>ML779987.1:713399-781965 GCA_009831015.1 Picea engelmannii
CGATTTCGACACTCTTGGCGTTCAGAGTTTTTGTCACTTACAAATCTCGATTCCCGAAACTCCGTGAAGAAGTCAGATCAACGGTCCAGATCATTTCTTGATCTGACGGTTCAGATTCAATCGCGATTTTGCATATCGTGAAATCGACATTCTTGTTGCATTGTGTTCTTTGCCTCTCTATGTTGCGATTCGCGAAACTCCGATATGGAGTTTGATCAACGGTCCAGGTCTGATCTTGACTTGACGACTGCGATTGAATCGCGATTTCGCATTTCTTGTTGCATTGTTTTATTTTCCTCTTGATGTTGCGATTCACGAAACTCTGATAAGGAGTTGGATCAACGGTCCAGATCTGAGCTTGATCTGACGGTCGCAATTACGTCGCGATTTCGCATATCGCGATATCGGAATTCCTGTGGTCAATAGACCTTGACATTTCCAACACTCGATTTGCGAAACTCCGACATGGTGTAAACCTGTTGACGTCACACGTGAATTGACACGTGTTGGTAACTACCATGTGTCACTCAGATTCGTAACCTATATGAGCCTGAAATATTGAATCAACTTGACACTTGTCATTGCCTGGTTGTGCCACGTGTTATTAGGTTTGCTGACGTGTCTTGTTTCGGGATTTCGCATTTCGGCAATTCGGGACTCCTAATGTTGAGAGTCTCTAACTTCTCAATCTTTCGATTTCCGAAACTCCGACATGGGCTGGATCCAACGGTTCAGATCAACCTAGATCTTGACGGCTCAGATTACATCGCGATTCCTCATATCGCGATATCGGGATTCCTGATGTCAATAATATTTGACATGTCCAACTCTCGATCCCTGAAACTCTGACAAGGATTGGAATCAACGGTCCAGAATCAATCTTGATCTGACGGCTCAAATGAAGTCGCGATTTTGCAAATTGCGATTACACCCGCTTCTCCTTGTACTTTAAAGAGCGTGCAGGTTATCCTTGATCCAACGATAGTCAGGTCTTGCGCTTGGATCTAACGACTGAGCTCTGTCCTCCTCTTCAGTGCGTTCGTCTTGTCTTCATTCAGATCTGACGGCCCTCGTTCTTTCGAGAAATTTGAATGGGATCCAACGATCATTGACTCTTCTCCTCCCGATTATTGCTGCGCTGCTAATCATCGCTGTTGTACTCAAGCCATCACCACTACTGTACTTGCCATCAATGACAAGTATACGCTGCCTGTAAATATGCTAACAATCCTCTGTACATTCTTCCTGTACTCATGCCATTCGTTGTCTGTTGCATATTTGCCAACAGAACAAAGGTACATGATTTGTTGTTGGTACCTTCCTCCAATGTATGCTCGGAAAAATGCTTAGAAAATTATAGATCAAACCCTCAGGGTAGATCTCCTCATGGGCATGGGAACACAACCAAGAAGGTCTCTTAGTTTAATAGGCAAAAATCAGAACTCAACAAGCTGGAGAAACCAAAATCAAAACATAGTCCAAGCCACTGTCCAAGCATTAGGGCTGAACACAAATCACTGCCCAACCTAGGGCTGGAAAGGCAAAGCCAAATTCAGTCCAACTTTAAACACAGGTGCCTTCTTCAAGCTGATACAAATATCAACAGTCCAAAATTATCAACCCTAATGTTTAGTCACAAGGCATCACAACAAAAACATAGAGGCAACACCATCAAAACATCAAGGGCGACACCATCAGATCACAAAGGCAGGACCAACATACAAGCGACCTCAATGACTAGCAAAGATAAGCTCATGACAGGCAGAGAAGACACCAACAGTCAGCGACAAGCTCTAGCAGTGATGGCTAGCAGAGATACACCCACGACAACTAGGGATGGACACAAAAAATTGGCCAACGACCAGCTTCAACAACATAAATAAACCCACGATAGGTTGGTATGGGCACAAACAGGCTGGAGGCAAGCTTAAACAAGGACGACTAGCTGGGATAGACCCATAACAGGTTGGTACATGCAAGAGAGGGTTGAGGAAAACCCTTGTAAACCTGTTCAGAAAGGCCGCAACAAAACCTCAGTCTCAACATCAGTTTTGGAGGAGAAAGATCATATGATCAAGTGTATCAAGTGAGGGAGAGACCACTTCTTTATATAGTTGAGGTAGGTAAGGTAGGGCTAACATATTAGTCCACTTGCCATAGCTTTAGGGTTATGTTAACCCCTTAAAATAATAAATAATATTTTACCAATTAAAAACATCAAGTGGTAAAATCAACAAAATAATAAATTAAATCGAATGAGGAGAGTTTCAAGATCAAGGCGGTTGACTTTCTTTTAGGAGAAAGTAAAGTCCAATATATAAATTTGAACCAACACATAAACATAGATTTGGGAGGCATAACTCAAGCAAGGGGTTTCAACAATAGACAATGAGACAAAGTCAAAAGTCAAGTCCTTTAATGACAGTTTGTCCACAAGAGTCCCACGATATAGATTATAAGTTTTTTATCATCCAAACATACGAGGAAGGCCAATGATGTGATCATGCCTTTCTTCTTAATTGCTCCTAGGTCACATGGACCATCCCGGGAGAGAAGAAGGTCACACATCATCTCGACTTGGTACTCAGACCAATAATCTGCCTGCTCCTAGACCAGGATACCTCATAACACATCTGGGGGCCAAAGATCACAACTAGGGTTTTAACCACCAAGGTACGCAACCAAGGATCAATCCAAGTGCTAAGCAAAGATTCCCTGAAACACATCTAAGGGCCCTAGAACACATCTAGGGACTTATATCATCAAACTGCTTGGTCCCCGACCAAGAACTCCATAAATACACTGGGGGCCCAACTAGGGTCTTTTGCCATGGCTCTAACTGCTTGGTCCCAGACCAAGAACCCCAGGAGTGTACTTGGGGCCCTAAATCACAACTAGGGTCTTTGCCATCCTCCCGAAGAATGGCTCTTGTAGCTGCATTAATTTTAACAATAAAAAATTAAGGAGATGAAACAAAACAAGAAGTAGCGCATTCAAGTAGAGATTTCAAGAACTTACACCCCCATTCCTTCATTTTCCTCGAGCATTGCTGGAAGTTTATCTAGCTAGAGAAATCAAGTGGGACAACAACATCAAACTCCCTTTGGAAATCCATACAGAAATAAGAAGTTGTTGATGTTGTGGCTGAATCTGCTATCCCATTGAATGTGCCCAAAAGCTCATACTTCTTCAATGCATGTAAGAAGATTGCAAATTCTGAAAAGGGATATGTACCTCCCAGTCCTGAGACAATAAGGACCACTCTTCTCAAGAGGTCAAAAGAAAAGGTGACAAACATATTGAGTAAGATCAAAGATTTCTGGAAACACACAGGTTTTAACAAATGGTTGGTCAGATATGTGTCATAGGCCACGAGTTAATGTGTTGGTTTATTACCCTAAAGGGCTGTTATTTCATAAGGTAGTTGATGCAACAGATCAGAAGAAGACTTCAGAATATGTTTTCAAGATTTTAGATTGTTTATGTTACAATTGATGCTCCCTTAATACTTGCAACGCCATCCTCAAATGATGCTCATGCTCTTCTTCTGACTTAGAGTATATAAGGATGTCATCCAAGAAGACAATGACAAACTTGTCTAAATATTCTCGAAAAACACCATTCATTAAGCACATGAAAACAACTGGTGCATTTGACAATCCAAATGGCACCACTGTGAACTCATAATGACCATACCTTGTCCTGAAGGTGGTCTTGTTGATATCTTCCTCTTTAATCCTTACCTGATGGTATCCTGACCTGAAATCTATCTTTGAAAATATCTTTGCATCCTTCAATTGATCAAAAAGATCATCAATCCTTGGCAGAGGATATTTGTTCTTAACAGTCACTTTATTCAATTGTCTGAAATCAATGCACAATCTTAATGTTCCATCTTTTTTCTTTACAAACAAGACTGGGGCACCCCAAGGTGACACACTTGGGCGTATATACCCCTTCTTAAGAAGTTCTTCAAGTTGCATTTGCAACTCCTTCAACCCTGGTGTCCTCATTCTGCAAGGAGTCTTTGACACTGGAGTTGCTCCAGGCATAAAATTTATAGAAAAATCAATATCTCTCTTTGGAGGTAGTCCTGGTACCTCCTTGAACACATCTTCAAATTCTTCCAAGACTGGATGATCTTCCAAATTTAGCACCTTATCTTTAGGTTTCTCTTCCATATGTGCTGCAAATATTTGACGCCCTTCCCTGTAACATTTTTTCAGCTGCAATGTTGACATTAATTTGATGGCTATTTCCCTAGGAACTCCCTGCACCTTCTTTAGGGTCCCTTCTTCATCCAAGCAAGTAAAGGCCTTGTTATGACAGTCTAGGATGACATGATGTTGGTCCAACCAATCCATTCCAATTAGACAGTGATAGGAACCTAAAGGCAAGATGTTCAAATCTGCCTTGGTGTTTAGTCCATTCATGTTCATAAGACATGACTTAACCATCTCATTAACTTTTCTTTTGACTCCGGTAACCAGCTGCACCAACGAAGATTTCCCATGCTTGCTTCCTGGCAAATGCAAACTTTCCACCATCTTAGGATCTATATAACTATGACTAGCTCTTGAATCAATTAAAATAGCAATGGTTTGGTTGTTAATCATACCTTCCACTTCAATCATATGTGACTGATACTCTGCTTGCTTGTTGTCCAGGGCTGCATAGATCCTTGACACATTTCTGCCCATGTCCTCCACTGTTTCAGCTTGCTGTACATTGTGAACAGTTCTCCCTTTTTCACCTCTGTGAGGACAATCTCTGAACATGTGATTTCCTTTACAATCCCAACATTGAATAGGTGGCTGCTTTGGCCTTTAACCCCCTGTTTCAATCGTTCTGGGCTCTCTAGGAGTTTATTGTCCCTATGGATTATTTTCGAAGAATGGTGGCTCAGATCCCGTCTTCCTCTGATCCACATTGAATTTCTTTTTGTCTTCCCAAGCTTTTTGGAAAGTTGGCCTTGCTTTCTGCTGATCATATAGGCATTTAGCTCGCCTTATGGTCTTCTCCAATGTCTTTGGATCATCATACTGTATTTTGTCACTGATTAAGGATGGCAATCCATTCAAATACCTCTGAATCTTAACTGTCTCATCCTTGATGAAAGAGACATACTTCAACAGTTCTAAAAACCTTCTCTCATATTCATCTATGGTCATACTCCCAAGCTTGAGTTCAAAAAATTCTTTCATTTTCTTGTCATAATATCTCTTAGTCAAGTATTTCTTCTCAAAATACTTCTTGAATTCCCTCCAAGTAACACTTTTCTCTTTGATGTGCTGCACCTGCACAAGTTGATCCCACCACATGGAGCCTTTCCCTTGAGTTGATAGATATCAATTCTACCTTCTGCATGAGAAGAATAATTATGCAATTGAAAATACTTTCTCATGCCCAACAACCATGTCTCTGCATCTTTATCTTTCTTGTGCTCACCATCAAATGTAGGAGGTTTGATTTTGTTCATTTCTCCTCCTAGCGCATCCACCCCAGACCTCTTATGCTTTTTGACAGGGGATGGACTCGAGCTGCTGTGTGCTCTCTTATTGCAATGCCTCGGGGAGTGGTGGTGATGTCTGCGAAAACTTCTTGCTTTTATTTTCTCATCAGAAGGCCTGTGACTTCCTGATTTGCTTGAGCCACTCTCCTTATCCAATTTCTTTTCTATTTTGTTCAAGCTCTCCAATAACTTCATGTTGAAGTCATCCTGCTGTTCTTTGGCTCTCATAAGCATTTCATTATCAGCTTTATGGCTTTGGACATCCTTCTGTAAATTTTTAATGGTCTCTGTTATATTCATGTTTTCATCCCTTTCTTCTCCATGTCCATTGGAGTTTGTTCCTTCCATGCCCAAATGGACATCCATCCCTTTGATTTCATCTTCTTGGCTGTAAGTCCCTTGTGCCTCTTCCATTACTCTGGACTCTATGCTGATCTTGCTCTGATCTAGTTGTTTTTAACTTTGCAAAATGTGCAACCAACAAAACTTTGTCAGGCTAATTGTTTCAACAGTTTCATGAAAAATATGAACCATTTTGGTTCAATAATATATTATGACTCTTTCTTCTGATTTCCTGGAAAATTGAATGCCAGATCAATTTTCTGAGTGGATATTTAGATTCCATTGTCCGAGACCTTTCCAACGCCCACTCCCATGCTCAATTCTGAGTCTTGAGTAGAAAGTTATGGTCATTTGAAATTTTCCCATTAATTCATACTTCCACTTGGCGCAACTTTGCGTTGTAATTATGCATTTTTGCACCTATTCCATTGGAATTTTCGTATGAGCTCAATTGGGTTTCTGTATAAACATATTATGGACATTCTGTCCAAGTTTCACCTCATTCTGGGTTCTGGGCTGCTAGTTACAACCTGCTGAAGTTCTAGGCCAATATACCATATTGTAACTGATATGCTACATGTACCTTTTTTGCCATATTAAACATCTTTATCATGCTCATCAATTTACTTCATCTCTGGGAATGTCTTCTATGGTTCAATAACTTTCCATTGACTGCTCCTGCGCCTCAATCTGATTCCGGAGCAGAAAGTTATGGCCCTTTGAAGTTAGTTGGGTCTTAAAATTTACCCTTCACTGTTTGTGCTGCAACTTTCTCATAAAAACTCCGTTTGACGAACAATTTACACCATTAGAAGGCTCTCTACGAGCTCTTTTATTTGAGCTGCAGAGACAGAGTGTACCTTTGGTACACCTCTGTCTCGTGGTTTTTGAGTTGCTAAAAATGCTCTTAAGGCCTTCAAAAACACGTTGCAAAAAGATGACGTTCAAATGATATAAAATGTCGTAGAAAATCACTAGTTTTCTGTTGTTATTCGCTTTCCAAACGACTTCACGTGCACAAATTTCAACCTATAAATCCATATTTACCATGCGCAGCAACAACACAAGAGAAATCGTGCTTCATGCACTTTAAAACCACTGTGTATCACTTCTCTGTCACGCCACTAACTTCCACGCACTACTTTTATGTCGTGCGCCAATATCCACTGCATAGTTTTTGTACCTCGCGTTGATATCCACCGTGCACAGTTTTTGTACCACGCGCTGATATTCCGCACGCATTTCAGTCGACGCGCTGCACCATGCCAAAGTTTAGTATGCCCCACCGCGCACCAATACTTTGCGTGCATCTTTCACTAAATTGTCGTGCGACCACATTTACCCACATTGCGCGCGTAACTACCATACTCCACTGCGTTGTGCCAACACTGCGCACACCACGCGCGTCATTATTATGTGTGTGTACACTGCGCAATGCTAAATTTATCGCGCGGTCCTGTACACCAACATTTTTCTGCGCGACGTCGAAATTTAGCGCACACGCCCACACACTAACATTTTTCCGTGCGGCACCGAAATTTAGCGCGCACACCTGCACACTAATATTTTTCCGCGCGACACCAAAATTTAGCACACGCGCCAACAAGCCAATATCTTGCTGTGCAGTGTCGAATTTTACCTATCACAAGCTTTTCACTGCGCATCATGTATTTTTAGTGTGCCCTCCTGCACACACTCATTTTTATGCGCAACAATTCTTGGTGAATTCTGGTGCAGAAATTGGGGCTTTTGCTTAACTTTTTCCCCAATTTACCATAGACATTCTGCAACTATAAAATTCGTTCAATTTCACTCGATAACACCAGTGCAACCTCTATAACAACAAATCGTTGTGGGTTGACATTTCTGGAACGAATTTATCCAAAAATTTGTGGATGTTTGGACAACATCGAGAAGACATTCTCTAAAGATAATAATTAATAATATAATTATTATTGATTATTAAATATAGTATATATAATAAGTAAATGATAATAATAAATAGTTATTGATTATTCAAGGGACACATCCTTTCATGGATGATCACCTTATGTTCCCTATATATGGAATTGTAATAATATATCGAATATTGATCATATTTTTATATGAATAAAAACAACATGGTATCAGAGCGGGACTGGGCCTTACTCCCTCACGGGAGGGCCTAGGAAAACAACAATGATGAGCTCCAAATTTGCTTGATTGAACTTGATCCATCTTATTCCACGCAAATATCTGGGATCAATGAATCTAAGAGCGAGGTTAGAGAGGATGTACCTGTAGCTACAGTCTGTCTGCACGAGCTTAATCAATAAAGCGTTCGATCTTTTTTTGTACAACGAGAACCTGGAAACTGGCGAAATGTCTTTAAAAGGCCCGTGAGATTCGTCTGGAACATTGATGAGATTTAAATTTTGTAAATGTTTCTCATGAACTTTTCAAATTTCTAAGATTCAAGCGAGAACCGTTCATTTTATGTCGATTCCGGCCTTGCTTATACGTGATTTAATATAAACCAATCACATCGCGGACTATACACGATCAAAACACAACAATAACTCAGTCGCTGTTTCTCATTTTCTCGTTCCTCGGATTGCTTATTGACCTGTTACAGACATTTTTCCACGAGTTGAAAGCTCTAAGGAGGACTGAGGCCTCACAAAGGTACCCACAGTATTAGACTTGTTACATGTCTATACAATGCTCTCTCTGCTGTCCTAAAAGCCATATGTTCATTCATTTTATTCGAAGAAGGCCACCAACTGCAACAACTATGAATAAATTTTGTCAAAAACGATAAAGCAAAGCAACTATCCTATGGATCTTCAAAACGCAGAGAGAACAGTGGTCCGTCTTTTTCAACGAGTATCGCAAGTGTTAAACGAGATACATGTCAATTGCCCTTTACTGCATCCCGTTCAGCCCATTCAAACAGAGTCATCGTGCCTCTCCATGCAATAATTATAACGGAGTCATCGTGCCTCTCCATAGAGTCATCGTGATCTCTTTTGCATGGAGATATTTGGTCACGCTGTAGTCGGTGTTCATCACCAGCGCTGGAGTGAATAGAGAGCCTCTGGGAGTACATTTTGTTGTATTATATATTGCTGCGGGTGACTTGGAATTCTTGAGGCCTATGCACGAATTGTCTTTTGCGGTTGGCAAGGAAGATAGGGAAGCCAGTTTTAAAGACCCCGGGAACTCCATATGTTGTGAATTAAGTGATGTTGAATGTATTGCAGAATATAGTCGCTCTTTGGAGGACTGGAATGAGCTGTGAAATCAGGGCCAATAATGCCACTGGCTCGTGCTCTAGGAATAACTGCTCTGTTGGTCATAATTAAGGACTCCAATGTTGTATATGAGTCTTGGGTTCAGAGACATTTTCTAATTGACATGTCCGGTACCATGGTAGAAAGGATTTGAAGTGTTGGTGGAATCTTCAAGCCTGTAAAATCACTCAAAGAATGTTCACCCTCGTTAAGAGGGAGGTGTGGTGTTTTCTCTCCTCTAGCTGACTAAACCCCTCTGGACAAGAGTTTCCCTAATTAGTCATGTGAGATGACTGAGGGAGTAATGCTCAGTTGGGCACAAGTATTGTGGAAGCCATGCGAGGTGGYTAGGTGTGAATGAGGCTATGGTTGTASTCTTSCCTATGCCATGCGAGGTGGCTAGGTGTGAATAAGAYTACTGGGAGAGGAGAAACATCACAACATGGTAATGGAGACTATAGCAGTGGTTGTGTACCACTGGACAATAGTTGTATACTACTATGACATGGAAACAATTGTGTACTATTGGACGACATTGCAGTAGTCGTGTGCTACTGGTTAATTGCAACATAATCACAAAGAATGTGGCGGATGATTTGAGCTACCGATGGCATGGTAGTAGCAGTATGCTACTAGTTGATTGCATAGTAATCAGTGGATTACTAGATGAAGGAACCAAGACATTGGTTTCACGAGGAAACCTCCATATGTTTTGGGGAACATTGGTTCCATGAGGGAACCTCGACGTTTCCTAGAGATGTTTGAGACAGGGATCAAGAGGGAGTACACCGTTCCTCACAACCCTCAACAAAATGGGGTCGCAGAGAGGAAGAATAGATCTATTGTTGAGATAGTCAAGGCGATGATTCATGATCAACATTTACCTATGTTTCTATGGGAAGAAGCATCCATGACTGTGATGTATGTTCAGAACAAAATTCCTTGAGGAACATGACTCCCGAGGAAGCCTTCACAAGAGTTAAAGCTTGAGGTTGGACACTTTAGGTTATTTGGGTGTTCAGTATACATATATGGGGTACAATGAGTCTTCAAAAGAATATCAGATCGTCATCCTTGGTCAGAGATAGATTGAGTAAGAGACAAAAAGAGATGATACCTTCCGAGAAAACAAGATACCTCAGAGATATTCGTGTTATGTCGCAACTATGAGCCACATCATTGATTCTAAACCTTCTTGTTATGAGGAGGAAACTAGTAATCTAGTATGGAGAGATGCCATGATGAAGGAGTATCAGTCCATCATGAAGAATGATGTGTGGGATATTGTTCGGAGACCTGAGGGGAAGTTTGCAGTAACTTCTAAATGGATCTACAAGATCAATCACACAGTTGACAGGAGCATCGAGAAGCACATAACGAGATTTGTTGCTAGAGGATTCTCTCAGGTGGAGGGAAGAGATTATGAGGAGACATTTTCTCTTGTTGCTTGATACACTTCTATCCAGATGATTTTTTCCCTTGCAACATCCATGGGTTAGAGAGTACATCAGATGGATGTGAAGACAACCTTTTTTAATGGAGAGATTGGGGAAGAAATATACATCGAGCAGCCAGATGGTTTCGTCATACATGAGAAGTAGTCTCATGTGTGTAGGTTGAAGAAGGCCTTGTATGGACTCAAGAATATACCTCCATCTTGGTATGCGAGGATTGATGGACACCTGATGAGTTTGGGCTTCAACAAAAGTGTTGTTGATCCCAACCTGTACTACAAAACTGTTAATGGTGAGGCCCTGATTTTGGTTCTCTACATTAATGATTTATTCCTCACAGGTACATAGAGATTTATTTTTGAATGCAAGTATGCGTTGGCTTCTGAGTTCGAGATGAAGGACCTTGGTATGATTCACTACTACTTGGGACTAGCGGTGTGGCAGAGAATTGATGAGATCTTCCCGAGTCAGGGGAAGTACACAATTGAGATATTGAAGAAGTTTGAGATACTAAACTTCAAGCCCGTGGCTATACCAATGCCGACGAATCTAAAGAAACTATGTGTGTCTTCTTCCGATTCTGACGAGATTGATCCGACCTTGTACAGACAACTGATTGGATCATTGATGTATCTGGTTAAGACTAGACCAGATATTTGCTATGCAGTGAGTGCACTTAGCCAATTTATGAGCCAATCGAGATATACACACTAGATTGTTGTGAAGCATGTGTTGAGATACTTGCGAGGCACAGTTCGACATGGTCTGAGATATACTTCCAGTATTGATATGATATGGCAGCAATATATTGACTCTGATTGGGCAGGGAGCGCAGTGGACAGAAAGAACACCTTTAGGTGTTGCTTCACTTTGGGATCTTCCGTGGTTTCCTGGTGTAGCAGGAAACAAACTTATGTGGCTTTGAGCACAATAGAAGCATAGTACATTGCATTAAGTATGACAGTCTGTGAAGCAGTGTGGCTTCACGAGCTCCGTGCCGATTTATTCGAACATGTGATGGATTCCACCATTATTCATTATGGTAACTAAAGTTGTGTGAAGATCTCTGATAATCCAGTGTTTCATGACAAATCGAACCATATTGATATCAAGTACCATTACATCCGAGACATGGTGCAAAGGAAGGAAGTATTTGTGCAGTACCTTCCTACAGATGAGCAGGTTACTGATGTTCTTACCAAACCAAGACGAAGTTCAAGTACTTTTGTGATAGACTTGGCGTGGCAGAGAATGCCTCCCTCGCTGAGAGGGAGTATTGATGTTTGCAGCTTCCTGAGATATTCTCCAGATCGTACTCCTTTGTGACTGAGTTAATTTGATCTGTAATGACACTTATCCGAGAAGGGATAAGTGGGGCACTTATCCGAGAAGGGATAAGTGCGGTTGGGCTTATAACCCAACATCCCATGTGGAGAGCACATGAGGACATGTCAAGGGAGTTGACCCTTGACGTCATACACTATGGGAGTTGACCCTAGTGTTTTTAGAGGGTGTAGCCTCTAGAAGTCCACATGGAGTGCCATGTGTGACAAACTTTCTCCAGATCGTACTCCTCTGTGAATTGAGTTGAGTTGATCTGTGAGGACACTTATCCGAGAAGGGATAAGTGGAACACTTATTCGAGAAGGAATAAGTTCAGTTGGGCTTATAACCCAATGTCCCATGTGGAGAGCACATGAGGACATGTCAAGGGAGTTGACCCTTGACGTCATACACTATGGGAGTTGACCCTAGTGTTTCTAGAGGGTGCAGCCTCTAGAAGTCCACATGGAGTGCCATGTGTGACAAACTTTCTACAGATTGTACTCCATTGTGAATTGAGTTGAGTTGATCTGTGAGGACACTTATTCGAGAAGGAATAAGTGCATTTGGGCTTATAGCCCATCATCCCATGTTCAGAGAACATGAGGACATGTCAAGGGAGTTGACCCTTGATGTCTCACACTATGGGGAGTTGACCCTAAGTGTTCCTAGAGGGAGTAGCCTCTAGAAGTCCACCTGGGAGTGCCATGTGTGACAAATCTTTTACTACCATGGTGGTTTTGTACCACTGGTGGAGACTGCGTGTCTCTAGACAGTAGTTGTGTACTACTATGGAAAGATACCTCCCTAGCTAAGAGGGAGTGTTGATGTTTCAACATCGGGCATAACTTCTCCTACATTGGGTTGCAGACCAAGGGAGATATGATACATTTATCACAAAGGTGCACTTGTGATAAATGGGCCCAGACGTAGTCCTTCCTTGATCATGACAAGGAATAATATGGACTCGAGGTGCTTGAAGTGCTTTCCACGTGTCAGTTAGCATCAAGCCGACATTCACTCATAGGTGTGTGCCTGTGGTGAAAGATCTTGGTATAGTCTTTATCCTAGTCATGACGATTTGACAAGGAATGATAAAGACTCAAGATGTTATATGTTATTACGTGCGGACCTAGAGTGAGCCTGAATTAATTGGCTCAGAGGGAGAGCCACAGAAGGAGTTTCTCCTCGGTTCAGGTGGGAGAGAGATGTCTCCCAAGACTGACAGACAAGTGTCATGAGTCTAGGGTGAAGTTTGTATACTTCAAAGACAAGAGTGACATGTTGCAAAATGTCTCCCTCGTTGAGAGGGAGTGTTGATGTTTGGACAACATCGACAAGACATTCTCTAAAGATAATAATTAATAATATAATTATTATTGATTATTAAATATAGTATATATAATAAGTAAATGATAATAATAAATAGTTATTGATTATTCAAGGGACACATCCTTTCATGGATGATCACCTTATGTTCCCTATATATGGAACACTCATCATTGTAATAATATATCGCATATTGATCATATTTTTATATGAATAAAAACAACAAAATCAATTCACAAATTGAGAATTTTAACCACTAAACTCGCTCCATCTGTCATGGCTTCTCTGTAACTTCAAATTCGACCCATTCTAGATCCGAATTTGTTAGAACAGATATTAAATCGGGAATATCTCATCGCTTGGCCGAATTTCTCCATTTTCTCATGAATTTAACAACAGAAATTGGGGCTTTTCCCCAATTCCACCCAGTTGCTGCTACTTTTACCATTGACGTTCTACAAACTGAAATTTGGGCACTTTGAAATAAATCATCAGTGACATTTCGCTTCAACTCAACTTGTTCGGCCCATTCAGGCTCAACATTGAAAATTGAAGCTCTGATACCATGTTGTAACGTCCCCGACCATCCATGCCGGGCCATGCTACGCCAGAGAACTCTCACTGTTCTCTCTGCGGAACATATTGTAACATACCCAGTATCCAACTGAGCTATGCCACATAAAATTTTCGAATTGCATGCAATTAAGATACATACACACAAAACTCTTGCGGAAGCATTATATATAAAACGTGAACATACAAATACATCTGTAAATACACAGATTCACACTGAAATAACAATGAACATATACATGCATCATATACATAAAATACTCATAAAAAAAACACAGTTATAACCGCACATATGACAACCCATAAAAATAAGCATGTAAATAACAATGCAACATGTAAATTTATCACACAATTGGCACTTATCTTGGTAATAATGTCACCAACTGTGTGCAGACCTTCCACGAACCTCCCAGCCTTAGACCACACTGTTCATCACTCTCAATAGTGAGTCACCCCTGAGCTGGGATTAAACTCCACTCGGGTAAAGGGATTCCTAACGAGGCTAAAGGCTCAAAGACAAAAGGAAAGACTCTATCACAGGTGCTCACTCAACTAACAACCTACAGTCTCTCATTCCCCACATGCCTGTCCCACCCCAGAAAGTGTGCCCCTTCTCTGCTCAACAGTACTTCGACTGCCCCACTTCCCTTCCAGGGCTTCAACAACATGCCAAAAAGGAAGTCTCAGAGCCTTGTAGTTGCAGTTTAACACCTTCAGGAAATCAATTCCCCAACAATTCTCTCACCTAGAGAATTGCTCACGGGCCTGACAACCCGCCTCTTTAATATTCCACAGGCCTGACAATCCGCTTCCTCAGTCCAGCTCCCAATCTAACCAGATACATCAACACAAAATGGCTATGGATACGGGTTCAGGTACAGTCATGAAGATACAAAGGATAACTCAATGGGTGTGTGCATGCTTATGGATGCTTGACTGGATGACTGAAAGTGATGGACATAATGATGGATGAATGATGGAAAAGATGATCGGAAATGAACTAAGTCCCAACAATATGTATGCATGTCCCCAACTTGACACTTGTCATGTTGGGAGCTACTTTGGCCCACTTGTACCCAACTTTAGAACTTAGGATAAAATAATTATCCATACTTTATGATTTAAGAAATATTAATATAATACTCATTTTTGGCTTAAGCTCTCTAGCTTATCCCATTTTCCTTAACTTTTAGGCCCCTCCCTTTCCCTAACTAGTGGAGTTTAGTCCCCCATCTCTTTTATCGTGGTCGATCTGCGCGCAACAATGTATTTATATTAAGTATGAGACATATACAAAAATAGGCGCACTGGCCTTTAACATATAGACTCTCCGACCTAATCAAAACATAAGCATCCTAGCTTATAATAACTAGCTCACTAGCTTATAAAACACAACATATACCCAAAAGGCTACATGGCCTCAATATCGTGCACACTTATGTTGCTGTGCGCGGTATCTTGGAATGTGCAAACTTCCTTATTTTACCGTGCAGTACATGTGCGCACTATGCCATGAAATGTGCATACAAAAACGATATCAAAACAACTCACCAGCTTAAGTATATTTGTATTTACATTTACAATTGGGGTTCGGCCTTAGAGATATTACAATCCCCTCCCTTTATTTATGCACCGTCCTCAGTGCATCATGTACCCATATACAACAAAATTTCAAAAATCCTCAAAAAGATGCGGGTATTCTGCCGTATTGCATCCTCATGCTCCCAAGTAGCGTCCTCTAGACCATACCAGGTCCATTGGACCTTTACAAGCCCTATGGCTCGATTCCAGAGCTGTTTGATTTTTCGGTCCAGAATGCATACCAGATGCACTTGACAAATGCCTTCTTGTTCCACCTGAATCACATTCCAATCAATAACATGATTAGCATCAGGTATATATTTCTTGAGCAATGATACATGGAATACATTATGAACAGACATAGATGCAGACAATGCAATCATATAAGCTACTGGACCAATCCTCTCTAGTATTTCAAACGACCTACAATAACGAGCTGCCAACTTTGAACAATTTCCCAATTTCAGGTAACTTCTGTTGGCCTTCACTTTCAAGAATACATGATCACCCACTTTAAATTCCCTGTGAGTTCTGCCCTAATCAGCATAACTTTTCTGCCTATCTTGGGCAACCTTTAAATTTTGTTTTATTTTTATCATTTGCTCCTCCATTTCCCTGAGCAAATTCGATCCAACCACTGCTCTGTCTGCTAGGTTATCCCAACTTACAAGTGTGTTGCACTTTCTGCCATAAAGTGCCTCAAATGGGCTCATCTTTAAAGATGCTTGGTACCCATTGTTATAAACAAACTCTACCAAGTGTAGGTAGTCTTCCCATTTTGATGGTTTATCCATCACATACATCCTCAACATATCTTCAATCGCTTGATTCACCCTCTCAGTTTGTCCATCTGATTCTGGATGATACGTTGTACTAAAATTCAAATTTGTTCCAAATCCATTAAATAATCCCTTCCAAAATTTTGAGGTAAATTTTGGATCTCTGTCAGACACAAATTTCTTGGGTATGCCATGTAATCTAGCAATTTCCTTCATATAAACATCATCGATGTTGGCTGCCTTGTGATTGAGCTTAACTGGAACAAAATGGGTAGCTTTAGTAAGCTTATCCACTACTACCATGATAGAATCATGTTGCTTGTTTGTTCTGGGAAGTTTGGTAATGAAATCCATTGTTACAACTTCCCATTCCCACTCAGGAATGGGTAATGGCTGTAGCAAACCAGTTGGGTGTCTATGCTCAGCCTTTACCTTTTGACATTCCAAACATCTAGCAATAAAATCAACAACCTCTTTCTTCATGCCTGGCCAATAATATTGGCTTTTGACACCTGCAATAGTTTTCTGATATCCTGGGTGCCCAGCATAAGGCATATTATGCATTTATCTCAATATCAGATTTTTCAACTACTAGGAATTTGGTACATAAATTATGCTCCTGTACATGAGAATTTCATCATTATCTAGCTTGTATTCCTCAATTTTTTGTTGCAAAATACCTTGCTGTAATTTTGCCACTAATTCCTTGTATTGCAAATCTGATTTGGCAGCCTCTGTAATTTTGTCTTTCAAATCTGATTGGTACATGCTAATGGTTGTAGCATGCAATTCATGTACTCTTCTACTGAGTGCATCGGCCACTTTGTTCTCTTTTCCCTTGATATGCTTTATATCAAAGTCATATTCACTTAGAAATTCTAACCATATGGATTGCCTAGCATTTAGTGTTGGCTGATCAAATAAATATTTCAGACCATTATGGTTTGTTCTTAGCTCAAACCTTTTACCCATGAGGTAGTGTCTCCATTTCCTCAAGGTATGCACTATGGCTGCCAACTCCAAATCATGAGTGGCATAGTGTCTTTCATGCTCCTTCAACTTCCTTAATTCATAACATATAACAAATCCATTTTGACTGAGGACTCCACCAAGTCCCTCTTTACATGCATCTGCGCATACAATGAAGTCTTCATTTGGGTCTGCAATCCTTAGTATTGGAGCACTTGTTAATAATTGTTTCAAGTGTTGGAAAGTCTTTTCACGATCCAATGTCCACTGAAACTTCACACCCTTTCTTTGCAAGGAAGTGATTGGGTGTGCAATCTTTGAAAATCCTTCAATAAATATCCTATAGTAGCCTGCAAGATCCATGAATGATCTCACCTCTGTCACATTCTTTGGCGCTGACCATTTTCTAATAGCTTCTATCTTCTCAGGATCCACTGCTATCCCATCCTTTGAAATGATATGCCCCAAATAGTGAATTTGCTTCTGATAAATTGAGCACTTGCTCAACTTGGCATACAACTGATGCTCCCTTAATACTTGCAACACCATCCTCAAATGATGCTCATGCTTTTCTTCTGACTTAGAGTATATAAGGATGTCATCCAAAAAGACAATGACAAACTTGTCTAAATATTCTTGAAAAACACTATTCATTAAGCACATGAAAACAATTGGTGCATTTGACAACCCAAATGGCACCACTGTGAACTCATAATGACCATACCTTGTCCTGAAGGCGGTCTTGCTGATATCTTCCTCTTTAATCCTTACCTGATGGTATCCTGACCTGAGATCTATCTTTGAAAATATCTTTGCATCCTTCAATTGATCAAAAAGATCATCAATCATTGGTAGAGGATACTTGTTCTTAATAGTCACTTTATTCAACTGTCTGAAATCAATGCACAATCTTAATGTTCCATCTTTTTTCTTTACAAACAAGACTGGGGCACCCCAAGGTGACACAATTGGGCGTATATACCCCTTCTTAAAAAGTTCTTCAAGCTGCATTTGCAACTCCTTCAGCCCTGGTGTACTCATTCTTTAAGGAGTCTTTGACACTGGAGTTGCTCCAGGCATCAAATTTATAGAGAAATCAATATCTCTCTTTGGAGGTAGTCCTGGTACCTCCTTGAACACATCTTCAAATTCTTCCAAGACTGCATGATCTTCCAAATTTGACACCTTATCTTTAGGTTTCTTTTTCATATGTGTTGCAAATATTTGACACCCTTTCCTGTAACATTTCTTCAGCTGCAATGTTGACATTTCTCTGATGGCTACTTCCCTGGGAATTCCCTGCACCTTCCTTAGGGTCCCTTCCTCATCCAAACAAGTAAAGGCCTTGTTATGACAGTCTAGGATGACATGATGCTGGTCCAACCAATCCATCCCAATTAGACAGTCATAGGAACCTAAAGGCAAGATGTTCAAATCTGCCCTGGTGTTTAGTCCATTCATGTTCATAAGACATGACTTAACCATCTCATTAACTCTTTTTTTTGGCTCCGATAGCCAGCTGCACCAACCAAGATTTCCCATGCTTGCTTCTTGGCAAATGCAAACTTTCCACCATCTTAGGATCTATATAACTATGACTAGCTCCTGAATAAATTAAAATAGCAATGGTTTGGTTATTAATCATACCTTCCACTTCAATCATATGTGACTGATACTTTGCTTGCTTGTTGTCCAGCATTGCATAGATCCTTGGCACATTTCTGCCCATGTCCTTCTCTGTTTCAGTTTGCTGTACATTGTGAATAGTTCTCCCTTTTTCACCTCTGTTAGGACAATCTCTGAACATGTGATCTCCTTTACAACCCCAACATTGAATAGGTGGTTGCCTTGGCCTTTGACCCCCTGTTTCAATCGTTCTGGGCTCTCTAGGAGTTTGTTGTCCCTGTGGATTATTTTTGAAGAATGGTGGCTTAGATCCCTTCTTCCTCTGATCCACCTTGAATTTTTTTTTATCTTCCCAAGTTTTTTGGAAAGTTGGCCTTGCTTTCTACTGATCATATAGGCATTTAGCTCGCCTTATGGTCTCCTCCAATGTCTTTGGATCATCATACTGTATTTTGTCACTGATGAAGGATGACAATCCACTCAAATACCTCTGAATCTTAACTGTCTCATCCTTGATGAAAGAGACATACTTCAACAGTTCTAAAAACCTTCTCTCATATTCATCTATGCTCATACTCCCAAGCTTGAGTTCAAAGAATTCTTTCATTTTCTTGTCATAGTATCTCTTAGTCAAGTATTTATTCTCAAAATACTTCTTGAATTCCCTCCAAGTAACACTTTTCTCTTTGATGTGCTGAACTTGCACAAACTGATCCCACCACATGGATGCCTTTCCCTTGAGTTGATAGATAGCAATTCTACCTTCTGCATGAGAAGAATAATTATGCAATTGAAAATACTTTCTCATGCACAACAACCATGTCTCTGCATCTTCATATCCTTCTTGTGCTCACCATCAAATGTAGGAGGTTTGATTTTGTTCATTTCTCCTTGTAGCTCATCCACCCCAGACCTCTTATGCTTTTTGACAGGGGATGGACTCGAGCTGCTGTGTGCTCTCCTATTGGAATGCCTCGGGGAGTGGCGGTGATGTCTGTTAACACTTCTTGCTTTTCTTTTCTCATCAGAAGGCTCGCGATTTCCTAATTTGCTTGAGCCACTCTCCTTATCCAATTTCTTTTCTATTATGTTCAAGCTCTCTAATAACTTCATGTTGAAGTCATCCTACTGCTCCTTGGCTTTCATAAGCCTTTCATTATCAACTTTATGGCTTTGGACATCCTTCTGTAAATTTTTATTGGTCTCTGCCATATTCATGTTTTCATCCCTTTCTTCTCCATGTCCATTGGAGTTTGTTCCTTCCATGCCCAAATGGACATCCATCCCTCTGATTTCATCTTCTTGGTTGTAAGTCCCTTGTGCCTCTTCCATTACTCTGGACTCTATGCTAATCTTGGTTTGATCTAGTTGTTTTTAACTCTGCAAAATGTGTAACCAACAAAACTTTGTCAGGCTAACCGTTTCAACAATTTCATGAAAAATATGAACCATTTTGGTTCAATAATATATCAAGACTCTTTCTTCTGATTTTTTGGAAAATTAAATGCCCAAATCAATTTTCTGGGTGGATATTTAGATTCCACTGTCCGAGACCTTTCCAACGCCTGCTCCCATGTTCAATTCCAAGTCTTGAGCAGAAAGTTATGGTCATTTGAAATTTTCCCATTAATTTTTCTATTCATACTTCCACTTGACGCAACTTTGCGCTGTAATTATGCATTTTTGCACCTACTCCATTGGAACTTTCGTATGAGCTCAATTGGGTTTCTGTATAAACATATTATGGACATTATGTCCAAGTTTCACCTCATTCTGGGTTATAGGATGCTAGTTACAACCTGTTGAAGTTCTAGGCCAATATACCATATTGTAACTGATATGCTATAGATACCTTCTTTGTCATATTAAACATCTTTATCATGCCCAAAAACTTACTTCATCTCTGGGAATGTCTTCTATGGTTCAATAACTTTCCATTGATTGCTCCTGCGTATCAATCTGATTTCGGAGCAGAAAGTTATGGCCCTTTGAAGTTAGTTGGGTTTTAAAATTTACCCTTCATTGTTTGTGTTGTAACTTTCTCATAAAAGCTCCGTTTGACAAACAGTTAACACCATTAGAAAGCTCTCTCCGAGCTCTTTTATTTGAGCTGCAGAGACATAATGTACCTTTGGTACACCTCTGTCTCGTGGTTTTTGAGTTGCTAAAAATGCTCTTAAGGCCCTCAAAATGCGTTGCAAAAAGATGACGTTCAAATGATATAAAATGTTGCAGGAAATCGCTAGTTTTTTGTTTTTATTTGCCTTCCAAATGACTTCGCGCGCACAAATTTCAACCTGTAAACCCATATTTACCATGCGCAACAACAACACAAGGGAAATTGTGCTCCGTGCACTTTAAAACCATTGTGTATCACTTCTTTGTTGCGCCACTAACTTGCGCACACTACTTTTATGTCACGCGCCAATAAGCACCGCGCACAGTTTTTGTACCGCATGCTGCTATTCCGTGCCCATTTCACTCGACGCACTGCACCATGCCAAAGTTTAGTACGCCCCACTGCGCACCAATACTTTGCGCGCATCTTTCACTAAATTGTTGTGCGACCACATTTACCCACATTGCACACACAACTACCATACTCCACTGCGCTTTGCCAACACTGCGCACACCACGCGTGTCATTATTATGTGTGTGCACACCGTGCAATGCTAAATTTATTGCGTTGTCCTGTACACCAACATTTTTCCGCGCGGCGCCGAAATTTAGCATGCACGGCGCACACTAACATTTTTCTGCGCGGCACCGAAATTTAGCGCGCACACTTGTACACTAACATTTTTCCGCGCGGCACCAAAATTTAGCGCGCGTGCCAACACGCCAATATCTTGTTGCGCAATGCCGAATTTTACCTATCACAAGCTTTTCACTGCGCATCATGTATTTTTAGTGCGCCCTCCTTCGCACACTCATTTTTATGCGCAACAATTCCTGGTGAATTTCACTGCGGAAATTGGGGCTTTTGCTTATTTTTTTCCCCAATTTACCATAGAGATTTTGCAACTATGAAATTCGTTCAATTTCACCCGATAACACCAATTCAACCTCTGTAACAACAAATCGTTGTGGGTTGACATTTCTGGAACGAATTTATCCAAAAATCAATTCACGAATTGAGAATTTTATCCACTAGACTCGCTCCATCTGTCATGGCTTCTCTGTAACTTTAAATTCGACCCATTCTAGATCCGAATTTGTTAGAACATATATTAAATCGGGAATATCTCATCGCTTGGCCGAATTTCTCCATTTTCTCATGAATTTAACAACAAAAATTGGGGCTTTTCCCCAATTCCACCCAGTTGCTGCTACTTTTACCATGGACGTTCTACAAACTGAAATTTGGCCACTTCGAAATAAATCCTCTGTGACATTTCGCTTCAACTCAACTTGTTCGGCCCATCCAGGCTCAGCGTTGAAAACTGAAGCTTTGATACCATGTTGTCACGTCCCTGACCATCCATGTCGGGCCACGCTACGCCAGAGAAATCTTATTGTTCTCTCTGCGAAACATATTGTAACATACCCAATAACGAACTGAGCTATGCCACATAAATTTTTCGAATTGCATGCAATTAAGATACATACACACAAAACTCTTGCAAAAGCATTATATATAAAACGTGAACATACAAATACATCTGTAAATACACGGATTCACACTGAAATAACAGTAAACATATACATGCAACATATACAGGAAATACCCATAAAAATAAACACAGTTATAACCACACATATGACAACCCATAAAAATAAGCATGTAAATAACAATGCAACGTGTAAATTTATCACAATTGACACTTATCTTGGTAATAATGTCACCAACTGTGTGCAGACCTTCCACAAACCTCCCAACCTTAGACCACACTGTTCATCACTCTCAACAATGAGTCACTCCCGAGTTGGGACTAAACTCCACCCGGGTAAAGGGATTTCTAACTAGGCTAAAGGCTCACAGACAACATGAAAGATTCCGTCACAGGTGCTCACTCAACTAACAACCTACAGTCCCTCATTCCCCACATGCCTGTCCCGCCCCAAGAAGTGTGCCCCTTCTCTGCTCAACAGTCCTTCGGCTGCCCCACTTCCCTTCCAGGGCTTCAACAACATGCCGGACAGGAAGTCTCAGAGCCCTGTAGCTGCAGTTTAGCATTTCCAGGAAATCAATTCCCCAACAATTCTCTCACGGGCCTGACAACCCGCCTCTTCAATATTCCACGTGCCTGACAACCCGCTTCCTCAGTCCAGCTCCCAATCTACCCAGATACATCAACACAAAATGGCTATGGATACGGGTTCAGGTACAGTCATTAAGATACAAAGGATAGCTCAATGGGTGTGTGCATGCTCATGGATGCTTGACTGGATGACTGAAAGTGATGGACATAATGATGGATGAATGATGGAAAAGATGATCGGAAATGAACTAAGTCCCAACAACATGTATGCATGTCCCCAACTTGACACTTGTCATGTTGGGAACTACTTTGGCCCACTTGTACCCAACTTTAAAATTTATGATAAAATAATTATCCATACTTTATGATTTAAGAAATATTAATATAATATTCCTTTTTGGCTTAAACTCTCTAGCTTATCCCCTTTTCCTTAACTTTTAGGCCCCTCCCTTTCCCTAACTAGTGGAGTTTAGTCCCCCATCTCTTTTATCTTGGTCGGTCTGCGCACAACGATGTATTTATATTAAGTATGAGACATATACAAAAATAGGCACACTGGCCTTTAACATCTAGGCTCTCCGGCCTAATCAAAACATAAGCATCCTAGCTTATAATAACTGGCTCACCAGCCAATAAAACACAACATATACCCAAAAGGCTACCTAGCCTCAATATCGCGCGCACTTATGTTGCTACACGCGGTATCCTGGAATGTGCAAACTTCCTCATTTTACTACACAGTACATGCACGCACTATGCCATGAAATGTGCATACAAAAACGATATCAAAACAACACACCAGCTTAAATACATTTGTATTTACATTTACAATTGGGGTTCAGCCTTAGGGATATTACAATATGATTTAGACATTCTGGCTAAACCATATAGGATTATTGCTTGGATGTTCACTCATATGATAGGTTAACAATCAACTTTAAAGTTTCCCTGTTACACTGCCTTTGTAATTCATTAACTTTGTAAGAAAGTAACTGTCTTTCATTTGTCGAAGGTTATTTTTGCCTTGGTCACTCAACAAATTGTTGATTTTGAGATAAATAAGGCCATATTTGTTGCTTCTTAATTATCTTTTCCCTAGCTCACTGTACTGAATTCACTGGCTTTCTCCGCAAATTCACTACAACTCCCATTGATGGAGCCCATTCATGTGTGGCATCGGTTGTTATGGAGCCATAGAGTAAAAGCTCATATTTATAGGGTTTAGGATAGATTTGTGTTTGGGGTGGAGAAGATTTTGACAGGAAATGAGCCCACATGTTTTACTTAAGAGGCTAAGAATTCTCTTTGTGGAAAGGGGATTTCTTTGTGATGAAAGATTGGATGTATATTAGAATTTATGGTTTTAGTGATCAGTGTTACCATTTGCCCAAGTTTGTTTGCAATTGTTATCTGCTCATGGAAGTTGGAAGGCAATACTTAGATTGACTCTTGCTTTTTAAAGAGAAGGAAATCAAGCAATTCATTGGCATGCACCCATCCAATTGGCCAACCAGACTATAATTAATATTGAACATTTCAAGAGATTTTCCACGTGATTGAAGGAGTTTAATTTGGGCACTAAAGAAGAGTTGGAAGGGTATGACCTAGAGCATCTATTCAAAATTCATATGAGAAGGGGCAAGCACTCTTCCTTATTTAAGGTCAAGGGTTTTGAGAAGGCACAAAAATTCAAGAATATTGAGGATTATGCTAGGGTGTTGAGCATAAAAATGGGTGAGCTTGATATTGATGAGTTGTCTTCTATCGAAGATAACTTTAAGAACCCTATTTCTAGTTGGGACTTGCATCCTCTATAAGATGGTGAAAATGAAATAGATGGTCCTGTGCCATTAGTCACATTCAAGATATTAGTGAGAATAGGCTAGAAATTTCAACTTCTACTGCCTAATCCCCACAACCCCTTTGCATCCCTTTCTCATTCGTTGAAGAGTACCAACAAGGATATTGGTTCTTCTATAGCTTGTCATTCTTTTTTTGATAGTTATATAATTTGTATTATGTACCTACTTTATAATCTGCTAAAGATCACACTGATCCGAAATCGGATTTAGAAGCCTGACAGGGCTTGAAAAATGCCCAAAAATGAAAGTGCTCGGAATCCGACGAAACCAACACCATTGCGTCCGTCTCGTCTTCCTGATTCCGATGGTATATTTACTTTGTCAAACAGAGTCCGTATGGAGAAGATATCACATTCTGTCCGAAAAGTCAAACAGGCAAAAAAATTTGCTGACTGTGCAGTCCGTACAGTCCGTACAGATGCTGATGTGGAAAGTTCGTACAGGTGACACGTGGCGGCTCCAGGGAGTGACACGTGGCAGGCAAATTTGGACTTTTTGGCACACAGTTGGGCCAATCTGAAGGTTACACGTGTCACCACTGGAAGGGTGACACGTGGCACGGATGACGTCAGCATTTGACGTGGCGATCGTACGATGACATGGCAGGGGACAGAGCGTACGACAGCGACGCGTGGTAGATGACTTGGACGAATCGTTTGCTAACACTTGTCCGTTTATTGGCAAATGGTATGAGGACACGTGGCCCAATCTGTGGGCGCCACGTGTCACTCATTGTTTGGTTTATTGGTTCTGGTGTTAATCAAAATATATTGTGGTCGACCGGATTCGAACCGGTGACCTCCCCCTATGCCAAAGCTTTCGCAACTTCCGCCTTGCCAACGTGCCATTGTATTAGTTCTTAATGTATATCGTTTGCATATTTATTTAAAATTGATATATTGTATGTGCCGCGGGGGGTCGGGCCGGAGCTTAGCCCCGACCCACAGTCCTATCGACATTATATGTGACCATATATGTATGCGCGCGAGTTGGGCGTGGGTTATGTTTATGTTATAAGCCACGGTTATATGGTTTATACCATATGACCCTTTGCCATGTGCGCGTGGGAATTATATTAAGCCACGGTTTTAAATATGGTTGGTCGGACGGTTAGGGGTGCGGTTGTAACCGTTAGCCCGAGGACACGTGCAAAACGCCACACCACCAGGTGCCCATGCGGTTTGGGGCCAGCGCTTAGCCCTTTGGGCTAGCGCTTGGCCTTATTAAAGCCATGTGACCATACAAAAGGTGCGCGTGCCAAGACTTGGGGGCTAAAGTCCGAAATATAACTATATTATAGTTTAAAGTGGGTTTTATAACCACTTTTTGGGTTTTTAATTGTAATTAGCCCATTTTTAATGTAATTAATCCATTTTTGGGAGTTATTGGGTGGTTTTTGAGCCTAACTTCTTGGAGGAAGTTGGAGATGAGCAACTACCTTCCCAACTATATAACCAAGGCATGTTTGAGGCCATGGGGACAGCTTTGAGGGCATTCAGAGCAGAATGATGCTGAAGAGAAGCCAAGCTAAAGCCAGTTGAGGCAGAGAAGCTGTTGAGGAGGAGATGCTGTCGGATCATTTCTGGGAGCTCCGGACGTCTGTTTTGCGTGCCGTTTTCTTTGCATGGTTCTAGAGATATGGAAGAACATGACCAGATCAGTCTTGTAGCCATTTGGCATTGCAACGATGTACTTTTGAGCTTTTGAGCAGAAATAAAGAAGCCTCCCCCACAGAGAAAAAGGCCCGGAGGCGTAGGCAAAGTTGTGCTGAACTCCGTTATCAATCTGCGTGTTATGGTTTGCTGTCTTTTATTGCATTTCAGATCTACACATATGTATATGGCTGATATAATTCCTCTTCTTTTCTCATTCCTTCACTAAGTTTCTCAATGGTTAATTAATGCATGCAAAATTAAAACTCAACCATAAGTCATTAAAAAAATCCTGACGGATCACACACTGTTGTAAGTAGTCAGGAGATAATTAGATAAGATAAATATATTAATGTCCAACAAATGGCCAGAAAAGTAGGTCAACAAGACTAAAAGAGTACATTACTAGAAGATAAATAGTGGTCAAAACATTGTTGAAAGTACTATTATTGGAAATACAATATTTATTGCACCATTTGATTCTATTCAACAATGCTATTGAGGAACAAGAGACGATAAATAATATAGGGGAGGTTGAGAGGAGTAAGAAGCAACATTTGATGCAAACAACAAATATACCTCCTAATTTTTCCCTGTTCCACCATTCTCTAACCTATGATTTGTAAATTTCCTTAGATATTCCAATGGTTGGTTCACGAAAACAGATCTACAACTACGATAACTACAATGAGACTATGCTTCATTGTGTGACTAATTTCTTGGTATGTTTAATGCTGTAACATAAATAAAACACTCTAACTAGATTCTTTAATTACTATGACATTGATCATGGGAGAGGTGCCCCTTGCGCTACTCCGTGGAGACAAGTCCAATGAAACCAATGATACGACGATATGAGGCCTTGCATTTTATCACGAGTTGCAACTCGTGGTTCAGAACTATTTCAAGAAAACAAGCCAATGGGTTCCCATGGAGAAAAAAAACCAAACCGTCAAAATTGTGTTCTATTAATCATGGTAAGTGTGTTTAAGCAAAGCTTGAGGGGAGCATGGCATCCACACGCTTCTGGGGCAAATATTTTATGTAGTGGGATTATGTGATCCTTCTCCCCATTTCTATTGAATGCATTCAATCATTTAGGATGTTTGTATGGGATTTTCTTTTTTACACTTGAAAGTGTTTTTTATTCATAAAGCACTCTTAAACATAACACATTTTGGTTCAATTTTTTATAAATGTGTTTATTATGTTGGAGATTGGTTAAATTTGAAATATTAGAACATTACAATTTCACAAACTCCAACTCATTATCTTTATCGATATGCTAGTTTTTTGGACTTTTAAAAACAAGAGTATACATAATTGCACATAGACATTGCAACTGCGGAGCTGATTCATCTAGCTTCATGCACTGGACAACTGAAGTCATGGGTAATCAATATTAATTTGCATACCATTGGCAAATTTAATGTCATTGTATTATAATATATCAGTGGTTAGTTCATTTTATGGCTTATTTCATAAATCTTTAATGATATTATAAATCTAAATTTAATTATGCATTACATACTGTTGTAGGGGAGGAGGTGCGTCCTTAATGTTTTTAAAAACAATGTCCATGCCCTTGATATTGAGGTTGTTAGTGAGCATCCAAATAAAGTAAGGCACAATGTCCCAATTGGAAAGAGCTTTTATAAAGTAAAAGTCTTGAAATGCTTAGTCCCCACTGCGACACCACTTGAGTCAATTGAGGATGAGGAAATGATCACTGATGTAGATGGAAGGTTCACAAAATGGTGGAGTGATGAGATCAAATGGATGTAAACCAATAGGTATATGTGCGAGATATGTTTATAAAATAATGTAATGAAACATTCAATTTTCAAAATGATATATTTACTATATTTCTAACTATCGTGCATTTATATTTATGTAGGTACATGCTTGAGATGCACATGACAGACCTCTACATCTCATTCTTCCAATCAACGTTTTACTATTATTGTTTATATGATCATCACAAATATAAGCCCAAGTATATTGTGACCTTTGTTGATTGATGGCGTCACTGAGTTGTATCACTAGCTGTGACAATGCCATACTTGTATCAGTGGTGACATTGATATATCACTGGTGACTTTGTGTTTTCCATTTATATTGTCTATGATATACAATATGTTTTTTATTGGTTTATGGTTTCTATATTCCATTTAGTGTTTAATGTTTTTTCCTTCCACAAAAATGATTTATTCTCTCTATGCAAGAATGATTTTGTTTTCTTTGTAAAATTTGTTTGTTCATTAACTATAGTGCTAATCAAGACCCAATCCTTAATTGCTTGAGAAAACTTGAAGACTAGGACCTTACCCAATCTTAGGACTAGGAACTCAGTACTTGAGCGTAGGACTAGGAGTGTAGTACCTGAGCTCAGGACTAGGACTTTGCTTGAGCTCTGCACCACTACCTTACCTACTTGAGTAGAGCTCAAGACTAAGATATTCCTTGAGGTCAAGACCAAGGTTTGACCTAAGCTCATGAATCTTACATGAGCTCAGGTTCATGAACTATTTTACTTATTTATTTATTTTAATTTGTTTTTAATAAAAAATTTGACCAGTATTTTGTAACATATTCTGACATAACTAAATTGATTTTTGACATAAATTTCAACAAAAATGGCAATAACTATTTTGGCTTTAATTACTAGGAAAAAACAATTTTGACTTGTATTTCGACCTTATAATCAACCAAAACATTTTCAACCTGAATAGTGAGCATGTTTTTCAACTTGTATGAAGAATTTTAGTTAGGATGAAAAATTGGTCAAAAATTGCCTTCAATATTCTTTTTCATAAGGTATTTGGTACCATATTTTAGGTAAAAAAGGTTTTTCTTCGACTTGTATGGGTTGAGATTATGGTAAAAAATAAGGCTTATGGTTGCAATGAAATGGTTTATAGGAGAAAAGGTAGAGGAGAGATTTCTTACATTCTTCTTTAACTTTTCAGGGCCCTAAAATCTCCCAAAAGAGGGAGGTATGATCATGTTGAAATTAATGCAGCTGCAAGAGCCATTATTCGGAGGATGGAAAAGACCCTAGTTGTGGACTAGGGCCCCCAACACACTCCTGGGGTTTCTTGGTATGAGACCAAGCAGTGAGAGCCATGGAAAAGGTTTCTTGGTATGAGACCAAGCAGTGAGAACCATGGAAAAAGACCCTTGTGAGGCCCCCCAGTAGATGACTGGGGTTCTTGGTCGTGGACTAAGCAATAAGTCCCTAGATGTGTTTAGGGCCCCTGGATGTAGTCCAGGGAATCCTTACCCAGTGCTTGGATATGTTCCTTGGTGGTTGATATAAGTCCCTAGATGTGTCTAGGGCCCCTGGTTGTGTTCCGGGGAATCCTTGCTCAATGCTTGGATTGATCATTGGATGTGTTCCTTGGTGGTTGGTATAAGTCCCTAGATGTGTCTAGGGCCCCTGGATGTGTGCCAGGGAACCCTTGCTTAATGCACGGGTTGATCCTTGGTCTTGTACCTTGGTGGATAAGACCCTAGATGTGTTCTAGGGGTCCCATATGTGTTTTGGGGTAACCTGGTCTTTAACCAGGTAGATCTTGGTGTAATACCAAGATGTGTTGATGTGTGATCATTTTCCTCTCTCCCGAGATGGTCCATGAGACCTAAGAGTGTCTATGATGATGGACATGACCACATCATTGATGTACCCCCTTATGCAGTGATGATAAAGTTTATAGGTCACTATGAGACTCGCGTGGACATGTTTTGCCATTATGGAACCCCCCTTGACTTTATCTTAACATGTACCCCCTTGTTGTTTTGCTTTCCCTCTTGGTTTATGTGACTGGGGTTTATTTTATGTAATTAGGGTTTTAATTAAATATTAATTGACATATGAATTAATATTTATATTAATTAAATGTCAATAACTAAATATAATCCTAATTACCCTAACCCCCTTTCTAACTATAAATATAACCCTACCCTATTGCATTTCTACACACTCTCTCACTCAACCCTACCCTATTGCATTGCTACACACTCTCTCACTCAACCCTACCCTATTGCATTTCTACACTCTCTCTCACTCTCTCCTCTTCCTACTTGCCGCGGCTACCTCAATGACTCTTCTCCCTACTTGTTGTGGCTACCTCAGTGACACTTCTCCCTCTTTTGGTGCGACCTCCTGTTGTTTATCAGTTTCAGTATTCTGTGTTGGTTGGAAGATGGTTGATGGCTGGAGCTGCCTCTTCTGAACCGTGAGGTGCCTTCTAGGGTTGTCGAGGTCACCTTCTAGAGTCGTCGGACCTGTTCTTGTGGGTGTCAGATCCCCTACTAAGGCCACATACCTGTGTACATGTGTCGCGACCTCCATTAGGGTTCTCTCCTTTGTTGTTTGGATTTTATGGATCCCTTCTAGGACTGTCGCGTGGTGAGCTGAGTTCACTTTGGAGGATTTTTCAACTTCTTGTCCAAGTTTTCTATTTTGCGGTTTTTACAGTATGCCAATTGAAGGGTTTGCTAAACTATTCAGATCTCATTCTTGTGCCTAATCACTGTTTATTGGAGGGTTTTTTCTGCTGGGGGTATTGTTGTTAAGTCTGAGGCTTTTATTGTTGTTTTCTTTGAGGGTTTCCTTCCATGGAAAAACCGTCCCACAGTTCTCTTTGACAAAGATCAAACCCTAGAGGTTTGATCCATGAACCTAAACTAAAGTCTGAACATATTCACAGAGGTTTACATTCACACATGTGACATGTACATCTATCTTTGAATCATGAGGTAAGCTAAAAGTTATTTGTTCTTACTCATAAATTTTATTTACTTCCAGATCTGTTTATATGTTTTCTTCTTTATGTTGATCTAGTCAACAGAAACATTTTAAAGCATTTTGTTTTTGAATTTTTCCCTATTTCTAACATGGTTTCAGAGCATAGGGCATGAAAAGAGTTCTTTAGTGACAAACTCTTGAGCCTACGTAGATCCATTACTAAGGGATTGTTTTTAGATCAGTAGTAAGATTGTCTTATTATGTTTACAATATGACTCCCTCATTTAGACAAGGAGATAAACAAAGCTAGCCATATTTGACAAAAGTGCATCAAAACATAGGACTAAGATTTGGTTCAACCTACACTAATACAATAAAACTGAAAGTAGTTGTGCATTGATATAACACTACCAAAAGTAGCTAGCTTTGCTCTGCTACAACAACAATAGAAGTAGCTACTGGTGCTCTGATAATGTGTGTAAGAGAGAGAGATTAGCTACTAAAGTTAAACTTTGTCAAAATTATCATTGCAAACTTTTATAAACTTATATAGATTTATAGTGAATAGTGAATTGCAGATCTGGGTTGATGAGAAAACTCAAAGTACGACATTCTTCATTTGAAAGAAGCAAGCCTCGTGCTTGTACTGTTTGATGGATCCATCGATCTGTCTAATTACTTGAGTGGCAGCCTCAACTGAGCCTAACATGGAAGGAGAAGCAAAAATATCATTTACACTGGAGTAAACTAGGGGTTTCTGTGAGTACAAGGACTAGGGCTTCTGAACAAACCCCGAGGATATGTAGAAGCAAATTTAGTGGCAATGGGGAGGTTTCTGGTGCTGGCATCGACATTAGTGTTTGTGTTTGCATATGGAGATGGAGAATACTAGGAAGGTCCAATCAACAACCCTTTGCTGACTATAAATTTTTACATTGGTGTAACCAGTCATATCTTTTCTCCCTAAATATCTGTTGAATCTCATTATATTTGTTGTAATGCCACTTGTTATTGAGTGGTCCAAGCAATGAACAATTCTCGTTCAATGGTGAGCCCCAAAACCTTTTGTAATATGAGAAGACAAATCATTGATGAGCATAATCTCTGTCTTAATTGCCAGACAGATAACCTGCAGTCCCACAAATGAGATGCTCAAAGCACCTCGACCCTATAAATGGATTCTGAGTGACTTTTTGTTTCAACTTTCCAGCAATACCTAAGGTTCATGTGCCAATTTGCTCAGATAGTACTTACAACTGTTTCTTTTTGTGCTAGTCCATAAGCTTCATTTCCAGGAAGACAAATTTCCTGAACTTCTTTGCAGGAAGAATTTGACAAAGGAGGATTTGGAGAATTTTAGAGAAGCATTGAAGAAGGATTATTGTTTTCAAATAAACTGACAGAGAAACTAATGAAGATCCTTTTTTTTTTCTATACAAACATATCCATTTTGAAATGACCATGTCATAGAAATTACTGTTTGTACTGATCCAATTTTTACTGTTGACATTACTGAGGACAAGGAGATTGAAGTTGTTTTCACATACTCAGTTAAGTAGGTGGAGACTCAGGCTCCATTTGAACGCCAAATGGATAATTATTTCAAAGTCCTCTTCCTTGCCTCGACATTTGGAAATCCATTGATTCTCCATTATAAATACTTGTGTAACAATTCTTCTTCTGACTGGATTTCTTGCCACGATTCTCTTGCGTGTTCTAAAGAATGACTTCATCAAGTCAAGCATAGACAACAAACAAGTGGTACAACATGATAGTGGGATGATCTCTCGAGGATACGAAATTACTTGAACTAACAGATACATGTCAAACATCTGCATACACAGAAGATGTCTCAGATAACTACAGTTGGTAGCAGGCTGCAAAGTACATGTGTGTCTTTAGCCCAAAGCAAGTTCAAGGTAAGTCCAGGTATGCATCATTTGCATTCAATCACTGAATTTGTGACAACTAAAGACAACAAGAAGAGCTATGTATACCTTCCTGTCATATTAATGGATCGATGTCTTAAAGGAATAACGTCATAATCTCATTTGTATTTTGGTTATATGACCAAGGAAGCTCTGATCTCAACACATACTTGTTTTTATTGATAGAAGCTAGGTCTTTCTCCCTGGTCTGGAAACTCAACAATATGTTGGACTATTATCCCTGATATGAGAGACCAACATGTACCCTTGTGAGTCATTTTTTTTTTTAGGTTAAGGAGTCCATCAAATTGTCTTGGTAGTTGGGATATTTCTCCCTTGTCTTGGGAACCCTACATATATCTCCTTTTAATCGAGAGTCCTGAGATTGTAATTGAGTCATTATCCTTGGCACAAGAGCTCAATAAGTTTGGCTCAACTTTTCATATTAAACTTGGTACCAGCACCAAGTACATCTTAAAGAGATATGACACCAGTTCAGAGTTCAAGGATCTTGTAGGTTCAGAGGGAGTCAGTTCACAGGGAGGCAGACATATTATGAGACTCAGAGGGAGCAGTCCTAGTATGTGAGTTAGGCCATGACATGCATCAGATGGCAATGTTGAGGTTAGATTTGTGGCTCGTGGCTTCTCTTAGAGAAGAGGAATTGTCTATGACAATAACCTTGCTCCAATTTCCAGATTACTTCCATCAAATTCATTATATCCCTCGCTGTAGTTTTTGGTTGGAAACTTCACCAGATAAATGTTAAGACTAAATTTCTTAACGATGAAGTTGAGCAATAGGTTATATCTAACATCCTGAGGGGTTCGTAAACCATGGGAAAGAATCCCATGAATTGAAGCAAGCTCCGAGAGCTTCGTATGGAAGAATTGACATATTTTTTTACAGAGTCTTGGGCTCACCAAGTGCATAGCATATCCCAATCTTTATATAAAGATTGTACATAATCATTCGGTTATCTTAGTCCTATATGTGGATGATTCCTTCCTCACTGGAGAGGAAAAATTGAAATGAAAGACTTGGGTCTTATGCATTGTTTTTTGGGCTTAGAGGTGTGGCAGAAACTAGGTGAGATTTTTCTCTCACAGAGAAAATATACAGTTGATGTGCTCCGCAGATTTGGCATGATGGACTGAAAGTCCATGTCCACACCGATGATTTCTAACATGAAGAAATTACAAGACCAGGTTACAAGTACAGATCCAGAAGACCCCACCTTATATTGACAGATCATCGGGTCCTTGATGTATCTTATACATACAAGACCGAACATTTGTTATGCAGTGAATGCCCTCATCCAATTCATGTGTGATCCGAAACATATACATATGGTTGTTGTTAAACATATTCTAAGATATGTTCGGGGGACTATAGCCTATGGGGCCAGATACACTTCCAGTGGAGGTGTAATGCTTCATGGATATACAAATTCAGATTAGATGGGCAGTATAGTGGACCCGGAGAGCACTTCCAGATATTGTTTCAGTTTGGGTTCAACAAAGATCTCTTGGTCCAACAGAAAACAAGGCTCCATAGCCCAGAGCATTGCAGAAGCAGAATACATTGTTGCAAGTGCTGCTAGAAGAGAAACAATGTGGCTGAGAAAGATACTTTCAGACTTGCTCAGGGTTGAGCTAGAACCCACAGTAATCCACTGTGATAACCAGAGCTGTGTAAAGCTCTCTGTGATTCTGTGTTTTCATAACAGAACAAAACACATTGAGATGAGATATCACTATGTTCGAGACATAGTGCAGAAGAACATTCTCAGTATTTAGTATGTTCCGACGGTGGAACAAACCATAGATATTTTGACCATGCCTCTATCATTGACAAAGTATGTGTACTTTCGAGACAAGCTTGGTATTGTTGAGAATGCCTCTCTTGTTGAGAGGGAGTGTTGAAATTAATGCAATTGCAAGAGCCATTCTACGGAGGATGGAAAAGACCTTAGTTGTGGACTAGGGCCCCCAACACACTCCCGGGGTTTCTTGGTATGAGACCAAGCAGTGAGAGCCATGGCAAAAGACCCTTGTGAGCCCCCCCGGTAGATGATTGGGGTTCTTGGTCATGGACCAAGCAGTAAGTCCCTAAATGTGTCTAGGGCCCGTGGATGTAGTCCAGGGAATCCTTGCCCGGTGCTTGGATTGATCCTTGGATATGTTCCTTCGTGGTTGATATAAGTCCCTAGATGTGTCTAGGGCCCTTGGCTGTGTTCCAGGGAATCCTTGCTCAATGCCTGGATTGATCATTGGATGTGTTCCTTGGTCGTTGGTATAAGTCCCTAGATGTGTCTAGGGCCCCTAGATGTGTTCCAGGGAACCCTTGCTTAATGCATGGGTTGATCATTGGTCTTGTACCTTGGTGGATAAGACCCTAGATGTGTTTTAGGGCTCCCATATGTGTTCTGGGGCAACCTGGTCTTTGACTAGGTAGATCTTGGTGTAATACCAAGATGTGTTGATGTGTGATCATTTTCCTCTCTCTCGGGATGGTTCATGAGACCAAGGAGTGTCTATGAAGATGGACATGAACAAACTGTTGATGTACCTCCTTATGCGGTGATGATAAAGTTTATAGGTCACTATGAGACTCATGTGGATATGTTTTCCCATTATGGAACCCTTCTTGACTCTATCTTAACAGGTACCCCCTTATTGTTTTGTTTTCCCTCTTGGTTTATGTGATTGGGTTTTATTTTATGTGACTCGGGTTTATTTTATGTGTTTGGGGTTTTTATGTAATTGAGATTTTAATTATATATTAATTGATATATTAATTAATATTTATATTAATTAAATGTCAATAATTAAATATAATCCTAATTACTCTAACCCCCCTTTCTAACTATAAATATAACCCTACCCTATTGCATTTCTACACACTCTCTCACTCTCTCCTCTTCCTACTTGTTGCGGCTACCTCAATGACACTTCTCCCTACTTGTTGTGCCTACCTCAGTGACACTTCTCCCTCTTTTGGTGCGGCCTCCCGTTGTTTATTAGTTTTAGTATTCTATGTTGGCTGGAAGTTCCCCTTTAGGGGTCTGCTGATGGTTGATGGCTGGAGCTGCCTCTTCGGAAATGCGAGGTGCCTTCTAGGGCTGACGAGGTCACCTTCTAGAGTTGTCAGACATGTTCCTGTGGGTGCCAAATCTCCTACTAAGGCCACTGACCTGTGTACAGGTGTCGCGACCTCCATCAGGGCTCTCTCCTTTGTTGTTTGGATTTTATGAATCCCTTATAGGACTATCGCATGGTGTTTCCGAGTTCACTTTGGTGGGTTTTTCAACTTGCTGTCCAAGTTTTTTGTTTTGGGGTTTTTACAGTATGCTAAGTGAAGGGTTTGCTAAACTATTTAGATCTCATTCTTGTACCTAATCACTATTTATTGGAGGGTTTTTCTGTTGGGGGTATTGATGTTAAGTCTGAGGCTTTTATTGTTGTTTTCTTTGAGGGTTTCCTTCCATGGAGAAACTATCCCACGGTCCTCTTTAACATAGATCAAACCCTAGAGGTTTGATCCATGAACCTAAACTAAAGTCTGAGCATATTCACAGAGGTTTACATTCACACATGTGACAAGTACGTCTATCTTTGAATCATGAGGTAAGCTAAAACTTATTTATTCTTACTCATAAATTTTATTTACTTCCAGATCTGTTTATATGCTTTCTTCTTTATGCTGATCTAGTCAATAGAAAAATTTTAAAGCATTTTGTTTTGAATTTTTCCCTATTTCTAACAGATCCAAAATAAAATCCCAAAGTGGTTAATTTCCATGGTAGGCTAAGTTCAGACACTAAGAAAATGTGAAAATTTGGTTCAATGCAAGTTAGCAAGCAAATTATGATTATTCCATTGAGAAAAGGGATGGAAGGCCACAATGATTAGTGGCATATGCTTGATGATGGAGAGATGGTTGTGCTCAACAAATAGGATGGCAATGTGGAATGTAAAGCACTAAGAAAAGGGAATGGATAAAATGTTAGTTTTTTTTAACCCAACACTCGACACTCAGTTTCAAATAAAATCCATTTATTGAATAAATGCACAGTTGAGTTACTAACCAAATATTACAGCATAAGCATAATAACTTAAACCATACACATTGCACAAAATATTTATGGGTAAATACCCCTGAAAAACCTTGAAGGGAAAACCAACACTTGAGTTGATTTTATTAAATAAAATCTTGGGCTCCCATCCTGGGATAATGACCCATCTAAGGAAAATACAATCACAATAAATAGCCTAGCCTACTTGGCTGCTATCTCCCTTGTTGTCTCTTTCTCCTTCCTCTTACCTTGTCAACTCACATTTGGATGAACTGTCCTCTTCACCCAATCAATGAGATTTCCTCACTTTGTGTGTGACACAAGCACATGAGCAAAGAGCCCTTCTTTGCTCCAATGTAATTTCTGTGTATGTCATCCTCTCACTTGGGATGTCTTTTATAATGTTGAGTTAACCCTAGATCTCTAAAGTGATCAAGGGTTGAGATTAGATATCATCTTCACTTTAGATCTAATGGCTAGGATTTAATCAACTTACTTAAGTTACTATTGCCCAAAACTTAAGCATTTAACTTAATTAAACTCAATTTAATTCTTGAAGGTCGTTCACTTTATTAATCACTTATAAAGTGAATCTCCTAAGGTTTTGAGAGGCAATAAGGACAACTTCCACATGCTAGACACCAAGCCTATGTGGAAGTACATGTCTGATGCTAAATACATCAACACTCCCTCTTAGCGAGGAAGGTACTTCTACCACTTGGAGGTGTCTTTGTTTTCGCTTTTAGATCTGCTACCATGGTTGCTCTCCAATCATCTTGATTGGTTTCTCCCTATGAAATGAAAGCTATCCCTACCATCTCGCTCAGAGCCTTCTTTGAATAATTCCCTTCGATCATGCTCCTAGAAGTTTCCTGCTCCTAAGCATCCTGCATGGTCATCTCGTACCATGACTCCTTGACAGAATTGGAAGGCTGTTTCTTCCTTCGTGAATGTGAAAGTTGACTCTCTCTGAGCTGCTCAACCCTTCAGAGCTACCTGCTTCTTGTTCTTTGCCACTTTGCTGCTTTTCATTGCTCACATAGGCTAGCCCTTTAGCCTATACAAGTTTCTCTCTCTAACTCCAAAAGACATTGTTGTGTTTGAGCTATATCCTCTAGGTTTGATCAACGCCCCTCCATCTCGAAATAGTACGTCAAAGCCCTTCTTCTCAATCGTTGATACTGAGAGCACACTCCTCTAGAGTTCTGACACTTGTAACAGATTCATCACTCTTAATATGCCTCCTCACTCCATTTGGAATGGCATTGTCCTAGATCCTTTCACTGCATGCTTGGTGCCCATACCAAGTTCCACATGCATATCTAAGTTTGACTCTGTGAAACTATCAAACAACTCTCGTGCTCCTGTCATATGACATGTGGCTCCACTTCTAGTAACCACTAGCTAATATGGTGCCTAAGGAAAGATGAAAAAGAAGTAAGAACTCATGTTCAAACTTCTTGGCAAACTCGTCCACCTAAGCCTTTGTCGACACAACTACCTTTGGTTGCGTCACGTTTTCACCCTTCTTGTTCGGACACTGACCTGCATAATATCCAAACTTGTGACATGCATAGCACTTGACTTTTCCCGTGTCTTTCTTCTTGTCGTGTTGAGAGGCAGACTCTTCACTGTCAATCTTCTTGAACTTTCCCTTCTTTGCCTGGCTGACAAGAGCAAGGTTCTCATCTTCATTCTTGTTTCAACCTCCATTCAGTTATTCATCTCGAAGTTCTTCCTAAATGAAGTCATCCCACAACCTTAACCAATCATGGATCTTCTCACGTGCCATGATCCCTTTGATGAACAATGTCCACTCCTTCTTGAAGCTTTTGAGTGTCATCCTCACCAACTCTGAATCATCTATTGTTTCTCCAATTGAAGCCAACTCATCTCGAACCTATCATATATCGGTGAGATAAGTTGTCACCATGTCTGATCCTCTCATCTTTGTGTCTCTGACCTTCTCTCTCAACACCATTTCATGATTCTCATTTTTACTCTGAAATAAACCCTTTAGGGCCTCCTACATGCCCTTGGCAGTGCTCTTTCCAGACAAATGAGGGATCAAATGATCCTTCACTCAATCTAGAATAATTCTCTTAGCTTTCACGTCCTTTTGTTTATGGATGACTAGATATTTTGGATCCGCTGGTGGGACCACAATGGAGTTTGCAAATTCCCAAATGTCATTCTCCATCAACACCAACATGATTTTCTTCCTTCCACAAACTGTAGTTGGAAACCCCATCCAATCTATCTTCAAATCACAACCCTAATGCAACCATCTCTACAACTTGTTGAATGACCCAAATTTTGTTGCTCAGTCCCATTCTCGCTGCCCAGACCTATTTCCTGCTACCTGAACCCTTGCCCGACACTGCCCGAGGATGCCCATAGCCTTATGTTGTTGCCCAGGTACTTTTCTGGGCGTTGCTTAGCTATTTCTGTCCGTTGCCTGGACCTCTGCACATTGCCTAGGGGATGCCCTATCCTTGTTGGCAGATTCCTGCGACCCCTGTTAGACGACTGAGCTAGTCAGATTGTTGTGTTGTCCTCACTCGCGACTGTTGTGGAAGCCCACGCATGTGCCTCCCTTTTGTAGCATCCAACAACTCCTTCTACACACAACTTCTACTATTTTCACTCTGCACAATGCCCAGTGTCATCAATCCTTTCGTCGCCTGCCAATTCTCTTGACCGACGACTCTTTGCAAATTTCGGTTGCTCATTTGGCGGATGGGCCACTGGCTCCCTTTGTCGACATATACACCAACACCCGCGACTATCACTCACCTCTATCGGCAACTCATGCCTCCTCTCTCGGATTTCCTTTGTAGACGTCTTTTTCTTCCCTCCCGACGACTCCCTTTTTGGTTGGTTGGCTACTCCTCAGTAGCTCAACTGCTCACCTCTTCAGCCCGCACGCTCAACTTGCACACGTAGTTGCGGTTCCCTTTTAGCTGGAGGTTGTGGTCGTCGGCTGCTCTTTAGCAAATCTCCACGTGACCCTCTCTCAACTGCCTTTCACACTCGATCTGTCGGCTCCTTACGCTGCAACAGGTCTTCCCACGACCTTATCTACCATTGCCGCCCAATTCCTCTATAGACAACACCCCGATCTCAACGTTGTCACCTGTAGTTCACTTTAGCAGCTGTGACCCTTTAGCTTCTTTCTCAACTCGAATCTTCTCTTTACCTCAACGCACGATCTTTGTTCACCCATGCACATGTAGATATTCTTTGCAACAGAGTGGTCGTACAATCTATACTCTATACAACGGTTGTACAGTTCTTCTCATTTTTTTTTCTCTTACCTTTGTTTGCAACATACATAATAAAAAATTTCTCGGTACAACAAATCACGATCTTAGTGAAAATCTGGTTTCCTTCAGAGTCCAAGCTTTGATACCATGTTAGATTTCCTTTAACCCAACACTTGACACTCAGTTCCAAATAAAATCCCTTTATTGAATAAATGCACAGTTGAGTTACTTACCAAATATTACAGCGGAATCATAATAATTGAAACCATACACATTGCACAAAAGATTTATAGATAAATACCCGTAGGAAAACCCCGAAGGGAAAACCAACACCTGAGTTGATTTTATTAAATAAAATCTTGCGCTCTTGTCCTGGGATAATGGTCCATCTGAGGAAAAACTTAAGAAAAAAATCTAATGTTTGGGCCCAAATTCAAATAATATATGAATCTAAGTAAAATAAATAATGTTTTAAAAATATAGATTTTCAAAACAAATGTTTAATTATATCAACTGAAAACAAATTACTAAACCCGTTTAAATAATTAATAGAGACTTATAATCCCAACAATAACTTATATACATATTAACCATTGAAATAATGTGTCAAATAAAAATGAAATTGATTTAATTTATTAGCAATAATGAACTAAATCACTCTGTAATATGATCAATACATAATCCAGATAAAACTTTGATTTCAAAAATGAACACTCGAATATCAGTAATAGTATCAAATACTGATTGCTTGTATTAATATTCAAAGTCACAAAGAGATTCAGAATAATGTATCAAAACAAAAACTTGTATATCAGTGCATACGCTTTGTTCTCTTTCAAAAAACTAAAACTTCTCTCCAAATTATTTTTCCTTTACTGTTTTATATTGAAGGAGTTGAAAAATTGAAATTAACTTCCATATCCATAAACAATTATCCATTTAGAATGAGAAAATAACAAAATTGTTTAATTCCCCAAACTAAAGTAACTAAGTAAATGAAAATAAAAACTACTAATTGTTCAATTTTAGAATTCTGTCTAGAAACTAATTTTCTCATTTCTCGTAATTTTCAGGACATTTTTTTTACACCTGTAAAACAAAAGAAAAGAAAAAACAAAAATTAATACAACACAAAAACAAAAATTAGAGTTGTTACAGAATTTGAAATTATGTAGCTGCTCTTTTATTTACTAAAATTAATGAAAATGCAAACTAAACTTAAAAAAAAATGCTAAACTCATACCAATAACTAAAACATTTTTATCACCGAGTGTTACTAGGAACAGTTTTGAATTCCGAATTAACGAAAATATTAACTCTTGGTGAGTTAATGTTAACTACTTCTTTCTTTTTATCTTATTAGAAGTTGGAATTTGTCTTCTCTGGATATCGATCAAAGCTTTATTTTCGGATCTAAGAAGCTGATTTTCTAATTCCAAATCAATTATATTAGCCTGTAACACTGAAACCATTGTATAATATTTGTCCTTCCAGAAGGAAACCTCTAGATTGGGACCATTTTCAGTGCTTTTCTTCTATTTTTCTTTAGCAAGGTTTTCAATTGGTTTCTGCGAAGAAACGTGCTATGGGGAAGAAACTTCCTGATTTGTAATCAATTCTTCATCCTCAACTTGGATAGGAGAACTAACTTTCAAATTTTTCCTAGACTTATTTCTGAACATTCTTGATATTTTCCTTCTTTGTCTTTTGTTTATAAAATCAACTAGACTAATGGAATCATCATTATTTGTGGTCACAGGTGGGTCACATTCAAATGCAAGCAGGGATACTACAATTTGCTTGGAAGATTCAAAAGAAACTCGAGGTGCTTCACTGAAAAAATATGATTCTAGACTAAAGCTAAACTTGACAGTTTCACTGCGAGTAACACTCACAATGTTTCGCTGAGAGGGAGAAACGTGAGGTTAAGGAATAATGATATCTTCTACAGGATCTGGGGTTTCATCTTTAGAAAAGTGAGAATGTAAAGTTTCCTCAGAATTTACCAGAAAGTGATTTCTTTTCACAAACTTTTCCCAAGAACCACCATTTTGTTTTAACTGAAATTCAATCAGAATTTTCACTAAACTATGATGAAAGACATTTCTTTCTGAATTGAGATTCTTTCTCTGATAGAAATGTGCCATTTTAGATAGGATTTTAAGCAAGAACGTTGACATGTTCAATTCATAATCCATGAAGCCCATTAAAAGCCGAAAGTGATAAATAAAGAAAAGGCTATATTTGCCTTCACAGGTAATAAATCCATTATTAAATACGAACAAAAATTGTCATTTTTCTTTAATTGAGGATATGGGCATACCTTTGTAATCGTATTTGCATTTGAAAGAAACCAGGATTTCAGACCAAGGAATCTCCTTCACCCATTTGGTTTTATAACAACATCCCCCCTTTAATGGAAAATTAGTCACTCTGGCTATTACTTCTTCATATAGTTTTAATTCTATATACCCAATTTTAGCGCATTCACCATTGAAAGTTAATGCGAAATCTTTGGTGACCTGCGCGTTGTAACCATTAAACATGCACATAAATTTTAACCAACCAACCCTTTCAAAAGTTGGAAAATAATCTTCTCGAGCTTCAATAAGCTCAGGACCGGGTTCTACTTTGGAAATCATTTCCATCTTGACAGGATACAGTTCGGAAAACCCTTACAAACAAAACCTAATAGACTCTCGCTTACAAGTAAATGAAAACAAAGATTCAATACTTGAAACAAAAACTTATTTCGAGGAAGAGATACCATAGGTAATAATTCATGAATACAATGATGCAGTTCAAAGCTATACGTGGAATCAAATCGGTGCATTTCGGGAAAGGAGTACTATTCGTATGCAGTTTGAAAGGACCTTGATTTAATGTTCCATTAACTTGATTTTAATTTATGATGATCGGATCCAGCCTAACGTACCACAACAAGATATTAAACAATTATTTATAGATCGTGGATATCAAAGTTATGACCGACTAAGTAGGATGTTGTAGATTATGATCGATCATTGTCAGAGCATTGGTTTTAAAATCGACAATAGATCAAAAACTCTAGCTTGTCAAATATTGTAGCTCTTTTAAATGTATGTAAATGAGAAGAAGTCATAAGGAATATGTGAAATGAAAACATTTGAAAGCCAAAATTTTAATCAAAACCTTTATGCAATGAGAAACATCCAAAACAAAAATATCATTAATGATTGAATGAAACTCACAGAAGTGTAGAGTGTTGAAATGTACACTTGACACTGAGAGAGGGGGGCAGGGTGGGGGTGAATCGGTGTCACAAAACTTTGGACAATTTTCCACTTTTCATAAATTAATTGAACAACATATATTTATTTCATTTTCTCAACCAATATATAAAAGAATAAAATTTTTATTTATTTATTTAACTTGAATGAATACATAAGATCAATCTTTGAATATCTTCAACTTCAAACAACTATGAGAGACCCAACTCTCTCTTACAAGACCCAGCTTGTAGTTCTCAGATCCAACTAAGAAATGAAGAATCCAACCCTCATAACAAGTCCTAGCTTGTTGATATTAGATCCAAATGAGATGCGAGGAATCCAATCCTCATATAAGACCCAACTTGTAAACAAACACCAACCTGATAGAATGAATCTTCATTCAATCCATTATATATAAATATATATACTTCAACAAATTCAACTACATGTTTTGTTCACCCTACTTCCTTTTTTATATAGTCTCCTAATAAGTATGAGTTTGAAGAATTATGTCCCTTTGTTTGAACCATTACACCTCTTCATTTGAATTAATAATAATAATTTATATTATTATTACTATTATTAATAGTTTTATTTAAAGACTTCAAATCCCTTGTTTTGCATTTTATTATGTTCTGGATAAAAACCTGTCACTGCAAATGTTGTAGAAATTGATTTCTACGAAGGCGCTTCCTTCAAACCATGTTTTTCATATGACCATATGTGTAGAACCACATGATTATTGATTTAAGCGTTGTCTCTTCTTTCACCCAATATTGTTATCTCCGAAGTGATATCTTCTAGAGTGTTATATTTCTAGCAACTTCAATTCACAGTTTTAATCCTCATTGTTGATCATGATTTCATATCAATGGTTTGATCATTCTTTTAAAAGACTCATTTCTCACAAATTTTTTATCCTTATCTAATGGTTGGGATTCAATCGTGAGAATGACGGTTGTTGTTTCCTCCAATACTCCGCGACTTCGGGGGTTTGTTCTTTTTATAAACTTTCAATTCTCTCAGACTAAATTTCACCAAAGTGTTAATATTGATTTGATGTGTGTCCATAAACTTCAACGATCTAGATGTTATTTTGGAACTTCGATACTCTAGGTTACTACAACTTTGAGTAGTTTAATTCCTCTGGAATGATAACCTACCGAATAAGTCATAAAACAGTGGTGACTACTTGTTGTCGGTTAACACCTCCGCTTACACTATCCTTCAACTATGCTTGATCAACGGTTGAGAACACTCCCAAAGTAGATCAACAATTAGCGTTACTTCGTGATTTACGCTTTACTCTATCCTTCCACTGTACTTGATCAACAGTCGAGAATTCTTTTGTTGACGATAAAAATCACAACGAGGATTTTGCTCGCAAAGTATTGCTAAAGCCTATTATTATAAGTTAACGAGATATATAATACTAGTAGGTGGGACCCCCTTGTAGATTGGGAGATCAGATATGGTTCTTATTTCATGTTATGCTGTTGTTCGACACTGCTTACAGGGTTCTATATGATTGATGAAATCTTGGTTTTATTGGCGATGGATAATGTCTATTATGTGTTGTTTCTAATTGTTCTAAGCTCTAAATTCCATATTATCTGAATGGCCTATATCGACTGTTATCACATCGCTATTAGTGACATGATCTGTTACATGTTTCACCTGCACAAAACACATGTTAGTCATGACAAAAGATAAAAGAAATGTGGAACAAATCCAATGGAAAGAAAAGGCTATCCTATACTATGCTATGCTATGATACATTATATGCAAACGAATTTAAAGGGATTGTTGTTAGTCCTAGCTAAAAACGTTAGTGGCTATACAATTTATTGAGTTATATGAAAACACGGTTGATATGCGTTATGGTATAGTTGGAAATGGTTAAATGTGATATGGGGTGCACATTTGACAAGTGATGGATGTTAAGTTCAATGCATAGATTTATTAAATGTATTAATGGAGGGCTAGCTGGCGTGTACTAAGCAATTGAATGAGTGGAGGATGGAGGCGACGTGCATTTACTACACGTCACTCCATACCCCTTCCACTGGCTATCACCCTATCTTGGCTATTGTTCAATTGTGTTCGCTGTGGTTAAGCTCCGATTTTCAAGCAGAGGAAGAATTGCTCGGCCAAGCTCTCATTTTTAAGGTTTTCTTGGTTACATGTATGTCTTTTTCTCCATCCATGAACCCACTCGGGTTATGAAATAGATATTGGCTCAGTGATGTATGGGTTTGTGCTTTTCTTAAGACTGACAACTGTGTAAACTTGTGATATTTCTCTGGAATGGATAGTTTGTGTGGTTTTCATTGCAATGATAGTCGAAGTCATAGTTTCATTAATCATTATGAGTGTTAGAAGCCATGAAGGCTCTCTGTCGTCCTTATTGGTTTTTGGTTGAAGGTTTTTGTTCAGTCCAGATTGGCTGGTTGTCTCCACACTTTTCTTGTCACCATACCCAGTCATTTTGTTGTTATGGGGTTGCTGGGTTTGAACCACCTTGTGTCACTACGTATTGTTTCACCTGGGTAGGGTTCATTCATGCTACCGATGTTTGCGTAGTGAGTTATGATGGACATTATACCAAAGGGTTTGCTTAAGGTTGATTGTTATTTCTTGGCTCTGTTTTAACTCATCATTCTTCGGTCGATTGGAAAAACCACAAGGGTTATACCATGTGTGTCCTCGGTATTATTACGGACTAAAATGAAGCTTCTGTGACTCTGTTCATAGTCTCCCCTATCTCGTGAACTGTCACCATGTCCACGAACTTATTGATGGTATGGCATGTGTGTCCACCGTATGGTCTCGGAGGGTCTCACCCGCTGTTGGGGGTCGACTCCAGTCTCCCTGTGTTGGTCTACAGAGTGAACCCTTGATTACTCGAAGCCCAATTTTTAATAAATGGAGCTCGTTATATCCTGTTGGGTATATTGTGGATTGTTATGAGTTGGTGGGGTATTGTCGACAGAGGTTGATGGTTGGATCATCTCTAATTGAGTATGTTGACAGTGGTTTTGGTTATTGGTATTTAGTCACTGCATTGGTTATTATAACAGTCAAATCGATAGCTCAACATGGTTAATTGGTTGATTTGAGAAATGGGATTGAAGTCATAGTCATTGTCTCTTATATTGTAATTATTGAATTGTTAACCCAACATTAGTTTATGATTGGTTAAGTCACAACAATGCTTTGTGCATGATGCGTTGGTCTGTGTGGCCTTACTACAACATGTTTAAGTTGAATTGATGGTTGTTGCTACTGCGTGTTTAATTTCCAATCGAGAGTATTGCAGTTTAAAAAATCATGATAGTCATAGCTGGGTTGTCCACTGCACATGTTTATGGATATCGTTTGGTCATGCCATCAGAGATGGGCATGGGTCTTTGAACATTATGGTTTCGTTGCAATTTGATCGATTTGAGAAATCAGATTGGGCATACTGTTGTTGCCTCCTTGTATTGGATTGATAACTCAACATTGTTTGATGTTTAGATTTATAGTAATTAGGCATGTATAGTCACATAGATGCTCTTGTGTTTTGTTGAATGGTCTGTGTATCCCACAACATCGTATGAGTTGAAATGGTGTTTGTTGTTACTATGTGTTTAAATGGCAAGTCAAGATTATTACAAATTGAAATATTGATGATTGTGTTTGACTGTCCACTGTGTATGTTTGATGAATATCATGCATCGTGGCAAAGATAGGCACAGGTTATGTGACAATATGGTCTCATTACAATTTAATTGTTAAACAAAATTGAGGGATGAAATTGGGCATGCATTTGTGTCTGTGTTTGATTAAGGAAATAATTCAGGGATAGTGGTTGATGTTTTGATGTTAAACATAGTGGAAATAAGTGATTGTGTGTTCATTTGAGAATTGTTTTAAAACATTTAAGTGGACAAATGCGAAAAAACAAAACTCTTCTACAGGTTGTTGTGGAAGACATATTGTCTTGTTTTGATGACATTGTGTTAAATATTTAATTGCGAGCAATGAGCAAGTTAATACACAAGATCAATTGAATTATACACAGTAGTTGTTTAATTGATCACAGTGATTATTTGGTTGGTGTTGGATCTTTTGCGTTTGATATAGAATGATTTTATGGATTACTTAATTAATTTTATGAACAATATCCGCTCTATTTCCCTACCATTATTTCGCCTTTTTCTAATTACAATCCCCTCGCCTTCTCATATCCATTTTTCACTCCCTGTTCCTAAAATTTAATTACAGTTAAGAGAATTTTGTATTGTAACATTTTGAAATCACAGTTTCTTGGATAAATTACAGTGACATGTTCCTTGGTTTACATTACAATTGATTGTGTGTTGTCTGTGAGCAGTAACCATGATTCTTTCCCCCTCACTTCAACATTTTTTGCTCAATACAAACCCCTCGCATATCCCAAAACCTTTTGTTCGCCCCCTGCTCATTGTCAACAGTTAAACAATTTGTATGGATTGGATTGCATGAGTCTGATATGTTGCTGAGTCAAAATTTATTTCATATTTTTAAGGAGTTGTCATGTATGGTTGTTAAAAGAACTATTTTCTAATCAATCATGCATGCAAGAATGAGATTTTTCAGCCGAGGTAGCCATGCCAGAGGTAATCGAGGAAGAGGTAATTGGAATAGGGGGCCGAGAAGGCCAAGATTCTCCATTCACTTTGATGTTGACTCGCAAGAGTTAGGTCAGCTATTTTGGGTTGGGTTTTTCAATTGGATTGGGCAAGGAATGGTCCAACCTAGGCCTGAAAGGCCTCTCTTCCAAGCTCCACAATCCCTTGGTATTCCTGTGCCCCCTCATGTCTCATTGCAACCTGAAGTTTCCGAAAACGACGGATGGCAAGAGATTGTCCACCCGACAGTCTCCCAACATTGTGGCTAGCCCAATTTGTCTTTACCTGCTCCCCCGCCTATCAATCAGATTGTCCAAGCTGCCCCTTTCCACTCACCAGTTCAGTCCTCACATGCTAGCAAAAGGTTAAAAACCGAGGCCCACCATGCCCCTGACAAAGGAAAAGCCATTGTTGCCCCTTCCTCACCCTCCAATGGCTCTGATAAATCCGTGTCCTCCCGAATGAATTTGAGGGACGATTGTTCTCATGTGATCAACGAGATTAGGCCTAAAGGCTCAGCACAACCAAAGACAAATTCAGAGAGATCAAAATGTGACAACAACAACAAGGGAAATATTGCATCTCAAAGTGAAAAATATGGATTTAAAATTTTATTTTATTTATTGTTGATGACAGTTGACTTCAGAAGTTTTGGACAACATATTTTTTTTGGATATGAGTAATATGTTTTTGAAAATAATTCCAAATATCAATGAGATAAATTGTCAAACATGAATGTGATGATGGGAGTCACAAGGAGGGATGTTGTTTTTTAATGGACTAGTTATGTTATGATTGTTAAGAGCTAAAGGGGAGTCACAAGGGGTCCCACCTACTAGTTATTATTTATTTAAAAACGTTATTATGATTTATTACTTTTACCCCTAACTAAAAAGTTGGTTGAGTTTTTAGTTAACTTAACTAATGAAGTAGTTCAACTACTTCAACCAACTCTAATTTGCTTAAAGGAAAAAGGAAAGGGAGGAACAAAGGAGACATAGAAGGAGAAGCATACTAAGGTTTTCTCTTTGAGTTTGTGTCGAGATAGTTTAGTTTTCATTCATTCCTTAATTTATCACAAGCCTAATTATTTTTTATGATAGTAGGGTCTTATTATAGATAACAAGATTCAGGGCTGAATTACATCATTCAGACACTTGTTTTTCAGAGGTGTTGATCTATCTTTGATAGTCTGTGTAGACTTGTCTGTTTTTTAATTAGTTTTCATGACTGAAAAAGACTATTATGCAAAGTCGAGTGGGAATCAATCTGTGGCAAGCTGATCCAACTTTTAGAGTTCAGTTTTTGATTTTCTGTCAGAGGTCCTTTTGTATGTTTCATCGGGGACGTCTAAGTTTGACTTTGGTCCAAAACTTCTTCATGAAATTTTGTAAAGAGAATGACTCTTTGATGAATTGGAATGAAATAAAGGATTGCTTATGTATCATATGTCTTCAATATAGATTTGGTGTCTTTACTTCTGTCTCTACATTTATTTCAGCAACTGTTATATTCAGAAAATGATATAAATAATGAATTTTTCAGCAAGCTTTTATTTATGAAAAGACTAGCCTAAGCACTTGTAATCAATACTTGTGAGTTAGGATATTAATTTTGATGGCTATAAACATAGGGTGATATTCCCATCTATTTTTATTTAGCCAAGAAGAATATGAAAATGCTTGAGTAAGATCATTTCATATCTTTTTCTCAACAACTCTCGAATCAGATCAATGATTAGCGTTACTTCGTGATTTACGTTTTACTCTATCCTTCCACTGTACTTGATCCAACAATTATGAATTAATCAAAGGTTGAGATGGACGACCACTATTTACTTCGGGACTTCAAGGGTTCAGAGGTTCGGGTAATTGTTGTTCCAATTTTCACCGGAGTTGGTCAACGCCGAAGTGGTCAACATGGGAGTGCTTACGTCATCTTTCCACTACATTTTGATCTAACAGTCATGTAAGAAACTAGGGGATTTTAACTCAACAATTAACATTGACTTCAGCCTTCGGTGCTTCGGGTAGTTGTTGGTTCCCCCCCAAGAACAAACTCTCGGAGTGACATAACTTATTGACGTCACTGCTGACTTGGAACTAGAAAAGTGGTTGCCACGTGTCACTTAGATTTGTGACTTATGTGTACCTAAAATTCCAACTGGAACTTAACAGTTGTCACCATTTGATTGTGCCAAATGTCCTTGTTGACGTGGTCTTTACTAATGTGGATTGTCTGATGTGTCACATGTCCTCCTCCTAGATCTAACGATTGCAGGTTCATCTGAATCCTTGATCCAACAGCTGTGATCATTTCTAGATCAATGGTCTAGATTCATTTCGACCTTTGGGACTTTGGGTTTTCGCTCCCACTTCCCAATTCTCACGAAGTGAGATTCCCCGATTAAACCTCGAGTAACTTGACTTCATCTAACGATCCATATTTGACGCGAAATGATTAACACAGTCCAACGGTTGTCGAGATTTCGGCTATTCAGGATCTCGTGAACCCTTGATCCAACGACTGTGATCAGTTTTAGATCAATGGTCTAGATTCATTTCAGCCTTCAGGACTTTGGGTTATTTTCTCCCACTTCCCAATTCTCCTGAAGTGAGATTCCCCGATTAAACCTCGATAAACTTGATTTCATCTAATGATCCATCTTTTATGCGAAAATCTTAACATGATCCAACGATTGTCGGGATTTCGTCTATTCAAGATCTCGTGAATCCTTGATCCAATGACTGTGATCAGTTCTAGATCAATGGTCTAGATTCATTTCGACCTTCAAGACTTTGGGTTATTCATTCCCAATACTCAATTCTCCCAAAGTGAGATTCCCCGAATAAACCTTGAGTAACTTCCAGATTTGACGCTCCTCGTTTGTCCTGAAATCTACATCAATGGACAATATTATTCCTTGATTCTTTTGTAGTTTTATTGTGGGGATTTAAATCTCGATCGCGTTTCTGCAATGTGATTTTCCTTCTGAGATTTTTGGTTTTGTACTTGGATTCTAATTGATCAAGATCATTGATTTTTTGGGAATTCGATCTCGATAATGTTTCTGCATTACACCGATCTCGTAAAATCTAATACGATGTCTCTCCTGAGCTTTAGGTAGATTCATCTGCATGTCATGAAATGTAATACATTGCCTCTCTTGAGATTTATATAGATTCCTCTGCATGTTGTTCATAAAAAATCATCATCACATCATAATGACATCGATTGTTGACATAATGAAAACACATCAATAACAATATGTCCAACATAGAGTATGACCAAAATTGACAAAACTTAAAACATTGTTTAAGCAAAATAAAATTTTATTTTTCAAAAATGAAGAAGGGTCCCAAATTTATTTACAATACAATATTTGGGAGGTTGTTGTCTTCTACAACAAATGGTGCCGCACTGTTGAAACCAACTATCTTTGTATATAAGACAAAGAAAAATATATCAGATCGCAAGAAATAAGAGAATTTAAGAAGTGTAGATAAATTATATTTATGACTAGTTTGTAAAAGATAAGAAAATAAAATAGTACTAGTACTCTTTAACTCTATCTCATTGGAGGGGATAAGGAGAATTTATTAATATTATGACTAGGAAAGGAAGCTTCTGATTTAACTAATAAGTAAAGCTTCTTCACTATGCCAGAATTGAAGAGTTTAACTCTTTGTACCCGGTATTGCTTCGTTGTCAACATGCATGTTCAGTACCCCAACAAAGTTACCTTAATATCATATAACCCTTTACTCGCTGCCAGTAGGCCTGTTCAGTGTCCCGATGGTTTGGCGTATACTTCCCACATCCTCATTTCATTTATTTAAAATTTCAACTTTCTTTTTTAGTTCATGACTTATTGATTGCATTTGAGTAATGACGAGAACAAAGGAGGGGTGATATAGAGAGTTATTATTTATTTATGATCATGGAATGAGAACTAAATTGTTATTCTTATGATATGTTGTTTCCCAATCAATTATTTTATTTTAAGGAACATAATATTACCCCAAAGAGCTTTGTTGAAGAGTATTTTTCTTGTTTTTAATTCTTTATAAAGATAAACTAGACATAAAATTTATCCTTTGATTTTTAAAGAAATTTTCTCATTTCAAACAATCTAAATTAGCTTCTCTCTGTACTAAAAAGAATTTCAAAGACAACTGATTAACAGATGTATCCAATTTTTATATCAAATAAACAACCAAAAATATAATAAAAAACAAAATGAAAGAAAGAAAATGGCAAGATTCAAAAATATAAATACAAAAATATTTACAGTTATTTTACAAGGATTGAAGTATCTTTTAGGAAAAATATTTTTTGAGGATTAACCGATTTACAGGCAAATAATATTCTATTCCTTCAAGAGTTTTCAAAATAAAAGTAGATGGACCAATTTTTTGAGCAACCTGAAAATGACCTAACCACAACTTTTGAAACATCAAATGTTTACATTTTTCTTCATGGGCTTTGTCCCATTTCAAAACTAGGTCACCATATTCAAAATATTTGTTACCGACAACTCTATTATCAAACCACTTCTGAATGATCATCTGATGATTGACATAATTATTTTTATCTTTATCCCTCAATTCCTCTAGTTTGAAGATCTGATTTGTGCGATATTGAATACTGGAGCAAGGTTGTCCGTCAATGGTCTGTACTAAAGCCAAGGATGGTATATAACTATTTGGTGGAAGAATAGCCTCTTTCCCATAAACTAAAACGTAAAGAGAACTACCCAATGATGCCTTATAAGTAATTTGATCTACCCACAATGCATAGATTAAGGCCTTGTGCCAATTTTTGTGGTTATCACTGATAGTTTTTTTAATGATTTTTAAAAGATTTTTGTTTGTTGATTCAACTAAACCGTCACCTTGAGGATAACAATTAGTTGAATGTTTTATTTTAATGTCTTTCTGAAGTGAAAAAATCTGTAAGCGATAGAGAAGAAAAATAAGATGCATTAGGTAATGAAAAATAAGATGAAAGACGTAGGTAATGAAAAAAAAAAGTCTATTGTTTTGATGGTAATTTAAAGGCTAATGTATTTGATTGATTGGATCAGTGAAGTAGAAAGACATTTTGATTTTGAGAAAATAGAGGACCTGTTATAACACTATAATTTATAAGATCAATTGTTGATTGTATTTTTGTCCTTTTAGTGTTTTTGACTTGTAGAGATTACTGCATTCTGAAAAAGAAAGAAAAGAAAAGAAAAAGAAAACGAGAAAAGAATAAAAGAGGGCATAAAAGAAATTAAATAAATCCCCATGCAATAACAATGGCTTGATCCATACAGTCTAAGCATGGCTAAGTCCTTTTAAATTGATGTTGATAGGATTAATGAATAAGTTTGGCTAAACCATTTAATCTTGGCCAAGTAGATAGGCTAGCTAGTGAATAAATTTGACCAAACTACCTAATCTTGGTCAAATAACCCTAAGGTAGAGTAATTTCTTAGTCCAATAGTTTAATCTGGGCTAAATGTCATAGGGAAGTAGGTTAGAACTTAGGTTAGAGAATAAGTTAGTTGGCTTGATTTCAATAAAACAGGCATGATGATCGATGTTGATTCATATTTTTGAAGTTTGAAAGTATGTTGCCTGACCCCCATGGCGACAAAAGCAAGGAAAACTAAGCAAACCCACAAAAAGGCGCAATCCTAAGTCTCCACTGCAGATATGATTTTGTGCTGGCAGATTAAAGAGAGCGCACAAATGAACGACTGAGACACCGACATTTAGATCTACGGTCAACAAGTTTTTCCAGACCCCCCCGACCGTTCTACCTTTAACGGTTGGGGGGGGAGTTTGGAATGATGAGTAACAAGAATGCACATCTGAACGACTGAGGCGTTGGCGCCCAGATCTATGGCTGAGATATAATTCCTGACCCCCTCGACCGTTCTGCCTTTAACGGTGGGGGGGGGGTCCAGAAAGTTCGTTAAAGGAAGCGCTCAGTTCTACAGTCTAGCAACGGGCGTGCAGATGGACGACTGGTAATACTTTTTGGACCCCCCTGATCGTTCTTCTTTTAACGATGGGGAGTGGGTCCGGAATGAAATGGTTTTCTGGCGGCCCCCCTGCTCTAATGTGGCAGGAATCTATTGCACCAGAACTCCCTCGCTCCAAAACCATTTACCATTTACCACCCTTCTGACATACCACCATCGCCTAGTGACATCACACCCCATTACCTCCCTTACATGTCTCGTCTCATAACTCTGTCAGCTCACTCCCTCTGGTCACCCATTACAAGTCACCTCACACTTACTTTTCCCCCAATCAACGTCCCCCATGTCACCCTTCCGTACCCGTCATCCATCCTTTACCTGCCATCTCACACTTCAAATGACCCATTGGCCATTTACTACAGGCTAACATATCCGTTAGCCTGCAAACCTGCCACCTGCCCTCAAACAGATACCCGTTCACTCAAAACTATCCTCGTTTCAGCCATTTACACACCTCTCATTTTCTCCACACACCAGACAAATTCTTTCCACTTCACTGCTCCAGTTTTTGATCCAACCACAACCATTACCCGCTAACGTTTTGTGTCTAAATTGCAGGTATTTTCGCAGTAATGGCGCCAAAGTCTAAAAGAGAAGAAGTTGAGGAAAATCCGTTCCTCCCACCTCTTGTCGACCTCAACAAGATCCCATTATCCGACAAGGATTACTTAATCTCAGAGACAAAGTGCGAATTTGATTTCGCAGATTTACAGTCACGGTTTAAGGACACATTCATAGACCAAAGCGATGAAATCAGGCTCTGGGAGTCCAACCTTCCTCTTTATCTATCTCCCCAAGTCCACCACTTCCCTGAATTCGCTCTAAAATGTCAAGCTCATTACCTCCTTGACCAGAGAACCATAGTTTCTTCGTCTGGAGAAACTCTTTTCTCTATCATGCCAGATGCCATTGATCAGATGCTACAGATATCTAGAGCCAAATCCGCCTCCCCTTTCAACCTTGAAATCCTAACAGAGTTGTACCAAAACCTGTCTTTTCCCCAAAGAGCCCAAATTTTTGAGCTTTTCCTCCCTCAGGATGCCCAACTCCCCAAGACAAACCCCCCATACCCTTCTTCCATGTTCTCAGAAAGAGGAAACCAAGTGATTTCATCACTTTGTTCTCTACTTATCTATTTTTCGGACGAATGGGTAGACGAAGCTATATTGGGTTCCTATCCATTTTTTCAGTCGAGGAAAAAGCTACCATCTAGTTTGACTACAACACTTTCCTGGCAGAGAACATCCACGATCAACTTTCAAGATTCGCCACAGAGGGCATATTCCGGTATTCCTCAATACCGGCTTACATGTTCATCTTCTTTCAGGAAAAAAGGTTCTCCTTCTCGATGCAGAAAATGGACAAGGACGACAAACCATAGGCAGTAACATCTTGGACCTCATTGCTCAGAAGGAACTTGACAGAGTTCAGCTTCAAACATTCCATCGAGAAGTTCTACCATCCTGTGGTGAGCATGCTCAGTGGTAGGCCCGAGCCCAGGATAAATGAAGAGATCCAGAGAATTTTACACCTCTCGGACCTCGCAAAAATGGGAGATTGGTACCTCTATCATAACTACATAGAAATCAGAGTATACGGGTGTGAGATAGCTCCATTTAAACTGCCCAAGTATTTTTCGGTGAGGATATTTTCTCTTGAGTATATAAGACAGATGATAAATTCGGATGACATACATTTCGTATCTCTGAAGAAGAAACAACAACTGAGGATCAAGGGGCAGATAGGGTCCTTTATCTGCAATATCCGAGCTGCCGAGGAAGAGGCAGATAAACTTTTGAGGGAAATGAAGTTTGACACAAGCTTCTTGTGGCACTATGATCAGTGGGGAACCATTACAGAGATAAGAGTGAAGAACAAAAATATCCCGTATGTTCATGCACCCAAGCCAAAGATAGAGAAATTTGTGAATCAAACGGAGTGGGATGCGAACACTCTGGAAGAGGTAGAGCTATAGTCTCCTCAAATTATTATCTCTCAAACAAATACACCGCAGATCCCTAAAGAGAAAATAACCAGAAATGATACTTCTTCTCCTGTCACCGAAGTCTCAGTTGAGGAGTTTCAGATATACACCAAAAAGCAGAAATCTAGTCATACAGCTGAGACGACTGGTGAAAAGGAAACATCGCCCATCATAGCTACGAAGGATGATGAATCACCTCTTATCACAAGAAATCAACAGATCATGTCTACTTCTTCATCCAAGAAGCAGACTAATATTTCACTGGTCAATCCGCCAAGTCAAGGAGGTGCAAAATTGAGTGTTTTCGAGAAATATGATATGATAAAAAAGAAGAATCAGATGTTGACAAGCAGCACCTATGCTCAGTTCTTGAAGAAAACATCCACGACACAACACATAATTTTGTTTGTGTTTGATACAGAGAAAGGAAGGATGCATATGGCTTTCTTACAAGCACAAGTGCCCAACCCTAAGGTGATCACTGATTACAAGAGAGAAACTTTTGAATTCAACACCAAAGATTTACACCCAGCTGATCAAATGGACCTACATCAACAGATTGGGGAAATGGTATTCTACACTTTGGCAAATGTTTCTACTACTGCTGCTAAATTACAAGTTTCTCTGAACAATGTTTAGACACAATTGAAGTTGTAGAAGATATCATCCTTCGCTAAGGACAACATAATTAAATCTCTAGAAGAGATGGTGCTCAAGGTTGGATATGACCCATCAAACGTGAAAGCGACGGAGGAGATGGTCAAGAAGAAGAATGTTGACATAGCATCCCTGAGAAAGCAATTGAAACTGCCACCTACAGAAGACTCACAGGAAAAGGAGATAGCTGAAATGGAAGGTGAAAAGGATGAAATGCTCAAGCTGATCATGGAACAGAACGCGCAATTAAAAGAAATGGAAGTAGAGATGGAATGAATGGTGAAAGAGAAAGAACAATCAACACCCATGGAAGTAATTCTATTGTGTGTGGTTCCACTTGCGGGAGTTAGTACCGCAACTATAGCAACAACCTCCACAATAGAAATTTCGTCAGACGCCCCACTGTCAGCTTTGGAAAAGACAATATAACTATCAAAGTCCATGGAGGAAATGAAATTACAGGAAATGGAAATCAATAGACTGAAAAGGGAGGTTGAAAGTCTTCAGGAGCTCAAGAGCTCTTACCAGACGAGTTTCCAAATCGAAAAGAAAACAACGAAAAAACTCAAACAAGAACTACAACAGATGCAAAAGAAAACAGTGGCGGGCAAAACACTTGTTGAAGCTAAGGAGAATATTTGGATGGATATCTTCGAGTCCACAAAGGAGAATTGGCCTATGGTGCAAATCATGTTCGAAAAAAATGAACTAGTGTTGAGGAGCAGACAGACCATTGATAAAATAAAAAGAGAGATGGGGGACATGCCCACTGAAGCAAACAAAATCATTCGATTTCTGAATTCAAAGACCATAGAAGAGCTAGAAGACCTGCAAATTAAAGACATGAGAAAAACCATCCTTGAAGTCAAGAGAATTCTAACCAAAAGGGGGTTGATGCTGCAGCTGGAGGAGAAAGTTCAGAACATGGACGTCGGAGTTCAATTTTTTTTAGCAAAATTGATTCCTTGCAGAAGAAAGGTTTTCCCGGCTAGCTAGTTTTGAACGATAAGCTAATGACCTTATCTGGCTACAAGCAGAATATTGCCATGGTGGCGAAGGACAATTCCAAGTTCTCGGGAATACAGGGCAATATTACAGGCAAGGCGTTCTTAGAGACTTTGCAACCAGACCTCAACATACAACATGAGATCAAGTATATTTTTACTGTCAAGCCAACATTTTCCAAGTATACAGAAGTGGATGAGATCTACCGGAGAATGCTCAAAGTCACCACACCCAGTCAGCAAAGGTGGGAGAAGATGTGCAACTTAATCGAATGATAGATGACGTGTATCATCTAAGTCATCATGTGAAACATCCAAATTCATGTGAATGACTCACCAACAACCGTCTCAGAAAAATCAGCATGACGTCTCGACACATCATCAACAATTGCTATCTTTTTGTATTCCGTTATTTAGTTGGTTAGATTTATCATCTTTCATGACCTGATCATTTATGACAGGATCGTTGTAAATTTTGATTATAAATACTTCAAGCTTCGAAGTATATAGGGTTGATCTCACACCCAAGCAAGCTGAAGCACTGTAAATTTTTATCAAGGGATCTAACAATAATAAATAGAGATTTTCACAGGATTCATGCGTGTTAAGTATTGGTGATGTGTTCTTTTCATTGTTAAAGGTTTTTCTATCTTCATAATCACATATATTTTCTTCTCTGATCATTTAGAAGGAGTCAAGTTGCAGAACTTATTTCATATACTCTGTTTACGACTTTTAAAAGATCTTACTGTTTGTCTTCTAACAATACGATAAAGAAATTCTTAAATGCTTCTTTATTCTTAGTGTTTATCTCATCTTTCTGGTATCCATCTTTTTATTCCTAAAGAATCCAGTAGCTTTCATTATCCTGCCCTGTGAAAGTATCCTTAAAAAAGTTGTTCTTTGATCTCGAGTTTTATAATACAGACCCCATAGCCCAATGGATGTGTGATTTATATTTCAGCCATCTTTAAAAAAAAACAAAAAAAAGCGACATTGTCTATTCATTTAACTAGCCTAAAATCTTAAACCTGAAACAAAGATAAATCTTATAGAGAGATCCCTCTCTGAAACTGTAAGGGCTAGATCCCAGTTTCTAAGTGGTTGGATAAGGTTACCTCTGATAAATTCTTTCTACCTCTTAACAACCTCTGGAGAATTTAGAGGGCGATAACATAGTGGCGACCATACTGGGGAAGAACTGAAACAAACTTTCCACCCCTTGTTTTATTTCCTTTAGAACAAAGATAACTTTATTTCTGGAAAAACATGCAAACCCTAATCTTTACCTAGAAATAATGTTCAGAGGTTGTTAGAGTTTGTGTATAAATAACCAAAATCTCCAAAGGTAGAATAAAATCAATAGTTCTGGCTCCCAAAATAATTTCTACCAGATCTCATCCTAACCCAAAACCTGCAATAGTAATAGATAATCCTGAAAGACTGCTAAGAAAGAAAAGCACTGCAGAAATTTCGAGGAGTAACAGCCCACTTCCGAGGCCTTTTTCCATCCCAGAAAATTTAGTTGTTCTTCCAGACCTTGAGTCCGAGATAACCTTTTGAACAAGTCTTTACAGGACAAAATCTGATATTTTTGTCAATAAAACAGTCTTAGACCAAACCATTTTTCAGCCCAGGACCCTTGAGATACTTTCTCCTAGAGATGAGGTTGATCAACGTTTTCACCCCAAGACTGATAAGCTCGAAGACCTAGTCACAAATCTTGGTCAAGATTTAGACAAGCTCCAACTTCAACAGTCCGTCGAACTTCCTACTTCAATTATTGCTGCAGTTTCTGCTAAACTTACACCAGGTCACTCCATTCCTCCAAGCCCTTCGTCCTCTATATCTTCAGGCATTTCCTCTCTTGTCACACACGCTGTTGTTCAGCCTCCTCCACCAATCATGGTGGCAAGATATGATTCGTTGGTATTGGTTTCGCCTTTACATAACATGCCCCAAGATGATCAAACTAGACTTCCACAGTTTGATAGTACTAGTCCCTTGAATGCACAACAACATGTTGACAAAATGAATGACTACTTTGACCTGCAAGAAGTAGACGAAGCTGATGTGCAGATGAGATTATTTGCACAAAGCCTAACTGGAGACACAAAAAAGTGGTTCAAAACTTTGCGTGTTGCTACCATCACTGATATTATCATTTTTCATCAGACTTTCCTAGACCGGTGGGAGGTAAAGAAAAATCCTCTCCAAATTCTGTCAGAGTATGAGAACATCAGAAGAAACCAAGGAGAGGCAGTGCAGGATTACTGCACTCATTTCAACAATCTATACAATGCTATCTTGACTGAAATCAAACCACCACAAGGTTTGGCATTAATAAAGTTCCCTGATGGTTTTGACGCTGACATGCCATATCGATTAAGGGAAAGAAACGTAGCAACTCTGGAAGACATGCAAAAAAGTGTCGTCAGTGTAGAAGCAAATCTTTTGGCCAGAAGGGCCAGGCAGAGAACATAAAAGAGGGTCACTATCAAGGAAGAACCTTGTACTTCCTCATCTGATGCCAAACTAGATTCTCTAGCCATAGATATGGAGAAAATGATGGAGAGACTCACCATAAATGAAAGGAACCCACCTAGGGAAAACCAAGCTACCCCTCAAATCAGAAACCCGAACTTTAGGAGAAATCCACCTCAAATTAGACAAAGAGATCCTAGAGATCAACGAGAACAAAGGGGACCTGATCAACAGATTAGACCACCTCTCCAGGAAAACTATGTTGATGACGGGAAGGAAGTTATTGAGGAGTTTGATGATGCTCATATAAATCTAATGGGTGATCATGATCACGGTCATGAGTCTATTTTCCTCACCCAAGAAGAACATGAAATCTTTCTCCTCTCGCAAACAAAGGTAAATGAAGAAGCTGAGAAAACATAACAACAAGCCTTTGAGAATGCTATAATGGAGGTTCACAGGAAATATAACTTGAGGAGTAAGAAGACTAATGAGAATTCTCTGAAGAAGGCTGCTGAAACCAAGAAAACCTTAGAAAATCCTCCCAAGAAAGCCCCTGGGCGTAATGACGCTAAATATTTTGCGCAAAAAACTCCAGAAATTATTAAGAGAACAAGTCAGACATAAGCTTCATCAACCATTCAAACAGGTGCACCTTTCCACAAAGATTTTGCCGATAAATCAGAAGTACATAGTTTAAACAAAGCCACCTCTCTTTTCAGCCTTGAAGGGGAACTAGCAAAATTGAAGATTCCCATTCCCCTCTTCGAGTTGATGAACAAGAACGCTTACAAGTCTCAGGTGATAAAAGCTTTAAGTATCGAACCCGATATGGGTACCAAAGCCTTGAATGTAGGATCTGTACTCCACTCTGACACAATAAACCTTGTTGATGACCAACCTGAGCTCCTGTTTGGTCCTGAAGTTGACGGTCAAACTGATAATGGTGTTGTGGCCCCTTTTTACATCAACCTAAATATCCATGATCTGATATTCCACAACGCTATGCTGGATTCGAGTGCCTCTCACAACCTAGTTCCCAAAGACGTGATGGAAAAGTTGGGACTCGAGGTCGCCAGACCTTACAAAGATTTGCATTCTTTCGACTCCAACAAGGTCAAATGTATAGGCATGATTAAAGACTTATGTATCACCTTATCTCAAATCTCGGAAAAAAGTTTAGTGATGGACATCATCATGGCAGACATTCCCCCCAATTATGGTATGTTGCTATCAAGGTCTTGGGGAGCTAAATTGAGAGGAACCTTGCAGCTAGATATGTCCTATGCCACCATTCCGGTTTTTGGTAAACAGAGAAGACTTTACAGGGAAACACTGATGAAGTATATGGCCAGTAGTCAGGAAAATCCACACAATTACCCACTATATTCCACACACTCTGACCTGGATTCTTTTATTCTATATAACTATGGTGATCTTGAAGAACAAATCACACAACTGGAAGATGATGCACCTGATCCAAAGGACAATAAAGCAACTGTTGAAGTAAGAAACCCCATGGTTGAAGAAAATGAGGAATTGCCAATAGAATTCTAGAGAATGGACTTCGATGGTGTTGTGAGTAAATAAGGAGTTGGAGCCGGAGTGTGGATGCATAACCAAAGATCAAAGTACTCCGAGAATCATTCCTATAAACTGAACTTCCAATGTACTAACAACATAGCTGAGTACGAGGCTTTAATGTTCGGCTTGAAATTATTGAAGAAAGTTGGTGCTAAGCAGATAATGGTAAGGGGTGATTCTGAATTAATTATCAAGCAAATCAAAGGTGAGTATGTAACAAAACATCCCAGACTTAGAGCCTATAGAAATGTTGTTTTATATGCTCTCCAATGATTTATTGAGGTTGATTTGCAGGTGATGCCTAGAGGACAAAATATACTTGTAAACAGACTGGCTACGTCAACAACTACCTATAAAATCCCTTTTCGTCCCACCAAAAGTACACAGTGGAGGTGAAGTGCAAACCCACCGTTCCTAACAACATCAGATATTGGCAGGTATTTGGAAATGACGATCAAATTGAAGATTTCCTGCAATGTAAAAATGATTTCGAATGTACAAACATAGATTTAGAACAGGATGAAGAATTTGTAAATAAATCTGTTTTTGAGAATGGCAGTGTAAATACAATAGATGCTGAAGAAATCAATGAAAATGATGTAGATTCTGATATCTTGCAGTTTAAAAATAATGTGTTACCTAGAGGTTTAGTTCCGTTGGAAGACTTGTTTGATTTTAACCATGTGGCCAAAAAACCGAAAATTGAAGCTAGCAGTAAAGAGGTTGAAGATTGTAACATAGGAACAAGAGAAAACCCCAAAATGATAAAACTGTCTAAATCCCTGCCACCAGAGAAAAAAAACAAATACATTGAACTTTTTAAGGAATATATAGATGTTTTCGCCTGGGGCTATGAGGACTTAAAATCCTATGACACAAACATCATACATCATCGGATTCCTATAAAAGAAGAACACAAACCTTTCAGGTAGAAACTTAGGAGAATTAATCCCAAGTTGCTTCCCCTGATAGAGAAAGAAATAAAAAAGATGTATGATGCCAAGATTATAGTTCCTTGAAATTTTCCAAATGGGTTTCAAATCTAGTTCCAACCAGGAAGAAAACTGGCGAGATCAGGCTCTGTATAGATTTCAGAAATCTGAACAAAGTCTCCCTCAAAGACAATTACCCTTTACCCAAAATGGACCATATTTTACAAAGGGTGGTAAGATCCAGTAGGATCTCCTTATTGGACGGTTTCTCTGGTTACAAACAAGTTTTGGTCCATCCAGAAGATAAGAGAAGACAACTTTTACCACACCCCGGGGAACCTTCATGTATGTGAAGATGCCTTTCGGTCTGATGAACGTTGGGGCTACTTTCCAAAGAGCAATGGATATTGCCTTTGTGGATGAGACTGAGAAATTTATAGTCATTTATCTGGATGATGTAACTATTTACTCCAAATCCGACGAAGAACAATTGCTCCACCTCAAACGTGTGTTTGAGAAGTGCAGGAAATTCAAGATTTCATTAAATCCTAAGAAAATCATTTTCGGGTTAGAGGAAGGTAAACTGATGGGACACATAATCTCAACAGACGGAATTAAAATAGATCCCAACAAGATAGAAGCTATCTAGAAGGTGGAACACCCTAGGAACATCAAAGAACTACAATCTTTCATTGGCAAAATAAATTTCCTTATAAGATTCATACCAAACTTGGCCGAGCTTCTCAAGAATATTACCAATGTGTTGAAAAAAGAGACAAAAATCAAATGGAACGCTGAGTCCAAACATTCATTTGAGCAGGTGAAACATGCTCTCACCCAAGCCCCAGTTCTGATTAGCCCAGACTATACCAAATAGTTTTATCTTTTCTCTTTCGCATCTGAGCACACTATAGCAACAATATTGTTGCAGAAAAACAGTGAAGGGTACGAGCAACCCATAGCCTTTTTCAGCAAAGATTTAAGAGATGCAATGTTGAATTACAACATTATGGAGAAACAAGCCTTCGCTTTGGTAAAGGCTATAAAAGATTTTAGGGTCTATATTCTCCACTCTCACGCAATTGCATACGTCCCAAACACAGTGGTCAAAGATATTCTGACCCAGGATAATCCGGATGGCAGAAGAGGAAAATGGATTGTGGTCATTCTGGAATATGACATTGAAATAAAACCCACTAAACTGATCAAAGGACAGGGTTTGGCCAAACTGATGGCTGAGTCTAATTTTCATGCTTTAGATATTAACTTTTTGGCTGCAGTAGATGGACCGGAAGAGCAGGCGACTCCAAACATAGAGGAGGCATTCTTAAATTGCCCTTGGTATGCATACCTCATTTTTGTACTCCATAATTTATAAGCTCCTCCAGGTTTGACTAAGACCAAAGCTAGATTTATTAAATTGAAAGCATTGAAATTTTGTATTCTTGAAGACAATCTCTATTGGAAAGATCCTGGTGGTATCTTTCTTAATTGCTTGTTAAAAGATGAAGCTGACAAAGTTCTTCAAGATTTTCATGCAGGAAATTGTGGTGGGCACTTGAGCTGGAAGACCACATCTAACAAGATTCTAAGAGCTGGCTTTTACTGGCCTACTCTGTTTGCTGATGTTCATCAAAAGCTTACTTCTTGCCACCAGTGTCATATTTTTGAAGGTAAAAGGAAGCCTCTGCCCCTCCCAATGAAACCCATCTCCATTGAATCTCCTTTCCAATAGTGGGGGCTAGACTTCATTGGTGAAGTACATCCTCCCTCTTCGGGCCAACATAAATGGATCCTCATGGCCATAGACTACTTCACCAAGTGGATCGAGGTTGTACCATGCAGGAAAGCTACTGACTCCGTCATCATCAAGTTTTTAGAAACTAACATTTTGTCTCGTTTTGAATGCCCCATAAAAATTATAGCTGACAATGCAACGACTTTTAGATCCAAAAGGTTCATAGATTTTTGTAATCAATATCATATTACTTTGGGACATTCGAAGACTTATTATCCACAGGGAAATGGGCTAGCTGAGTCTTCTAACAAAAGTCTGGTGAACATCCTCAGAAAGACACTACAGGAAAACAAAAAATCATGGCATAATAAGTTGGTTTTCGCACTCTGGGCTGATAGAATTAGCACCAAAAGATCGATTGGTGTGTCTCCATACCAGTTGGTGTATGGCATCGAGGCAGTTTTTCCCCTTTCATTAGGAGTTCTGATCATGAAACTATTGCAGGAAACACAAGAAGAACCAAATGAGGTCCAACGAAGAATAAATCAAATGATCCACCTAATGAAATCCAGAGAATAAGTTTACAACAGAACTCAAGTGATCCAGGAAAATATTAAAAAGATTTATGACAAGAGAACCAAAGAGGATAACTTTGAATTAGGTGATCTAGTTTTGAGGTGGAACTCCAGAAATGAAGATAAAGGTAAACATGGAAAGTTCGATAGCTTGTGGAAGGGTCCTTACACCATTCATGCCTTCAGAGGAAATAATGTTTTTCTACTTGCTAATAGTGATGGATCAGACCTGCCAGGGGGACCCATAAATGGCAGGATGTTGAAGCATTACTTGACACCTCAATAAAGAGATCACCATTCCATTCCATTGTATATATCATTTCTTTTACAAGTCTTTTAGGTGTAGGTGTTTTTGTTCAGGTGTTTGAAGCCCGTGGAGAAGGCCCTAAGACATTGAAAATGTCATCAAAATTTTTGAAATAAAGCAAGTCAGATAACAGAAGAATCTCTAGAAGAAATTCTTCAAGGCCACAACAAGCAGGATTCTTGGCATCTCGCAAGGAGGATACCATCCCCAGGTGGAGCCACTGTTATAACCCTATAATTTATAGGATCAACTGTTGATTGTATTTTTGTCCTTTTAGTGTTTTTGACTTGTAGAGATTACTGCATTCTGAAAAAAGAAAGAAAAGAAAAGAAAAATAAAGAAAATGAAATGAAAATAAGAAAAGAATAAAAGAGGGCATAAAAGAAATTAAATAAATCCCCGTGCAATAAAAATGGCTTGATCAATACAATCTAAGCATGGCCAAGTCCTTTTAAATTTATGTTGATAGGATTAATGAATAAGTTTGGCTAAACTGTTTAATCTTGGCCAAGTAGATAGGCTAGCTAGTGAATAAGTTTGACCAAACTGCCTAATCTTGGTCAAATAACCCTAAGGTAGAGTAATTTCTTAGTCCAACAGTTTAATCTGGGTTAAATGTCATAGGGAAGTAGGTTAGAACTTAGGTTAGAGCATAGGTTAGTTGGCTTGATTTCAATAAAACATGCATGATGATCGATGTTGATTCATATCTTTGAAGTTTGAAAGTATGTTGCCTGACAAAAGCAGGGAAAGCTGAGCAAACCCACAAAAAGGCGCAAGCCTAAGTCTCCACTATAGATATGATTTTGCACTGGCAGATTAAAGAGAGCGCACAAATGAATGACTGAGACACCAACGTTTAGATCCACGGTCAACAAGTTTTTCCGGACCCCCCCGACCGTTCTGCCTTTAACGGTGGGGGGGGGGGTCCGGAATGATGAGTAACAAGAATGCACATTTGAATGGTTGAGGCGTTGGCACCCAGATCTATGACTAAGATATAATTCCAGACCCCCCCAACCATTCTACCTTTAACAGTGGGGGGCAGGGGGGTCCAGAAAGTTCGTTAAAGGAAACACTCAGTTCTACAATCCAGCAGCAGGCGCGTGGATGGACGGCTGGCAATACTTTTTGGACCCCCTCGACCGTTCTTCTTTTAACGATGGGGGGAAGTTCGGAATGAAATGTTTTTCTGGCGGGCCGCCTTCTCTAACGTGGCAGGAATCTATTGCACCAAAACTCCCCCGCTCCAAAACCATTTACCATTTACCACCCTTCTAACATGCCGCCGCCGCCTAGTGACATCACACGCCATTACCTCCCCTACATGTCTCATCTCATAACTTTGTCATCTCACTCCCTCTAGTCACCTGTTACAAGTCACCTCACACTTACGTTTCCCCCAATCAACGTCCCCCATGTCACCCTGTCGTACTCATCATCCATCCTTTCCCTGCCATCTCACACTTCAAACGACCCATTGGCCATTTACTACAGGCTAACATATCCATTAGCCTGCGGACCTGTCACCCATGCTCAAACGGATACACGTTCACTCAAAACTATCCCCGCTTCTGCCATTTACACACCGCTCATTTTCTTCGCACACCAGACAAATTATTTCCACTTCACTGATCTAGTTTTTGATCCAACCACAACCATTACCCGCTAATGTTTTGTGTTTAAATTGCAGGTATTTTCGCAGTAATGGCGCCAAATTCTAAAAGAGCAGAAGTCGAGGAAAATCCGTTCCTCCCACCTCCTGTCGACCTCAACAGGATCCCATTAGCTGACAAGGATTACTTAATCTCAAGGACAAAGTGCGAATTTGATTTCGTGGATTTAAAGTCATGGTTTAAGGACACATTCATAGACCAAAGCGATGAAATCAGGCTCTGGGAGTCCAACCTTCCTCTTTATCAATTTCCCCAAGTCCACCACTTCCCTGAATTCAATCTAAAATGTCAAACTCATTACCTCCCTGACTAGAGAACCATAGTTTCTTCGTCCGGAGAAACTCTTTTCTCTATCATGCCAGGCGCCATTGATCAGATGCTACATATATCTAGAGTCAAATCTGTCTCCCCTTTCAACCTTGAAATCCTAATAGAGTTGTACCAAAACCTGTCTTTTCCCCAAAGAGCCCAATTTTTTTAGCTTTTCCTCCCTCAGGATGCCCAGTTCCCCAAGACAAACCCCCCATACCCTTCTTCCCTATTCTCAGAAAGGGGAAACCAAGTGATTTCATCACTCTGTTCTCTACTTGGCTATTTTTTAGACGAATGGGTAAACAAACCTATATTGGGTTTCCTATCCATTTTTTCAGCTGAGGAAAAAGCTACCATCCAGTTCGACTACAACACTTTCCTGGCAGAGAACATCCATGATCAGCTTTCAAGATTCACCACAGAGGGCATGTTTCGGTATTCCTCGATATTGGCTTACATGATCATCTTCTTGTTGATTAAGGTTGGTTGTCATTGATGTCAACCCTTGAAGAAAGCCCCGTAGCACAAAGGCTTGGGTAATGGACCCAATATTGTTTGATGAAAATATAACTCATTATTGTGTTTTCATGGTTGATAAGAAGTAAATATGGATGAACTCCAAAGTGGTCCCCTTATGGTGAAAGCCCTCACGGGAAGACGCTTTGTGGAGTAAGAGAACCCATGCTTAATTGTGGAATAATGATATGAAGGAAAGTGATTTTGTCAGGGAAAATATCTTATATGGATAGTGCTTGTCATTTCATTTCCGGTGGTATGTGGAACGTCACATAATTCCTCACGGTTAGAGAGTTATGGCCATGAGAAGTTGGAGACCCCAGGTTTGGGTAATGGACCCAAGTTTGTTTGATGGGTAA
>ML779987.1:789529-822867 GCA_009831015.1 Picea engelmannii
GGAGTTACACTCCGTGGAAAATAGGGTTTGTGGCCAGTCCTGAAACTAGTCAAAATCAGGTGTTTCGGGTAAAAACGTCATAACTTCTTCATAACAGATCCAAATTCAGTGAGACCAAATGTGTTGGTTAGGGTACATTCTGGTGTATTTTGTGCGGGGCATGCTCTACAAGGTCTCTCTTTAGAATAAGCCAGAATTCAGCAAGGTATGTCATTTTTGCTATAACGCCTTTTCTAAGAGGTTCCAAGTAGTGACACTTGGAGGAATTGTATTAAACACACTAAAGAACATTATGTATCAGTTTTAGATCTTTATACATTACAGGTTCAAAGTTATGATTACTTCAAGTTAGGTTTGTTGACTAATCCAAAACTAGGTATCTGAGACTAAAGAAAAGGTTGATGAAAATGCTAGTCTCTTGTTTTTAAAATTAAGGAAGGTTTGCAGGAATGTGATCATATACACCAGGTCTATTATAGAGCTACAAATCAGATTTGGATGATGAAATTGATGAGGGATTTTGGTTGTGGTACATGTTGAGTACATGGTTGAGACAAGTAGTTGATGAGATGGTGCACATACATGAGGTGTATAGTTGATGATGTTGGTACATATTGATGAGTCATAGTTGATAAGTAGTTGACACATGCTTGGTACATGCTTGGAACATGGTTGGATGCACTTTTTTATGGTACATGTTGATTACAGGTTGGTGCATGGTTGATGCACTTTTTTATGGTACAGGTTGATTGCAGGTTGATGCATGGTTCGGATTTATTGGTATAGGTTTACAGTGGTATATCTCACAGTGATAGTGTGACAGTGGTTCCATCATTCTACTTCTACTTCAGGGTGGCAGGACGGGGCAAGGACAGATGGTTGTAGCCACCTTCCGGTTGTAGCCGGAGAACATTGAGGGTTGTAGCCTCCTTTTGGTTGTAGCCAGAGTATTGGGGAGTTGGAGCTTCCCTCAGGTTGTAGCCTGAGAAACTAGGGGGTTGGAGCCTCCTTCCAGTTGTAGCTGGAAAATAAAGGAAGTTGTTGCTTCCAATGAATGTAATACTTCAAGACATATAAGAAAAAACATTCTGTGGTTTTCTCCCGATTTGGGTTTCCACGTAAAACACTAGTGTACTGTGTATGTGTGTGATTGTTTATTTCTTACTGCTCATTATTGGATAATAATTCTACATTGATATAAAATTTGAAGAAAAAGGATTATTATTACGCTATTACTGATTCACCCCCCCTCTCAGTAATTCAACACTTCTTTCAGGCATAAATCTTCTCCTTCTCGATGCAAAAAATGGACAAGGACGACAAACCACAGGCAATAACATATTGGACCTCATTGCTCAGAAGGAACTTGATAGAGTTCAGCTTCAAACAGTTCATCAAGCAGTTCTACCATCCTGTGGTGAGCATGTTTAGTGGTTGGCCTGAGCCTAAGATAAATGAAGAGATCCAAATAATTTTACACCTGTCGAACCTCGCAAAAATGGGAGATTGGTACCTGTATCAGAACTACACAGAAATCAAGTATACGAGTGAGATCGAGCTCCATTTAAGTTGCCCAAGTATTTGTCGGTGAGGATATTTTCTCTTGAGTATATAAGACAGATGATAAATTCGGATGACATACATTTCGTGTCTCTGAAGAAGAAACAACAACTGAGGATCAAGGGGAAGATAGGGTCCTTTATCTGCAATAGTCGAGCTACCAGGGAAGAGGCAGAATTTTTTTTGAGGGAAATGAAGTTTGACACAAGCTTCCTGTGGCACTATGATCCACGGGGAACCATTACAGAGATGCGAGTGAAGAACAAAAATATCTCGTATGTTCATGTACCCAAGCTAGAGATAGAGAAATTTGTGAATCAATTGTAGTGGGAGGCAAACACTCTAGAAGAGGTAGAGCTGCAGTCTCCTCAAATTATTATCTCTCAAACAAATACACCGCAGATCCCTAAAGAGAAAATACCCAGAAAGGATACTTCTTCTCCTATCACCAAAGTCTCAACTGAGGAGTTTCGGATATACACCAAAAAGCAGAAATCTAATCATACGGCTAAGACGACCAGTGAAAAGGAAACATCACCCATCATACCTACGAAGGATGATGAATCACCTCTTATCACAAGCAATCAACAAATCATGTCTACTTCTTCATCCAAGAAGCAGACTAATATTTCACTGGTCAATCTACCAAGTCAAGGAGGTGAAAAATTGAGTGTTTTCGAGAAATATGATATGATAAAAAAGAAGAATCAGATGTTGACAAACAACACCTATGCTCAGTTCTTGAAGCAAACGTCCACAACACAACACAGACTTTTGTCTGCGTTTGATATAGAGAAAGGCAACATGCATATGGATTTATTACAAGAACAAGTGCCCGACCCTAAGGTGATCACTGATTACAAGAGATAAACTTTTGAATTCAACACCAAAGATGTACACCTAGCTGATCAAATGGACCTACATCGACAGACTGGGGAAATGGTATTCTACACTTTGGCAAATATTTCTACTACTGCTGCTAAATTACAAGTTTCTCTGAACAATGTTCAGACACAATTGAAGCTGGAGAAGATATCATCCTTCGCTAAGGACAACATAATTAAATCTTTGGAAGAGCTGGTGCTCAAGGTTGGATATGACCCATCAAACATGAAAGCGACGAAGGAGATGGTCAAGAAGAAGAATGCTGACATAGCATCCCTGAGAAATAAATTGAAACTGCCACCTACATAAGACTCACAAGCAAAGGAGATAGCCGAAATGGAAGGTGAAAATGATGAAATGCTCAAGTTGATCATGGAATAGAACACACAATTAAAAGAAATGGAAGCAGATATGGAACGACTGGTGAAAGAGAAAGAACAATCAACACCCATGGAAGTAATTCCATTGTGTGCGGTTCCACTTGCAGTAGTTAGTACCGCAACTATAACAACAACCTCCACAACAGAAATTCCGTCAGACGCCCCACTGTCAGCTCTGGAAAAGACAATAGAAATATCAAAGTCCATGGAGGAAATGAACTTACAGGAAACGAAAATCAACAGACTGAAAAGGGAGGTTGAAAGTCTTCAGGAGCTCAATATCTCTTAGCAGATGAGTTTCCAAATCGAAAAGCAAACAACGGAAAAACTCGAACAGGAACTACAGCAGATGAAAAAGCAAACAGTGGAAGGAAAAACACTTGCCGAAGCTAAGTAGAATATTTGGATGGATATCTCCGAGTCCATAAAGGATATTTTGCCTATGGTGCAAATCATGTTCGAACAAAACGAACTAGTGTTGAGGAGCAGACAGGCCATTGATAAGATAAAAACAGAGTTGGGGGACATGCCCACTGAAGCAAATGAAATCATTCAATTTTTGAATTCAAAGACCAAAGAAGAGATAGAAGACCTGCAAATCGAAGACAAGACTGAAACCATCCTCTAAGTTAAGAGAATTCTGACCAAAAGGGGGTTGATGCTGTAGCTGGAGGAGAAATTCCAGAACATGGACGTCGAAGTTTAGAATTTTTTCAGCAAAATTGATGCCTTGCAGAAGAAAGGTTTTCCCGGCTGGCTGGTTTTGAACGATAAGCTAATGACCTTATCTGGCTACAAGCAAAAGATTGCCATGGTGGTGAAGGACAGTTCCAATTTCTCAGTAATACAGGGCAATATTACAGGCAAGGCGTTCTTAGAGACTTTGCAGCCAGATCTCAGCATACAACATGAGATCAAGTATATTTTTACTGTCAAGCCGACATTTTCCAAGTATACAGAAGTGGATGAGATCTACTGGAGAATGCTCAAAGTCACCACACCCAGTTAGCAAAGGTGGGAGGAGTTGTGCAACTTAATCGAATGATAGATGACGTGTATCATCTAAGTCGTCATGCACAACATCCAAATTCATGTGAATGACTCACCAATGGCCATCCCAGAAAAATCAGCATGAAGTTTCGACACATAATCAGCATTTGCTATCTTTTTGTATTCCATTATTTAGTTGATTAGATTTAGCATCTTTCACGACCTAATCATTTATGACGGGATCGTTGTAACTTTTGATTATAAATACTTCAAGCTTCGAAGTATTGAGGGTTGATCTCACGCCCAAGCAAGCTGAAGCACCGTAAATTTTTATCAAGGGATCTACCAGTAATAAAGAGAGATTTTCACAGGATTCATGCGTGTTAACTATTGGTGATGTGTTCTTTTCATTGTTAAAGTTTTTTTTGTCTTCGTAATCACATATATTTTCTTCTCTGATCATTTAGAAGGATTCAAGTTGCAGAACTTATTTCATATACTCTGTTTACGAATTTTAAAAGATCTTATTGTTTGTCTTCTAACAATACGATAAAGAAATTCTTAAATGCTTCTTTATTCTTAGTGTTTATCTCATATTTCTGCTATCCATCTTTTTATTCCTAAAGAATCCAGTAGCTTTCATTATCCTGCCTTGTGAAAGTATCCTTTAAAAAGTTGTTCTTTGATCTCGAGTTTTATAATGCATACCCCATATCCCAATGGATGCGTGATTTATATTTCAGCCATATTAAAAAAAAAAAAAAAAAAAAAACAACACTGTCTATTCATTTAACTAGCCTAAAATCTGAAACCTGAAACAAAGATAAATCTTATAGAGAGATCCCTCTCTGAAACTGGAAGGGCTAGATCCCAGTTTCGAAGTGGTTGGATAAGGTTACCTCTGATAAATTCTTTCTACCTCTTAACAACCTCTGGAGAATTTACAGGGTGATAACAAGACCCATACAAAGTAAAGTTTGTTGCTATGAAATTGAGAGGACATGTTGCTTTATGGTGGGATCATTTTCATAAAGACGACATGAGAAAGGACAAGGAGAAGATTAGAACTTCGAAGAAGATGGTAAGTAAGATCAACGAGAAGTTCTTACCTACATATTGTCAACAAAATTTGAGGCAAAGAGACATGAATGCTAGAGAATATACCGAACAATTCTACATATTGGGAATTCATTATGGATTCGATGAACCTTAAGATCTAAGACGAGAAAGTTATGTTATGGTTTCATATTTAATATTCAGGATGAAATTTATCACTCAATACTTCATTTTGTTGAAGAATAATTTCATATTGCTTTGAAGGTTAAGGAGAAATTGGATAGATGGTAGCAAAATTTTAGAGGTAGAGGAAGAGAAAACTTTGGAAGCGGTCAAGTAGATTCAAAAGATGAAGATGAAGCAAGCAAAATTTAGAGTTCTGGAGGAGGTGAAAATGTTGGAAGAGGTAGAGGTTAGTACATAATCACATGTTTTAAGTGTGGTTAACAAGGACATATTATGGCATAATTTCTTGATAATCAAAATGATGGAAGAAAGAATGATGCAAGGGCACATTTAGCATATGAAAAAGAGTCTTCAATTATTGGTGATAACATTGTAGATATTCTTAGTGATCAAGGAGAAAATTTGTTGGAGTTACTTCACACACACCTAGGATTTATTTTTCCTAAGGTTTTTTCTTGTTTATTAGTTATTATTCAATCTCCTATATTTTAGGAAGAATATTCCTCTAGGGAGACTATTATCTTCAGTTTTCACTTCAGTTTGATCAATTGAGTGGAGTCTAGATGCTACATTGAGATTATCACCATGCAACATTGGGATCATCACCAACTAATGCATTGTCCTTGGTATCATCACTGCACAAGAATATTACTCATGATTCGATGATCTCCTCCTCACTTCACTATGTTTCAGTCAGTTAACTGAAGATTGATAGACTAGTTAACTCAAACTAGGTGGCAGTTCACTCCCGTAACTGTCTGAGAGACTATACTAGGTGGAAATTTACTCCTGTAACTATTGGTGTGTATCCAAATCACTCTAGACCACCACTATGTCTCATTAGTTACTCATGTATCCTATATCTATTGTAAATTGTTCACTCTTTGAGTGTGGAATACGGTTAATGAGAATTCTTCCATTCTTTCTCAATTTCTCTCTACAAATGTGTGTGGTATTTTCTAGCTATATCTATTATGTACAGGTTCAACAAATTTACATGGTATCAAAACTGACAGACTGCTAAGCAAAAGCTACACCAAATTATTTTTGCAGGTACTGAAGATTGAAGAACACAAAAAGATGGAATCTATGTTTTACTCACCAACAATACTTCTCACGCCTCATAACTATTTTGAATGGAAGCCAAAAATTCTGCTTTTGCTCAGATGTAGAGGCTTGTACCAAATAAATATGGAAATGGAAGTAGATCTTCATTCTTCTGATGAGAAAAATGATTTTCTCAATAGACAATATATGGCCATATGATGTATCCTCTGGTTTATTTCTCCTGAAATTCTCGATCAAGTATATGATGACTCACAAGAATCAACTCCAAATGAATTATTGACCGGATTGGAGGTTCTATTCGGGAATAAAGAATATTGTGAATATTTCATGCAAGAGGTTGAACAGATAGATCCAGAAGAGAAACCATCATAAGATCAAGCCTCTTATTATGAAGAGTCCTCTACAAAAGTATCTGCACAAATTTGTATTCCATTAATTGAATATGATGTATACTCTATTTCAGATTTGTTTTATGAATTTCATGTGGAAGATATATTGCATGCATCTCAGGATTCACTTGCAGACACTTTTTCATGCGCCATGCATGCATCTCAAGAGAAACATGGATGCGCCATGCATGCATCTCAGGAGACAAAAAGGGAGCCACGCACATCATACTCAATTCTGATCTTTTCTGAGCAAAATTTGCAGAAAAAATTGGATATTTGAATTCATCTTGGGAAAATATCCAATTTAAAAAAAAAATTGTCTGAAATAGAGTCCGGGAAGTGAAGTTATGATCATTTTAAAATCAACAAAGTTTCAACGTTTTTTCCGGAAATGGTCGCACAATTTTCAAGGTTTCATCCAAACTTTATTTGGATATTCTTCATTACAAGAAGAGAACGTGAATATGCATGGATATCTCAATGGTGCATATACTTCATCAGATCCATGTAGACAACTACATCTTCAATAAAATCTTCAACGAACACAAACTTGTACAGTTGCGAGGTCTTATTGGAGTGAAGGACAGGGTTCCTTAGCAACTGCTTTTCGTTCCTTCTCATTTTTTTTTTATGCATTGTAATTTGGGGGTGGGGGGGTTCCCATGAGTCTTTCCTTATTTCCTCATTTATTTCAGTGTATATTTTGTATTTGGGTACCTAACATGGCCTCGTTGCCGAGACCCATTCTTTTTTTTTCACCATAGTGATGTTCAGGGGGGGTGTTGGAGTTACTTCACACACACCTAGGATTTCTTTTCCCAATTTTTTCCCTTGTTTATTAGTCATTATTCAGTCTCCTATATTTTAGGAATACTATTCCTCTAGGGAGAATATTCTCTTCAATTTTCACTTTAGTTTGATTAGTTGAGTGGAGTCTAGATGCTACATTGGGATTATCACCATGCAACATTGGGATCATCACCAGCTAATGCATTGTCCTTGGGATCATCACCATAATAGGGAATTAATCATGATTCCCTGATCTCCTTCTCACTTTACTCTATTTCATTTAGTTAATTGAAGATTGATAGACTAGTTAACTCAAACTAGGTGGCAGTTCACTCTTGTAACTGCCCGAGAGACTAGACTAGGTGGCATTTTACTCCCATAACTGCTGGTGTGTGTCGAGATCACTCTATACCACCACTATGATGCATTAGTTACTCTTGTATCCTATATCTATTGTAAATTATTCACTCTTTGAGTGTGGAATATGGTTAATGAGAATTCTTCCATTCTTTCTCTCTTGCTTCTTCTTTCTCAATTTCTCTCTGCAAATGTGTGTGGTATTTTCTAGCTAGATCTATTTTGTGCAGGTTCAACACATTTAAAAAATTTATGTTAAAAATATTATTACTCAAGCTACAGAGGAAGATTTTTGAAGACCTTGAACATATGGGTACCTAAATTTTTTATTTGGGTACCTAACATGGCCTCGTTACCGAGACCCATTCTTTTTTTTTCACCATAGTGATGTTCAGGGGGGGGGGGTTGTTGGAGTTACTTCACACACACCTAGGATTTCTTTTCCCAAGTTTTTTCCTTGTTTATTAGTCATTATCCAGTCTCCTATATTTTAGGAATAATATTCCTCTAGGGAGAATATTCTCTTCAATTTTCACTCCAGTTTGATTAGCTGAGTGGAGTCTAGATGCTACATTGGGATTATCACCATGCAACATTGAGATCATCACCAGCTAATGCATTGTCCTTGGGATCATCACCAAACTAGGGAATTACTCATGATTCCCTGATATCCTTCTCACTTTACTATGTTTCATTCAGTTAATTGAAGATTGATAGACTAGTTAACTCAAACTAGGTGGCAGTTCACTCTCGTAACTGCCCGAGAGACTAGACTAGGTGGAATTTTACTCCCATAATTGTTGGTGTGTGTTGAGATCACTCTAGAACACCACTATGGCGCATTAGTTACTCCTATATCCTATATCTATTGTAAATTATTCACTCTTTGAGTGTGGAATATGGTTAATGAGAATTCTTCCATTCTTTCTCTCTTGTTTCTTCTTTCTCAATTTCTCTCTGCAAATGTGTGTGGTATTTTCTAGCTAGATCTATTTTGTGTAGGTTCAACACATTTACAAAATTTATGTTAAAAAGATTATTACTCAAGCTACAAAAGAAGATTTTTGAAGACCCTGAACATATGAAAAATATTTTCAAGACAAAATGCAAGATCCAAGGTGAGTGTTGTAACTTGATTATTGATGGTGGAAGCGCTAAAAAATTAGTTTCTACAAATTTGATAAAGAAATTGAAGTTGAAATGTATTCTGATTCCTACTCCTTATAGGGTGTCATTGTTATAAAAAGGTCATCGGATTATTATTTCAAAACAATGTCTATTGAATTTTAGATTATTGGGACCGACTACTTTGTGATGTGATTGATATGGATACTTGTCATGTATTGCTTGGTAGACCTTGGATGTATGATAGAAAAGTATATCATAATGGACTGAAAAATACTTATCATTTTGTGAAAGATGGTAGAAGTTTCATATTATTTCCCATGTTAGAGGAAAGAACATATAGAATAATTGTGATGTCCTTTGCGAAGGAATCCTTGAGGGGAGAGAATTTTTATCTAGCACAGTACTTGTCTATTAATTTTCGAAAGGAAGGAAATGTTGGATAGTTGGTTGTCATTGATGTTGATGGATAGATGGTTTTCATTAATGTCAACATAAGTGGTTGTCATTGATGTCAAAAAATGTGATGTGTGCATTTGAAGAAGTCTCTAAAGTGGTCCCCTTATAGCATAGCTTTAAGCATGGCCCTCATGGGAAGATGCTTTGAAGAAGTCTACAAGAAGACCAAGAGGTGTGGTCATGAAGCCTGAAGTTATTTGAGGAATAAGGACATGAAGTATAGTGTAAATGTAGGTATCAAATTCATAGATGGATAGTCCTCATCATGTCATTTCCAACGGTAGGTGGTACGTCATGTAGTTTCTCATGGTTGAGGAGTCACGAGGTCATGAAGTTGGAAACCTTGAAGAATGGTTAAGAATCCCCTAAACAGTTACAAGCCATTAATTAAAAGGCTAAAGTGGTTATAACAATAAAGTACAACTTGACCCTAAAGTTAAGGAAATAAGTCACATGGACAAGTATAAATACACTTCAAGAAGTCTCTCATCCTTAAACACACGACTTTATTGAATATATTTTATGTGAGAACACTTGATCTATTTGGCGAATATGAGGTAGCAATTATGAGGCAATGGAGGAAGTGTGAAGGAGAAGTTTCAGGATTGTAGAGGAGAGCGAGGGTTTCTGAGAAACCCTAGTTTGGATGACCCCTGCGGATTAGACTACTAGCATCCTGTGAGGCACCCACGTGAGTTTCTTAGTGCCTATCACATGAGGCCCTACCTGACACTCATCTTGGTCCCACGAGGCTAAGATAAATCTAGGGGAGGATGCTAGTACCAGGTTGTTGAGGCTAAGAAAGAGCTACAAGCCTAAAATTGTATGTATCGGGTCATCTACAGGTGAAAAGGTATGTCTATATGTATGTTTTTAGGGTTACATGTTGATGATGTTATGGTGCATGCTTGAGGCATGTCTTTGGTATCTTGTTGAGGCCTTTATATATGATTGAAGCACATATTTTCCACATGTATGAGGTTCATTTCTTAGTGAGATTGATGCATGCTTGAGGCACATCTTGATGAGGTTATGGCACATGCATTGGATGTTTTGGAACATGCTTGAGGCATGTCTTCATTATGTTGGTACATGTTGAAGTATGCCTTGGTGATGTTATCGTACATTAATTAGAAGCATATATTGGCTATATTGGTATCTTGGTATCTTGGCTATATTGGTATATGTCATGGTGATGCTATCACATGCTTGAGGCACTTCGTTGATGATATCTTATGGTACATGGTGTATGACATGATTACGACATATCATGAGTGATATGGTATATGGTTGAAGTACATGGTATGATACAGGTTATGGTACATGGTTGATAGTTGATGTACATGGTATGGTACAGGTTCTAGTACATGGTTGATGTACATGGTTTGGTGATGGTTTTGGTATCCATGTGAGTGGATCTGATTATAGTTGGTTGATGATAATATATCAGTGACCGTGATAGTGATGGTGACAATGACAGGTTGGATGACTAGTTGATCGTCAGTGACAGGTTGATGTGACAATGGTAGTCACAAGTTGATGTGACAGTGACAATGATAGGTTGGTTGATATATCAATGACAGTGGAAATTATAGTTTGATCAGTGGTAGTGATAATGAGTCTACACTTATATTTCAGGGTAGTAGGATAAGGCAAGGAAAGGGGGTTGTATCCTCCTTCTGGTTGGTGTCAGAGAATTCATGGAGTTGTAGATTCCTTCAGGTTGGTGCCTGTAAATCAGGGGGTTGTATACCCCTTCCACTTGGTGTCAGAGAACAAAGGGAGTTGGAGCTTCCTTCAGGTTGGTTCCTGTAAAGGGTGTCGTATCCTTCTTCCAGTTGTAGCTAGAGAATTCAGGGAGTTGTAGCTTCTTTCAGGTGGGATCCTATAAATAGGGGGTTGGTGCATCCTTCTAGTTGGTTCTAGATAATTGAGAAGTTGGTGATTCCCATGAATGTGTTAGCACAAACATCTGCAAAGACAAAAGTAGCTCAAAAGCGTTGTGAACTCTAGATCTGGAAAGTGGCGCTGCCAAAATTGAGCTCATAGCAGGTCAAACAAATCCTTTGTTTGCAAAGGAAATGTCCAAACGCAACATTTAGAGCAGTCCATTTTGGGCTTGAAATACAAGCAGGCAGACAGGTTCAATTTTTAACGATGGAGATCCCATGTACAATTCAAATTAATGAATCTTGTGCATTCAGAGGTTCAAAGTCACACAAGGCTTAACGATCAGACAGAAGCCCCGAAGTGTCGAAGTGTTGAAGAACGTGGCACTTATCCACCATGACATCATATGACTTCAAGCCACCTCGTCACTTTGCAACATTATCACTCTGGAAGTTTTCCATTCAGAGCAAGCACAATTTTTTGAAACCCGGATTTCCGAAGTCCCAAAACATTTAGATAAAAGCGGCTTAATCCATGTTTAATTAGTGATAATCACATGCTAAAAACTTCGCGAGTTCGACCCTTCAAGAGTTATACAGACTCTACATGCATAAACTCTTGAACCCAAAGTGTCGAAGACTCTTGGAGTTCATCAGTTCAGACGCGTGGTGCCCATCTGTCAGAGATACATGGCATACATCTGGCGTTGATACGTGGCACTCAGTTTAGGCACCTTTGAGCATGGCATCCACTCATTCTTGAGTGACACGTAGCACTCTCCTTTTGTGACACATCAACAGTTGTGATGTCATATGGCGTAGGGCCACCACATCAGATTCAGGAGATCGTCCTCTAAGATATATCCCTGTGCAACATCCAAAGCTCCCAAGCGCCAAAATTGTCACCATATCTAAGCATGGTTAAAATGATTTTGGAGTTGGAAAAAGGATAAACTTTAGCAGGGGCGCTAAAAAGAAAGGTTACCTAGATCACTGATTGCAACAAGATCGACGACCACACTTCATTGCGGGGACGGAACATGCTCGAACGTTGAAATTATAGAGAGGTCCTGCAATTGAAACCATGGTATAGCGAAAGAGGTACATGATAGTTGGTGGTGGATTGCAGGGGTCAGAGTGGTATGGTTCCAAACCTCCCTTGATAGCTTCTGCAATCACGTTTTGATGTAGGGTCCATCTGAGAGTAGTGTGTGGCAACAAAAGCAAGGCTTTCCTAGATCGCGGATTACAACAAGATCGATGACCACACTTCATTGCGGGGATGAAAAGTGCTCGAACGCTAAAATATTAGAGCGGTCCCACAATCGAGACCATGGTATAGCTAAAGAGGTACATGGAAGTTGGTGGTGGATTGCGGGGGTTGGAGCGGTGTGGATCCAAACCACCCTTGACAACTTTCGCAATCATGTGCTTATATAAGGCCTAATCTGAGAGAAACGCATGGAAACATAAATTGGGAGTTAAGCCAAATCATCAAAGGAGTGTCATGAGGAGACAGAAGCTATCAACCCAAATTAGTTAATGAAATAAGGATTGGTGGTTGAAACAATTGACTACCCCCTTAAATGGAAGCATGGAGGGTCTGACTGAGGAGACAGAAAACTATCAGCCCAAAGTACCACAGAGGGCAGTTTTCCTACAGGCCCAGACTGACCCGAGTTTCCTTTTGACATAAGGAACAAGACAGATGGAGAATCATAGGATAGGAAGGACAACTCTCACTCCTAGTAGGTCTTCTATTTTGATTATAAATACATCAGAGGAATGAAGAAGGGGGGATTCGGCCCAAGACCGAAGGAGGTTTTGAGAAATATTTATGACTGTATATTTCAGTTTGTAAGACGGAGGGGCACGTAGTTGTAAATTGTATGTTATTGAAGATTGATATGAGTTGTTTCATCAGATTTTTATTCTATGTTCTCTATTCTATTCTTCATCTTGTTTGAACGTATTGTTGATTTTAAGGATTAAAATTTTCCTTTGATTGATAGATTCTCGATGCAGTAGAGGATATGCTGTAAGATTTCCTATTTATCATTGTTTACTGTTTAGACACATCTAAGTTCTATTCTTCATCTTGTTTGAATGTATTGTTGACTTTAAGGATTAAAATTTTCCTTTGATCGATAGATTCTCAATGCAATAGAGGATCTGCTATAAGCTTGGCTATCTATCATTGTTTACTATTCAGACACATCTAAATTCTCTTTGTAGAGAGGATATCTTCTTAGCGAATATTCGTCTTTATGTTATTTTCTTATTCTTCTCTTCATCATTATACAAATCTTTTGTCTGATAGGGATCTTAAATGCCTTCAATGATCATATTGTTTATGACTCCATAGCCCAATGGTCCATCACTGATCTGCAGTGATATTTGTTGTCTTTTACTTTCTTTAAATTCTTGTTGATCCACCTATTCAAACCATTTTAATCCATTTACCTTTTTTTGGGTACCAGGCTTATCCTCTAGGAGTCTGAGGGTGACTCTCAGTGCTAACAAAATGTATTCTTTATATATATAAGAAAGTATTGTGTGGTTTTCTCCCATTTGAGTTTCCACATAAATTTTGGTGTATTGTGTATATGTGGTTGTGTATTATGCATTGATGTATGATATTGTTTATGATGCAATGATATACTGAATGCATAAGTGATAAATATTGAATATTGCTAATAAATTTGAAGTTTATATATATTGTGATTGAAAGTGGTAAAAGGTGATCATATTGATTCCCCCCCCCCCCCCTCCTCCCGCCCCCCTCTCAATATTTCAATAGGAAATAAGAGTGTACATATGGAAGATCATAAACAACCTACGTTACAACAAAATGATATGTTTATGACTGGAAGCAATGGAGATGAAAATCATATGAAGAAGATAGTATAAGTAAAGAATGTTGTAGTAAAACAAATGAAGATGGTATCCACTAATGATACAAGGAAAGAAAGTATAAAATTCAAAGATATTTTTATGAAGGTCAGTGATGAATAAAGAGACATTTTGAATGGTGGTAAAGTAGATGAAAGTAGAAAAATTATGGCTAACAAAGTGGTAGACAAAAAATAATGATGGTTGCATGCAAGAAGGAGGATGGGGAGGTAGTAAGTCTTGTTCGGCATGAGGATTTGTGGACAATCAACCGTATTGGGCATGATAATTTGAGTATCGTGAGTTTTTTGGGTTTTAAGTTATAGTAGATTGCATAAATAATGAATATGATCATGAGGTATTGTCTATAGTTGAAGAATACAAAGGAAAAGAGTGAAGAGAAAAAGAAGATGAAAAACAAAAGGAGAAGAAGAGGAAGAAAAAGATTAGACATGTAATAGTAGTTGATTCATCAACAAAATTTTGAGAAAGATGCTCAAAATTTTCCAACCATGGGAGTATAAATCAAGAGCGTCCTTTGAATTTTGGCATTCCTGCATCACGCCAAAATATTTCTAGTTTTATTTTGTCTCTTGTTTCAAGATTTTAGATTTCCAACATGTAGATAATTGTCCAGTGTTTTAATTGGTTCTATCTCATACATTGGAACCATAAGAAAATTTTTTGATATTTAAAGAGGAGACAATATTCTACCTTCACACCAAATTTCAAAACAAGATTTTGAGTTTAGACCTTGTGCCCAAGTCCAAAACCAAAATGCAAAGAAAATCTTGCACAAATTGTGGCTTAGTATTTTGGTTAGCACGCCCAAATATTTTTGAATCAAGGTTTGAAATTTGGATAATATGTAAAGAACACAAATTTTTACATTCTTACCAATTATCATCAAAATTTGATGCCAAGTAGGTATCAAAAACTAGCACACATTAAGTTCCATATTTTATTTCTATTTTGATAGATGATTACTATTTTGATGGACACACTCTCGTAATTTGGATTTAAGGTATGAAATTTGGATATGTTGTAGAGGGAACATTTATATATCTACTCACCAAATTTAATAAAAAAATGAGTTTAAATACCACACCCAAGCCATGCCATGTTCAAAGTCCATGCGTAGAATTTTCCAAAAGAAGAGGTTTAGTGTTTTGACTTGTGCTCACCTGATACTTAGAATAAGAATGTAAAATTTTTATAGGATGTAGAGGGCATATTTATCTACCATCCCAAAAACAATTATAAACAAATATTGAGTTTAAGGGGTCCAAATAATTTGATAACAAAGTGAAACAGAAAATGATGAAATTTGGAATTTGAAGAGTCAATTATTAATCATTTATTAATTGTGAAAATGTTTGAACTACCCAAGGGAAATGAAAATACTTGAGAGATGAATAGATAATTCCTCAAGCATAAATATGAGGTTTGTAACTAAGCAAAGGGCCTTTTGGCTCTCCATGGTTTGGAACTTTTGTTGTTGTTGGTTGTGTGTTGTTCAAGAGACATGTGCATTGTCTTTGTGAATGTAAAGAGGATTGAGAGTATTGGCCATTGAATCAATAAACATGTGAGGATTGTTTTGGAAAACATGTGTTGTAAATTTTCCTATGATTTTTTATTTGTGTTAAATGTTTGTTCATATTTAATGTATTTGTAGATTTGTTAATATTCTGTTAGTTTTTAATGTGTGACTTTGATATGTAACTTTGATCTGTAGGCCATAGACCCTGCATCATTTGATGAAAGTGGTTAAGGATTAAGATTTAATATTTAAAATAAAAAAAATGAGATATACGAGCTTATGATCAAGGTTACGATGGTATTATGAAAGTTTGAGCTTAAAAATTTATAATAATATAGGACATACAATTCTCTCTATATATAATTTCATAAAAATACATAATATTATATATCATAATATAATCCCTTTTCACCCGGATGGGGTGACATTTGGTGGAAGGAGGGAGACAGGTGGCAAGCATAGCTGGCGGGGGGAGTTAATACCCCAAGCTGCCACCCTCGACGCTATTAAATCCCCATGGTGTTCACTGTTGGAGCTGCCTTTTTATTTTGTTCAAATCTATTTTAAAATGTCAAATGTTGGGTTTTAAGTTCTTTTTCGCTTCATGATATGCACCTACTAAAATTCTCAGTAGTCTCGACATACGAAATAGCGAGGGATGTTATGTTTCACAACTTACCACTTTATATTGTTAAATGAAAGTCTTTACTTTTGGTACCTCAGAATATCTCTCTTCGGGGGTCACAAGTCACAAGATTTACAAACTCTGATGTGCGAGGTCGCAAAAAGTTTCAAAAGCTTACCTCAGGTGAAAGCTAAGAGTGGGACCATGTAAACCCCAGTCAAATGCTGTCGGGATTTCACGTCTCGGCATTTACTCTCTCCTAAAACATTACTGTCATAACCCCGAAAGACGAAGCCACGAGATCCTCACATAAGTAACTCGGGTTAACGTCTAGAGTGTTTAGTCCGACCATGGTTAAATCCTCTCGAGATTTCGTGACTCGGCATACGTTCCGCTCGGAAACTATACCCTCTAAGCCTTGAGCCACGAAGTCACGATATAAATTAAAAAATGATTAATAAAACACTTAATCTGATTACGTGCTCACTTAACTAAATCTAATCATTGCAATCTCGGGTTTTAGAGGCTCGAAAGGTCAGAGTTAAAAGTCCCAATACGACGAACGTCGAAATGTTGATTTAAATCCTGATTAAGGAAGCCAAGCTAGCCTAATCAATGTTTAATGCAAATGATAATAATGTGCAGTTTACGAGGTATTTTCAAATGTTCCTTGCGCCAGTTTGTGCCATGAACCGTCGAATTTTATGGCATTAATTGGAAATAAGGCGAAACGACAAAGTAAGGATATGGTTTTTATTGACAAAATCTCTATCTAATTCTGATTGGACCGTTCTGTTCGTAAGGACATCGATATGTTAAATGGTCGAAGATATAGATATTGTGTTTCCTATTTTATTCATAAAGTTCATTTCTATCCCGCACAGAGAAGTTTTTCTCAGTAAGCTAACTTCTATATGTATACGCATTTTTATCGCAAAAGAGCAAAGTTACAATCCCCTGTCATGGCCCTACGAAAAGTATCCAAGGCAAGCACAGAGGTTTCAGGACAAGGTTCTGATAATATTTCGGATACTTCACCTCGAAGCGTTGATTGCGTACAAACCTGGTCATACGTCTCGGAGGTGTTGCAATCACAGTTGGGGAACTACTCAGATGATTCCAGTGACAATGAGATAGACGACATGACTACCAAATGAAAGATCGTCGTCCAGGCAGAGATGCACAAAATAACAGCCCGACCACGTCTTCTACCTTACTATGACATGATCCAATGGGTGCTAGATCATGTAGACATCCCTACCAGAACCATCATCAGCGAGCAGGGGGTCACTGTTGGGACCTTCARACCAGAAAGCTTACAGGTTATGTACAAATTACCACCCACGTCAGACTTCTCGTACAATGCAGAGTTTCTAGATGGTTTTAAAAAGAAGGAATGCGAGCAATATGCAAAATTTTTATCTGATTTAATTAAGGATTGGGTCTCACACCCAGCGAAGTTCAGGGCAGACAACAATGGAATTTATTCCATATCTTCTTTGGAACCACAGTTCAAATACGTAGCGATGATGACCTGTAGATTATACGGGAGGGAAGACACCACCCATTTTTTCCTCCAATGGGTGCCCTTGATATACTCAGTAGCAGAAGGCTCTTCTTTCGACTAGGCTAAAATGTTATCAGATATCCTGACCAGCCGGGTTACAGAGTATCGGACGCAGAAAGAGAGCAGGAAAGATGCTTCATTTTTTATGTCCGCATATCTCATGGACGCAGTATGTTCCATGACCCCTTTTCCCTTGATGAATTGGAGCTGGGCTCCATCGGATGCTGAGCCAGTCCATGTATATCATTCTAAGCTTTGGGAGGACAAGGCTTCGGATTTCGTATATGAAATCTTCAACTGGGTGATGGTACCAATGCATGTTGCCATCTTCGGTAATCCACCACCCAGGATATCAGATAGCACCAAGAAAAATTTAAGCAGAGTGGCCGATTGGTATGTGGAGAAAGATTTCTCGTACATCAGGGTGTTCGGTGCTTCCGTCCCTCTGCATGCTTTACCCTTCCTTATACCCGACAGGTTGGCTTGTCGAGAGATCGCCAGACAAACTGTAATTGGCTGTATAAGTAAATAACTGAAAGGGTATTCAAAAAAGGTATGGCCACCTTTTCCTATTCATTTAGACACCTATTCATTATTAGACTTCGAGCATGCAAAAGTCGAGGCAACAACCCTAGAATATATAAATTTGGTTCATATCGAATTCAAGAAACACGATCCACACAGGATCGTGAGTAATCATTTGGCCAGTTGTGGCCTCAAAATATTTGAGCACAAGAATTCACCTCACGATGATATTTTACGAGGCGCAAAATCTTATGACGAGGTTTTGGCTCGAATAGAATCCCTGTCGCCCGAAGAGAGGGCCGATGTTGTCATATTTCAAGAGAATAGGCGGAGTTTCCTCCCTCCAGTATTACGTGGTGAGAATCCGACGACCATAGAGGTGCAGAAAACAAAGGCCAAACGCTCTAAAGGTTCAGCGCCCAACCAAGAAGAACAGTAGGATAAAGAAGAGCAAGCAGGGGGCCCAAAACCGGAAGCCGAGGATTCTGGTCCTCCAAGCAAGTCAACTTCAGTCATTACTCCCGAGAAATCTTCTAAACAGGTCGGCAATCTCATCGCCTCCATTACCCCCCTACAGTCTGCAAAGGAAATCCCGGATGCAGGTTGGATTTCGGGTGAAAAGTTGACACCTATAGCAGTTGAAGAGCTACCTCCGAATGAATTCTTCTTCGATAAGAAGAGGAAAGTGGTTGTGAAACAAGAACTCTACCAAGAGGTAGGTACTGCCTCTAAGAAATATAAAGTTTTAACTGATGGGAAAGATATGAAGAAAGTAGAGTTTGTGACATAAATAGCAGGAACATTGGGTGCTTTCGCCACGATGAATCAATATTCAGTCGGGACCCTAAAGAATCAGTTAAAATGAAAGAATCATTTTATCAAGACACTAGAGGCTAAACTATCTACAGTAGAGGTTGTTGCTAAAGATCAGACAAGTGCAACTTTAGAGCAAGTAAGAATAAAGGATCAAAAAGAAATCGAGCGACTTAAATTCAATATCGAACAAACACAGTTGAAGGTTCAGACAAGTCAGACTCAGATAAGCCAGCAGGGAGAATTAATAGACCAATTTCGGGCCAAGCTAGAATTCGTCGAAAGCCAAGTAATCGATATCGGGATCTTTCAATCCCAAGCAATAGAGATCAGAAAAAGGTTATTGGTGGCGCAGCAGGGTGTGCTTGCAAAAGTGGAAACAATTCAACACAGCTTCCAACTCATTGATCAGGTGTTGGAAAACCTCTCTCTTAAAGAAAGGGATGTCAGAGCAGCTCGGGTGGCATTCCAGGAGGCTATTATAGCCACAACGAGAAGGGAAGCAACTAGTAGTTCTAGTTTTCCCATCGTAGAACAGACCAGGGATAATATCTTGTTGAAAGAATGGAAGCAAAATATATCCGAAGGAAAACAACAAGCTGCGAAGCTGAGGAAATCTTGCGAAGAAATTTTTGGTTTGTTAAGTGAGATTTGTTTGGGTTCCGATGGTGAAAGTGGCATGGAGATACCGGGTCAGATCAATACGGCTAGCTATATGCTAAATATCAAGGAAAATGAAGAAAGAGAATTAGCCGAAATATCACAAATAACTCAAAATGACATAGTGCTAATAGACAAATGGCTAATTAAAACGAGTACGTTGTTATGCTCTATCAATGCCAAAGATCAGCAGGTAAAGAGAAAGTTGCCACTATTGATGAAAGACTGCTATATGTTTGAGGCAAATAATCAAGCAGATCCATCTAAGTTGATATCAAAGCTGGTGGAGAAGTGCATTATTTGCACAGAGCATGCGAAGAGGCAGGTTTCGGGTACCAAATGAGAATAGAGATAAAGAAACGAAACGTTTCGACTCCTTGATTGTAACTGAATACCTCTGGAACTATTGAGATTCCAGCGCAAAAGAATTTTGTACAAATATACATTTTGAAGAAAGAAAAAGGGTTGGACCTTTTTGATCAATTGTAATATAGACTCTCTCTTTCAAGACTTAATACAAAGCAATCCGGAGATTCCTAATTCCGTCACTACTATGTTATGAGTTTGTTCTTTCTGTTATTTCATTTTCATTCTTATTTCACTTATATACATCTGTTGAATGTTGCATTGCAATTTAGTAACACTTCTACTGCAGTGATTAATATTTACCTATCTATTGTTTACAGTTTTTCCTCTGTATCGGCTATTAGCAGGTACAAGACCTGTAAATCTTTAGGTTGTCATATTTTATGCTTCATCGGACCATTTCTTATCTTATTTTCTTCTTATGTTTACAAAGTGATATTCTCTCTCGATATGAGCCTTATTCTATAGACAACTTAATGTTTTTCCCATAATTCATACACCATTTATTTCAAATATAACACAGTTACGGAAAAAGGCCTTTGGTTTGTATTTTGCTTTTAATATTGATTTCTAAAGTTCTCTTTTATAAAATCAAAATTGATATAGCATAAAACTTTTCGGATTTCCTTAAATTTTTTTGTTCCTCTATGACAGTCCCTGTTGTAAGACAACCCAATATTGAACCTGGTTTGACAGATCAAACCCATATTGCTTTATATATCTTTGATACCATACTTAAAACGGCTAACACCCGGATAGAACTTGAACGTTCATGGGATTCAATTGAAAGGGATATAAACATCCAGGAATAGTTGGAAGCCAGGCAACGACAACCTAGAAATCAACCCTAGCTTCCTTTTCCGAAGGTATACCCTCCTCCTTTTTACATCTTATTAACTTTCAGATGCCTAGACATTGTACTTTTTGAAGCCTTAAGTACAGACTCTGGAACAACATCTTTTTGGTGCCATTGCCGGGGACAAAGTTACAAAACCTTTTCCCTGGGAAGAACGACATATTTTCAAGTTTCACCCTTTGATAGTGAACAAAGAGTGAGCACTTTCTAGAAGGCTTTTCTTATGTTTCACTTGGTGACTCTACGTATAAGTAAGTTAGCATCCGGTCGAAGGAATACCAGACAAAACCCAGAAAACAAGCAGACCATGCTTGTTTCAGATCTCAAAAAAATACTAAAAGCCAGAGGTTCTCTTAAGCCGACTACTGTAGTCTATCACCTTAAAAACCCACATCCCAAGACCAAAAGTGCTTATGAACCTTCAATTTCTCATAGTACACCTTCCGAAACCACTAATTCATTTCTATTCAGCTCTGCAGTTAAAAGTGAAATCCTTCCGAAAACCTCTGTCGGATACAAAGGTAAAAACCCGTCAGTAAATTTATCAGCAGTTGATATCCCACTGACTCTCCTTTCAGACTTCCCGATCTCACCAAGTCACGAAGAGTATACTATATACTCAAATCCCACACCTGCAGGATCCCCTAACTACATCTCCTGCAAATCCGAGGAGCCAAGTCCTCACGTCTCCGTTCACTCGTCTTCGCTTCTCTTATCTTCCGAAGAAGCTAAGAATCCATTTTTAGTCTTCCAGAACCCGCTATATAACACACCCTATCCCCACCGGGTAATAGCAATGGCAGCCACTGGAGGAGGAGCAGGGGGGAAAGCGCCTCCCCTGCCCCCCAGAGTTTTTACTAAAGTGGTTGTGAGATATGCACCTTTAGTTCTACCCACGCCTCTTCATGATCTTCCTGAAAATTATATAAAAAATTCACCAAAATTTACAGGGGAAGGGGATTTGACGGGGGCCGAACATATAAATTTCTTCGATCAATTTGTTGATATTCTAGGTCTGGAACACGAAGACGTTTATCCAGATTATTTGTGCAAACCTTTGAAGGACAGGTATGAACCTGGTTTCGAAGCCTACCTACAGGGTCTATCCTATCTTATGATACCTTAGAAGATGCCTTTCTTAGACAATGGGGTGAGAGGAAAGACCACTTATATTATCTAACCGAGTTCAGATCTTTAAAGAAAAGGAATTCAGAAACAGTTATGGAATTTACCCAAAGATTTAATAAACTATATAATAATATCTTAGCCGAAGTCAAACCCTCCCAACCTGCAGCCAAAGTAACCTTCGCAGGAGCTTTCGAACCTGACTTCACCCTTATCTTAAGAGAAAGGCGGGGGGCTACCTTGACCCGAATGCAGGATGATGCTGTGGAAATTGAGTCTAACATGATTTCCTCTAGTAAGTTGAAATCTAAGATAGAAACGGGAAACAAAGAAACCAAACATTTTAGGGAACAAGCGGGACCCTCAGGATCTAATAGATCTACATACAACAAAATGGATGATATGGCCAGGATAATCAAGAAATTGTCGAATAAAATTTCTAGGATGGAACTGGATCAATCGAAAATCGATCCTTTCGTTAAAAGAGAATTTAGGAGAAACCCCAACCTTCAAAATCCACAAAGACGGACTAAAAATGAAGATCAGAAAATTCAAACCCCTTTAAAAAATGAAAATTTTATAGGAGGGAATGATCTGGAATATTTCGAAGGTCTGGAAGAAGATGTGACAAATCTGGGTGACGACTGCACTCAACCTTATATAACTAAAGAAGATTATGAGAAATATTTAAGCTCACAACAACCCCCAGATGCAAAGGATGACATAAATAACACCAACCTCTCAGACCATCAAGAAGTAACTGATTCAATAATGGCTGAAGTCCAACCTAGGTATAACCTGAGATCTAAAAACAAGTCTGCGTTGATTTCTCAACCCAGGAAAATTCTCCCTAGAGGTGAGGTATATGTGCCCACCCCAAAGGAGACCGAAACACCTAAAGGGACTGATTCATTGGATCCAAAGATGAAAGAGGTTGAGACTCAAACAAAGGAGATCAAGATGGCCGATACACAAATACCGGTAATTAAGATCACGAGTAATAAATCAGCTTAGACAAATAAGTTGGAGAAGAGGGAGTCTGAGATTTCAACCAAAGAAATGGACAAAGGTGGTGGCGGTTTTAGTTTTGAAAATGAGATAAATAGAATCAAAATACCTATCCCCCTGGTTGAATTGGAAAAGAATCATGCATATCGTAAACAAATAACCAAAGTTATAGGTTGTTCAAACCAAGAAAGCCAATCCAACGTGATAAATTTGGAAGATGACAAACCAAATATTACTTCCGGTCCACATTTCGAGGGCACTAGAGACACCGTTTCCCCTTTCTAAATCAGCCTAAATGTGCATGATCAACTACTGCATAACTGCATGCTAGATTCTGGAGCTTCACATAATGTGATGCCCAAAGATATTATGGATAGACTAGGCCTCGAGATCACCCGACCTTACAGAGATCTCTACTCTATTGATTCGAGAAGAGTCAAGTGCTTAGGTATGATAAAAGATTTAGTAGTCACCCTTGCACAAGTCCCAATCAAAAGTATTCTGATGGATGTAGTTATTGTTGATATCCCCCCAAAATATGGATTATTGTTATCAAGGTCGTGGGGAGCCAAACTTGGGGGATCCCTTCAACTGGACATGACTTATGCCACAATTCCTGTATTTGGTGGGAAACTTACTAGGTTATACAGGGAAACAAGGTTAGCCTATACTGTGAGCGACCCTCACAATCCTAACAATTTTTCTGTTTACATTGCTGATCAAGATCTAGGAAATTGTATTTTGTCTTTTGATGACAGTATAGATAGTTGCACAGAAGAAAACTACATAGACAAAAAAGATTCTGAAAATATGCGTAGTACAGGGATCTGGAAAATGTTTTTTGACGGTGCTTTTTCATGTGAAGGAGCCGGTGCATGAGTACTTTTTGTGGCACCCGAAAATAGGTTTGTCATCCCTTTTTCTTACAGGCTTCAATGGGATATAGACTACACTAACAATGTATGTGAATATGAAGCTTTAGTTTTAGGATTGGACGCTGCCAATAAAATGAACATAAAGCACCTGGAAGTATATGGAGATGCTGAGTTGATAGTCAAACAGGTGAATCGACAATACCAGGCCAAACACCCGAGATTGAGAGCGTATAGAAATTGTGCCTGGGATCTAATGGAAAATTTCTTCTCGTCTGTAAATATCCACTTCATCCCACGCGCTAAAAATTTGCAGGTCGATTCGTTAGCCAAGGTAGCCTCAACTTTCGCTCCCCCTGCAGCTTTTAAATTAAAATACCATATAGAGGTAAGGCACAGACCATTTATCCCGAACAACATACAACACTGGCAGGTTTTCGAGGATGACGAACAGATCAAAAAGTTTCTCGAAGCAGTGGGTGACTTTTCTGAAACCCACATCGATCAAGAGAATCAAAATGATCACATGTGGATCATGCAAGAAGGAGAAGACCCTCAGGAGTTCTGAGAAAAAATTGCCAACCATCGCATGTTAGTTTTAAAAAATAATCAGATTCCAAAGGGACTAATCCCCTTGGAGAGACTTTTCAATCAAAATGACATGCCTTTGAAATCTACTCTTCAACCTCAACCAGAAGAGGTTGAAGATTGCGATGTAGAGACAAAAGAAGAACCCAGGATGGTGAAAATATCAAAGTATTTTCCTCCTGAGGTGAAAAATAAGTATAAATATTTGCTTGCATGATATAAAGATGTTTTCGCTTGGTCTTACGAAGAGCTTAGGACTTACGACACTACCGTGATCGAACACAAAATACCTCTGAAGCCTGGTATAAAACCCTTTAGGCAAAAGCTTAGACAAATCAACCCTATCTTATTACCCGTAGTCGAAAGAGAAGTCAAGAAGCTTTTAGACGCGAAAATAACGATACCACTGAGATACTCCAATTGGGTGGCGAACCTGGTTTCGGTTAGAAAAAAGAGTGGAGAGATTAGACGGTGTGTTGATTTCAGAAATTTAAATAAATCTTCCCTAAAAGATAACTATCATTTACCTAAAATGGATCACGTCTTAGAAAAGGTAGTCGGAGCAAATAGGATGTCTATGATCGACGGTTTCTCTGGGTATAATCAAATTGCAGTAAACGAACAAGATAAAGAAAAAACAACTTTCACTACACCCTGGGGTACATTCATGTATGATAAAATGCCTTTTGGTCTAATGAATGCAGGTGCCACTTTCCAGTGTGCTATGGATATCGCCTTCGTTGGCGAAAGAGACAAGTTTGTAGTTATCTACCTCGACGATCTAACCGTTTTTTCTAAATCTGATGAAGACCATTTAATACATCTCAAACAGACTTTCGAAAAATGTCGCAGGTTCGGTCTATCTTTAAACCCTAAAAAGTCTCACTTCGCCATGCGGGAAGGTAAACTCCTGGGCCATATTGTGTCTCGAGATGGAATTAAAATTGACCCCAACAGGGTTCAAGCTATAGACACAATAAATATTCCTAGAAATGTAAAGGAAATCCAGTCATTCTTAGGAAAGATAAACTTTTTGAGAAGGTTTATTCCAAACTTGATTGAAATTGTGAAATTAATCACAGGTATGTTAAAGAAAAACAACGAGGTAAAATGGACACCAGAGGCCAAAGAATCATTCGCACATATCAAGAGGGTTATAAGCAAGGCACTTGTACTGGCAAGCCCCGGCTATCTAAAGGATTTTCTCATTTTCTCTTTCGCTTCCAAGCACACTATTGCCACAGTGCTCCTCCAGAAAAATGAGGAGGGTTTCAAACAACCGATAGCCTTTTTTCAGCAAAAGTCTCAAAGACACGGAACTAAAATACGATATAATGTAAAAACAAGCATATGCTATGGAAAAGGAATTAAAGGATTTTAGGACTTATGTATTGCATTCCAAGATAATCGCGTATGTGCCTACTAGCTCTGTAAAAGACATTCTAGTGCAGCCTGACAGTGATGGCAGAAGGGGACGGTGGCTTGCAAAAATTCAAGAATTTGATCTGGAAATAAAGCCGATGAAGCTGATAAAGGATCAAGGTTTGGCTAAACTCTTAGCTGAATCCAATTACAAAGCCCTCAGCATAAATAGCATACAGGGATGTGGAGAAGAGGAAGATATTAATGATCTCTACGAGCAAACAAGTGAAGTTAGGATCAAAGAGAAGTTTACATCCTCTGACTGGTACAAAAACATAGTATCCTACCTACTGACTTTGAACTGCCCCAGTGATTTATCTCCATCCAAAGCCAAAACACTAAAACTACATGCGGTCAAATAATGTATCTTTGAGGGTAAATTGTTTTGGAAGGATCCACTTGGCTTCCTGTTGATTTGTTTGGTTGATACTGAAATGGAGAAGGTCATAAGTGAATTCCACGAAGGAGTATGTGGGGTACATCACGCTTGGAGAGTGACATCTTATAAAATCCTGAGGGCAGGTTATTATTGGCCTAAACTTTTCTCGGATGTAAATGCCAAAGTTAGGGCTTGCAACCCTTGCCAACTATTCGCAGGCAAGCATAAACTCCCAACATTGCCTTTAGTTCTAGTCAAAACAGAGGCTCCTTTTCAGTAGTGGGGACTGGATTTTATAGGCAAAATTAACCCCCATTCCAACGCTCAACACAAATGGATCCTAACTGCCACAGATTACTTTACTAAATGGGTAGAGGCTATTCCTACCAAGAGGGCTACAGATTCGGTGGTAATAGAGTTCCTAGAAGAAAATATTTTATCTGGATTCGGCTACCCTCGAAAGATAGTAACAGATAATTCTTAGGCTTTTAAATCTATGGCTATGATCAGTTTTTGCCAAAAATACAATATTGTACTCGGCCATTCTACAACATAATATCCCCAAGGGAATGGACGGGTTGAATCTTCGAACAAGAGTCTGATCAACATAATTAAGAAAGTGTTGAACGAGAACAAGAGATCCTGGCATATACATCTAAAATACGCACTATGGGCAAATCGGATTGGCTCAAAAAAATCCATCGGTATTTCTCCTTTCCAGATGGTATACGGGACTAACTTGGTATTACCTATAAACTTAGCACTTCCCGTGATGAAACTATGGCAAGATGATAAAGAATAACCAAACCACGTCACAAGTAGAATAAATCAGCTGATCGAATTACAGTAGAACAGGGTCGAGGTGGACGAAAGATTGCAAAAATATCAAGATGACATGAAAACGTTATTTGACCGTAAGACAAAAGACAGAGAATTTCTTCCAGGGGATTTGGTGTTAAGATGGGATTCTAGGAAGGAAGATTCGGCGAAACACGGTAAATTCGATCATATTTATTATGGACCATTTAGAGTCGCAACTTCCAAAGGAAAAAAATCATTCTTATTAGAAAATCTGGATGGTAAAATCTTCAACGCCCCTTTCAACGGGCGTTATCTAAAGCACTACATGACATAATTAGTTCTCCGAGGTTTTCCATTGTATATACCGGTTTGTATTTGCCTTATGTTTTCATGATTCCCTTAAGGTAAGTTTTCATTTTTTATTTTTTAGGTCAATATAAGTAGAGATACACGGTTTTCAAATACTTTTAACTTTTTTTTAAAAAAGGACACTCTTTGTGTTTACAGGATTTCGGTTTGCAAACTAAACGGGTGAATGGAGAAAACAGAAGGTCATGTATAAGAGATTTACATTCGTTGAAAACAGGTGATAGAAAAGGTTTTCGGTTATTTTAAAAATGTTAAGGTAAAGGCACGAACTCCTGAAAATCATGTTCCTTAAGAAAGCAGAGATCTCCAAAAAACATCATAAAGGTCCCATAAATCTAATGTTCTCACTTAATTGATTATTAAAAAGTACAGTTACTCGCTCTAGGTCCTAATAATTTTAAACACAAATAGGTGGTAGTTAAAACAATCGGAAAGTGAAGCATCTTTGGGGAAGGGTTTTCAAAAAAGCGATTTTAATTTTCAACCCCTGCCCCTCATCATACGAGCATCTGTCTGTCACCTTTCTTTTGGTCCTCAAGTTTGTCTTCTCAAAAATGCCAAATGTCTTTTCGGATTTATATACGTAGGGAGAAGAGATTATGTTTAAACTTTGAAAGTTGTAAGCGTGTTTTGGAAAGAAGGCTGGTCTTCACAACTCTTCGGTCTCTTACTAAACAAGTTATGCGTAGGTAGATCCTGACTTTTCTAGGTTTTCCAACAGTTTTGAAGGACTAAGGCTTACCCAAAGGAAAACCCCCAAAAAAATGTTTCCCCTTTTCTCCCTGTGGACCCAAGGTATTGTGAAAGTCAAAGGAAGGTTGGCACTGAGTAATCAAAGTAAGTTGACAGACCTACATTGCAAAATATTACGCAGATATCACCCCTCATACAATCTGATTGCCCCCACTTCGTATTCTAAAAAGAAAATTATAAGACAGATGATGAAAGGAAAGTCATATCTAATTGTACATCTAGTCTAAAGAGACGATGAAAGGAAATTCAAAAATTATTGCCCTCGTCTCATCATTTAAATGCATAAATACATTTCGAAGTGGTGAAAGGAAATTCAACAAAAAAGGGGCAGATAACTTCACTGGGGTACTGAACGGGCCCGCTGGCAGTGAAGCAATATCTGAGATATCTGTAAGGCTGTTATACATTAATATCACTCGACTCTGGTAATCAACTTTCTCGAGACCGGATCCACATCCTAAGTCCAGATGGCACTCCCCATTTTAAAAAATTAAAAAATGTCATTAATTTTGTTGGATGTAAGCCAAAAAGCTGCAAAGATCTGTTGGATTTCCTAGAACTGTTTTGATTTGTCCTAATGCAGACCTAAACTCAGTAAAGAGAAAGAGAAAGTCGCGAAAGGGATTGTAGCTGAGTGAGAAATATATTTGAGCATTGAAAAGCCTTACAACAGTAAAAGAAAAAAATATTTTCTTCCCTCAGTTTATCTTTTCCCTAAAGCAAGTTTCATAGAAGTGAAACCAGTGACTCCATTTACCCAATACAGGCACGTGGTCTATTGTTCTTCCCGCCTCATGGGGAAATGGGATCCCTAGTTGGAGCCTATGTTGGAGCCGCCTTTTTATTTTGCTCAAATCTATTTTAAAATGTCAAATGTCGGGTTTTAAGTTCTTTTTCGCTTCGTGATATGCACCTACTGAAATTCTCAGTAGTCTCGACATGTGAAATAGCGAGGGATGTTATGTTTCACAACTTACCACTTTATATTGTAAACGAAAGTCTTTACTTTTGGTACCTCGGAACATCGCTCTTTGGGGGTCACAAGTCACAAGATTTACAAACTCCGATGTGCAAGGTCACGAAAAGTTTCAAAAGCTTACCTCGGGTGAAAGCTAAGAGTGGGACCATGTAAACCCCAGTCAAATGTTGTCGGGATTTCGCGTCTCGGCATTTACTCTTTCCTAAAACATTACTGTCATAACCCTGAAAGACGAAGCCGCGAGATCCTCACATAAGTAACCCAGGTTAATGTCCAGAGTGTTTAGTCTGACCATGGTTAAAGCCTCTCGGGATTTCACAACTCGGCATACGTTCCGCCCGAAAACAATACCCTCATATCCCCGAGCCGCAAAGTCACGATATAAATTAAAACATGATTAATAAAACACTTAATCTGATTACGTCCTCACTTAACTAAATCTAATCATCGCAATCTCAGGTTTTAGAGGCTCGAAAGGTCAGAGTTAAAAGTCCCGATACGGCAAACGTCGAAATGTTGATTTAAATCTTGATTAAGGAAGCCAAGCCAGCCTAATCAATGTTTAATGCAAATGATAATAATGCACAGTTTACAAGGTATTTTCAAATGTTCCTTGCGCTATATTGTGCCACGAACCGTCGAATTTTATGGCATTAATTGGAAATAAGGCGAAATGACAAAGTAAGGATATGGTTTTTATTTCCAAAATCTCTATCTAATTCTGATTGGACTGTTATGTCCGTAAGGACATCGATATGTTAAATGGTCAAAGTTATAGATCTTTTGTTTCCTATTTTATTCATAAAGTTCATTTCTATCCCACACAGAGAATTTTTTCTCAGTAAGCTAACTTCTATATGTATATGCATTTTTATCATAGAAGAGAAAAGTTACAATCCCCTGTCATGGCTCCGCGAAAAGTATCCAAGGCAAGCGCAGAGGTTTCAAGACAAGGTTCTGATAATATTTTGGTTGGTGAACTACTCGGATGATTCCAGTGACAATGAGACAGACGACATGACTACCAAATACAAGATCGTCATCCAGGCAGAGATGCACAAAGTAGCGGCCCGACCACGTCTTCTACCTTACTATGACATGATCCGATGGGCACTAGATTCTGAGGAGTATAAGTCGGTTGATTTGGTTGTGGGGGATAAATAGTTTTCCCCTGATAAGGGTAAATAGTTTATCCCTAAGGAGAGTAAACATTAGACCCTTGGGGAGGATAAGTTTGTTGTCCTTGAGGACCCCAGGTGGGATTTGGGACACCCAAGTAAGGTTGTCCTAAATTTAATTTGGAAGGAACAGGATTTGATACTCCTCCCTGTGTGTTATGGTACGATTTCCCCCCATGGTCAGGTTGATTAAAAGTACCTGCTAGAGGTACTCCCTAGGATTGTGAAGGGTTTCTGGCCAAAGAGGGTTGTCCCCTTGCCATAGGTTGATTTACCACTATGGTTTGACTAGTAACGGGGGGTTGTCCCTCGGAAGGAACGTATAAAGGTGGTTTTCCCCCAAGAGGGGTAGGCCCGATAAAGGATGGTTGTCCCCCAGGAGGGATAGTTCCACTAGACAGTGGTTGCCCCCTAGTCGGGATAAGTCCCGTATTTGGTTGTGTATGCCTGGCAAGGTTCTACATTCTCTGTTGTAAAGGTGGTCCAACAGGACCTTGTGGAACATGAGGAGTTGTAGTGTGAAAAGGTGTAACGATGGGAGTAACGGTTGAAGTACCTTGTGTGTGATTAGAAGTGACAAATCCAGCATTAAGGTGGATTCGTGTTGACGTAGCAGTAGTATCAACTACCTGTTTGATGGGACGATCAATAGTCTGATCGAAAGGTCCTACCTCAGCGGCAAGAGGGTCATGAGGATGAAGAGGTTGTCGAATAAATTCAAAATGTTCATAAATATCACATCCCAATGGAGTCCTCCATACAGAACAAAAATGTTTCTGATGTGGATCTACTGTGTCAGTAGGACGAACGGGGGTCCTAAACTCATCATTAAAAATCGGTTTTGTGGATCCCATGTATGTCTCGATAGTGGGTCATAATGGAAAACCAGGGACTTATTATTCTATAATATTACCGAATGAGTCCAATTGAACCAAGATTGGTTCAATAGGAGCTTCTAACACATGTGTAGTATGCAGAGGAGGATCCTCAACCATGACCAAGGCTCTTTCTAAATTATTTAACAAAGGAGTAGCAGCGCTCCCAGAGTCGGAACGATTTTCTAACTCTTCACGGTAAATGTATTTTGGTGAATTAGAAGGTAAGGGTTCGTATCCTTCTTCTGGAGGTAGCCCTTGCATCCTACATGATCTACAAAGACCTTTATCGTCTACAGGCTCAATATTGAAAGATTATTAAAACAACAACACACGCTAAAAAATCTAGAAGAACCAACAAGCAAACAAACCTTCTCTCAATGACCGTACTAGTTGGTGATGAAATCCAACATCGCGTGATCAAATTGAGAAGGGGCTAGGATATGAGCGGGTGGAACAGTTACAATGGCGACCTGCTTAACAGAATTACGCCTTGGTGCAAGCTTCCACACACTAATCATGGATTTACCCTCCAAGAAGCCCGAGTGAGTTTGACCATCGTCTGCTCCACATACAACGAAGACTTCCCTTCACCCTCACTTTATGTAAATACCCTAAATATTATGGCTACTAAAGACACCAACTCGCAGTCAGCCTCTCGGCGGGTAAAGTTGACAGTCCAGTCCAAACGTATAGGTAGGATAACAAGTCTGAAATCCTTCAAGAGAACTGAGGACAAGTGGAACAGTAGAACTCCAGAGGACCACGAACGAATTCAAATTCATGAAGCACTGAGACCAAATGAAAACAGTTGAACCTTAAGAAGAACCCCCAATACACGATCTTACTACTGCGAACGGTTAAACCATGGAGGGATAATCTTTGTGTCTCTCCTGAACGCGACCTCGTGTGTAACCCTTGTGTAAGAGGGGGATCTTGGCTATGCTTATACGAAAATTGGATTTTCTCTCCCTAACGCAAGATGCTAAGTTTGTTTTGAATGCTTTAGAGAGTTTTACTCACAACCTAATCCAAAGCGCTAAACCTAGTCTACTATTGGTGGAAGAATCTATAAAGAAAAAGTTTCTAGATCGGTTTTAATTAGCGTTGATTTTAGTGGTTGTTCTTTAATTAGAGGTGGATGAAAGTGAAACTGATGATATTATGACTCGAATCCCAAAGAAGCAAAAACAAAATGATAAGCATTCATTTCATTTCAATGAACTTCTATCTATGGGAAGGAGAATAATTTTCTTTCTTTCACTATCAAACACGAAAAATGCAAATAATTTTATGCAACGCTTTCAACAAGAATCTAATTCGATGCTAAACTATCCATAAATTGATTCTAATATCCAAAATATAATTGTGAAAAAAAACCTTTTTGTTTATATATGAACATAAATTGATTTGATTCAATGCTTCTTATGCCAACGAGATTTCACTATTTGAAGTTTTAAACAATAGGAAACAAGCATCATATAAACAAAAATAACACTCTCACAACAATCAAATAAGAAGTGAAAACAAGTTTAAACGTTTCAAAAAGAAATCCAAAAGACCAAAACTCAATCAAGAAATTTGTTTGGAAAGATACAAATCAAAGACCGAATCGAGCAGTACAAAGATCTATGAACTTCCTTGTGACAACTTTCAACTGATCAGATGATCGAGAAACTAACAAAAAAGAACTCAAAATTTTGAAAAGAAAGAGTAATTTCGAAATAAGGAAATATCATAAAAACCAAACAAAGATAAAAAAAAATATTTAGAAAGAAACAAGTTGCAAGTTTTGTAGAAGACACAAGTTGATAGAAAAAGTCATGAGTAAGAGGAAAAAACCAAAAAATCACACCCAGTACAAACATGATCCAGATTATTTTCGGCACGAAATGAGAGCGGAGATATAATAAAGAAATGCACAGAGATATCGCGTATATCCAGTAATATAACAGAAATATATCAGAGATGCAACCATAAACACAGAGATACAGTAATACACGATTTCT
>ML779987.1:836322-858817 GCA_009831015.1 Picea engelmannii
TTTTTACAATAAGCAGGAATGCCAAAAACCCTAGACATCCAAAAACCTAACCTTGGGAGATGAAGCGCCAAAAGTCATGTGGGCCCCGTTTGGGTAAGTTAGTGCATCAACTTCCCGGGGTCGTAACTTTTGCATACGATCTCTGTTTTAGGCGTATGATAGCTCGTTGGAAATATCTATCCGAGAACTGCAACTTTTGGAGGAGAAACATTGATCTACAATCCATGTTTCTCCCCATTTTCTCAAAAAAAAACATCTTTTAGGGCCTCAAAATGGCCCCGGAAGTTAAAAACTGCTAAAAATAGTAAATTACCAAAATTGCCAGAAACATATTTTGGGCCAGTTGGAGAAGGTGGGTGGCCACCGATATCCACCTGGATCAAAACATCCAACAATTTTCACTAGAGAGAAAAATCGGTGTTATGGTTGTATGGGCACCAGAGTGCTACAACGCTCCCTAAATCACTGTAGGGGAGCTCCGATACTAAAATCAATGCTTTGGTTGTAAAGGAAGAGGGGCGTTGTTTTCTAAGAATGAAAAGCATCAACCCAGAAAACAAAAACTCAGGGAGACTTGATCATCATCTTGTGTAAGATGACTTTAGGACTGACAACACATGTATAATAGAGGAAAAGAAAATTGAGTAGGATCTAAATATAAGTGAAAGCTAAGACCAAACCAAGGAAAGAAACTAAAACTAAAAGCTTTGATCCCTAGTGGAGTCGCTAATTTCTTTTGTAGAAAAATTCCCCTACAGACAAGTGAATGTCCTCTTGTATCTTAGACCCCCATTACCAAGAAAGAAAAATGCTAACATTGAACACTGAGATTCCTTTAAATGTATCTAAACTAGTCAAAGGAAAAGAGGAAGAAAGCATGAGTACCTTTTACTGAAGTTTGTCCTTGCTCAAACCAGGTTGAACTTTATCTTCAAGCCCCTGTTTATGAGTTCTTCCATTCAATAGACAACAAAGACAACGTGCTTCCTATTCTACCAAGATTATTTTAAACTAGATTTATCAAGAAGAGACAAGCCCATGCAAACATACACAAACTTGAAGGAAACAATCCAAGCATATATATTAATAATAACATAACAAGGTACTTATAACCTGTAGATGCAGATGCAACAGTCTCACCAAGTCCTCCTTGTCCAACCCCTTGCTCGAAAGATCCACGATCAGAATGATAATAGTTTTCATTGATATTCTCATCCTTTTCACCATGAGAATGTCTCCTTATATAGGCTTTGAGAGGCTCAATCACCTTAGCTAATCTTGGAATAATTTGAGGATATGACTCCATCAATTGTGAGATTTCCCTTAGATCCAGCCTTTAGCTTGGATTCGAGTCAAACTAACGCAGATGCTTCTTAGTTGTTCTTAGAGATAAGGGGGATTTTTCCCCAAAATTCTCTCAATAGATTGGAGCTCCCTCAAAGTTGGCCACAGAGCATTGTAGTGCTCCTTGCTAAGAAGACAAGGAGTGCTAGCGCTCCCTGCAGATGGGCATGGGAGCGTTGATCTCCAAAAATTCTTTTTAAGATGATTATTCTTCAAGGTAAAAGTTTGTAAACTTTTCCAAATGACATTTTTTCCTCTTCTAACTAGTCTTAGAGGATGTACCAAGTGTTTTAATGATGTTTTCCGCAATGCAACACATGCGGGACAACAATATCACTTTTGCGACACTTGCGACAAAAGTGTGGCACTTGCGACACTTGCGATAATGATAATGAGACATTATCGAAGTGAGGAATTTTGACGTCTAACACTATGACTCATCAAGATGTACCAACAACATAAAATACTTATCTCAACCATGTACCCAACATGTACCTCAACCATATACCAATATAACCATCAAAATTTCTCTAGCAATACATCACACTATCCATAACCAAATACAATTAACCATTACATCAAACCATGTGCCATGACCTCACTGTTATACAAACTCTATCTGTAACATACCTCAACCAAAATCCCTCATCAATTTCATCATTCAAATCTTATTTGTAACTCTGTAATAACATTGGTGTGTATGATCACATACCTGAAAACCTACCTTAACTTTAACAACAAAAGACTAGCATTTTATCAAACGTTACTTTAGTCTCACGTGACTAATTTTGGATTAGTCAACAACCCTAAATTGCAATAATCATAACTATGTACCTGTAATGAATAAAGATCTTAAAATTGTACACAATGTTCTTTGGTGTCTTTTATGCAATTCCTCCAGATTTCACTACTTGGAACCTCTCGTAAAAAGAGTTATAGCAAAAATGGCATACCTTATTGAATTCAGGATTATTCTAGAGAGTGAACTTGTAGAGCATGCCCCGCACAGAATATTTGTTGTATGGATCTAAATATTGTAAATGGAATACTACAGACTATACTCTAACCAATACATTTGGTCTTACTAAATTTGGATTTGTTATCAAGAATTTATGACGTTTTTACCCGAAACACTTGTTTTAGTCTAGTTTCAGGACTAGCCACAAACCTTATTTTCCACGGCGTGTAACTCCAAAAATGCAACGACCCACAAGCTGAAATTTGTATCACAACTACTTGGATATGTTTCCTCAATGGCCTCCCAATTTCACGATCGGAATCATTCTAGAAAAAACGTTATTGTGAAAATGGTGAGATGACCTGTAAATAACATACCTTAGAAAGCATCATCAAAAGAATTTATCCTTCCTTGAATTTCGACCTTCTTTACTTCACCTTCCCTCTGAAATTCGACTTAGATATCCTTTAGTTACCTCAGTCGCTTGTAGATATTCAATATTCTCAAGTTTGATTAAAATGAGAGAGTCTTTCCTCTGATTTATACTTTCATGTAGCTTCCTCAAGGGGTTACCTTTTAACCATCTTAACCCACTTTCCTTATTTTAGGGTTAACCCACTTCTAACCACTTGTACACTTCGTAATTTCTCCATTAACTTTATTATTTAAATAATTTCTTTTGTATTCACTTTGACTGATAGTACACTCATCACTTCACTTTATTATTTACTTTCTAAAATCTTTTAAACCACTTTGACTGCTTTGACCTTTTGGGGCTTCTAGATGACTCATGAGGGTTCTCCAACATCACATGGCCATAACTCTCTAACCATGAGGAGGTATGTGACGTTCCACATACAATCGAAAATGGCATGACATGTACTACCATATAGAATATTCTTACCTGCAAATATATCAAAACACATACCATTATCCATCAAACAAACTTGGGGCCATTACCCAAACCTTTCTCCAACTTCACATGGCCATAAATCTCTAACCGTGAGGATTTATGTGACGTTCCACATACCACTGGAAATGGCATGACATGTACTATCCATATGGAATAGTCTTCCCTACAAATATTTCAAAACTCATACCATTATCCATCAAACAAACTTGGGTCCATTACCCAAACCTTTGTGCTACCGGACTTTCTTTAACGGTTGAAATCAATGACAACCAACCCAAATAATCAACAATCTCCCCCTTTGGCATTCATGGCAACACTATGATGCAATAATGAAGTCATATCACTCATGCTCCCCATGTGACCATCACTCCCCCTAGAACCATGCCTATGTGTTCTTTCTCCAAACATTTGCCTTTGCATATGATAAATCTCTCCCCCTTTGTAATCAATGGAAAAGGTGTATTTCCATCCAGGGATGCTCCCCCTAACTAAATTTTCCTTGGCCCCTGACTGAAATATTCCTGAAATTGATCTTCCAACCTGAACTTTCCTCTTTATGGTGCTTCCTCGTGTAAATATAAGACATATAAGATAGGCATTTAAAAACATTCATTTTGGAGTAGAAATTACTTGGAGTCTTTGGCGAAGATACTCAAAGGCTTCCAATGGAAGTGATTTTTTAAAGATGTTTGTCACTTGTTATTTTGTGCCCACATACTCAACTCTGATGTTCTTCTCTGCACCTTGTTCCCGTAGAAAGTAATACTTGATTGGAATGTGCTTCGTCTTGGAGTGTATCACCAGGTTCTTTGAGATACTAATAGATTGGAATGGGATTATCATACTCAACCTGTATATCTATCAGAGTTTGTTTCATCCATAGAACCTGTATGATCACAATAGATTGGAATGGGATTATCATACTCAACCTGTATATCTATCAGATTGTTTTTCATCCATAGAACCTATGTACAACATGTTTTTGCTACAATATACTCTGCTTCGGCTGTAGATAAGGATACTGATGATTTTTTCTTGCTTATCCATGATACTAAACACTCACCCAATTAGAATGATGCTCCACTGGTGCTTCGTCGGTCATCAATGAAACCTACCCAATCTGCATCTGTGTAGGCAATAAGTGATAGATCATTTCCTTTTGGATACCATAATCCAAACTCTTATGTTCCTTTGAGATATCTGAAAATCCTCTTCACTGCTATGACATGTGATTCCTTTGGTGCTGCTTGAAATTGTGCCACATGTCCAACTACCTACATTACATCTAGTCTGGATGTTGTCACATATAGTAAGATGCCAATCATTGACTTGTATTTCCTCTGGTATGTAGACTTTGAATCATCATCTTTTCTCAACTTGCAATCGGTTTCCATAGGAGTGGTAACTGGTTTGCAATCTTCCATTCCAAACCTCTTTAGCATTTCTATGATATACTTAGTGAGATGGATTGCCCAAATGTAATGATGTTAGTATACTCTTGATGAGAAAAGAGGATTCCCCAAGAGAATAGCAACAACATAACCTTGCAAATGAATTCCTTGAAAATGTAGTGCACCCATGGCCTTGTTTTATAGCACCACTTTGAGGTATTGTGCAACCAGCTTTTAGTGTGAAAAGGGGCTATTTAGGGCATTTTTAGGTCTTTGACCAGCCACCTAGTCGGATCCAGCCGAGATTTGGATGCCAAATCAACTTGGAAGCTGAAGAAGAAGTGGGTGGGAAGCCGACCAATCTCATAAATGCGTCATTCTCAGGTGTGCGTGGCTTTTAGCGACCACAGTCGCGCATCGTGCGCATGTGCACTTTTCTTGCATTTATGGATGGCGCATGTGGGCGTACGCCCTATGTAGTCATAGCACACTTTGATTTTATCACTGGTTGTATATTTTTGGACCTTTTGGAAATGATTTTTTGGTAATTTTGGTCCATAGGTGAACTCATAAATGTTTGAAGATGCTAGATTTCTGTAACCATTTGCAGATGAAATTTCAGTGATAACAGATGCCCCCTGATGGATGAGGTTAGGAGCATACGTATAGCCGAAATTCATCAATGTTTCTTCTACTAAGAGTGTCATTGTAAGAGAGAGCGATAGTGAGAGTATCAAGAGTGACCCATTGGAGGGAGAAGGGAACCTGTAGGACCCAACCTTCCATAAGGTGTGTAAAAATAAATTGTGTACAAACGAGGCAAGCATGCCCCATGCTCGTGTCATGTAACTCAAAAAAGAATGGTGTTGTATAGTAACTAAAATGGTGTGTTGATGTAGACAACTGCAGCGCCCTCGGAGGTGGTCATGATAAAGGCAGAGAACAATTCTGAGGAGGAACGTACTCTGAATAGTAGGAAATGACACCTTTAAGAAGTATCACGGATTCTGTAGGCATTGATAGCCTAGCCAAGTTCATAGGTCTTCGGAAAATATAAGAAAAAACTACAATAGCCGCAAAGTAAGACCCACCATAACATGAGAAAGTGTTGAAGTCGAATGCTACGGGGGTCAATGACAGCAGGGAGCAATTATGGTTCTCCCTATGCCGTCCGAGACCTCTCATTGGAAAGGCAATGAGAGTCAAGATATTGTCGCCCTTCTGGAAACTGTGTTGATGTCGACAAAAAGGGGGATGCGACTCCAAGAAGTAAAGGGCTTCGTGAGATCTACTAGGTGAGGTTAGGAACTGAGGAGGTACATGGACGAAGTCAAGATGTATGAAGAGTCAAGACTACTCTTGGTTTGGGTTATATGTGAAGTATAAGTGGCCACAACCGTTCAACTAGGTCGAGTGTCAGGGGGACAACAGGACATGGGATAAGTTGTGCCAGAGGTGGGACAAAGTGAACAAACTTAGAGAGCAGAGGTAGGTGGCATATGGGATACTTGGAGTATATGGATGATTTCAATAGGAGTAGATGATAAGGAGTTCCCCAACCAAGGGAAACATGGGTTGCATTTCCCAAGAAGGTCGTCAAAGGTGACGACAAAAATCTATGTAACATGCTGGGAATCACGGTTTAATTACAAAAAGAATGACAAAAAAAATATGTGGGGATAATAATGCAAATACAGAAATGAGTGTCCTAGTGTAAGATGGCTTGGCCTGGGGATAGAGAAAGTTGGTGGAAAAAACAAGTGGAGGGTGGGGGCCCCATAGGTTGGTTTTTGTAGTAGGGAAATGTATGGAGGATAATTTGAGGATAAGCAGACTGATCATGGGTAAATGATGTTGCGGGAGTGTAGTCAAAATAATCCGTGAGGAAGTGTCCTGGGAGTCTGTTGGGAAGGTTATCAAAATGAGGAGGAGTATGTGGTTGATTCATGACATGATGTAAGACTATCGGGACTCCCATCCCTAAAGGGTTGAAAACAGCATGAGTGTCAAAAGTGCCAAGGGGTAGTATGAATGGGACAACTCATGTGGGGGAGAGTGCTACCGGGTGACAGTACCCAAAGTGCAATGGAGGTGGCGGTACTGCAGAGTCGTATATGGGGACCCTAAAGGCAAATTTTCGAGGGTGTGACTGGAGATGCAAGTTGAGATTCAAAGGGAATGATTACATGCCAGTGTTGATGATATACTTGAAGGGGTTGCGTTGATGTATGATGAAAAAGTACCTGCACCCATGAAAACCAAATACCCAACGTGAACAATATCTGAAGAGAATCGAACATACAAGCATTTATTTGATAATTTTGAACATGAGCATGCATACCTGGATGGGGTAGGATGAAAAGTGGCCCAAGAATTATCTTGATGTAGAGGATAGGGTATTGATCCCGTGGATGAAGACGGATCAAAAAACAGACACCCGGAGCTCCCGGAATGGGGTCTGGAATTTTGACAAAAAGGACTATATATAGTTGTAGGGCCCACATTGCCACCTCATTTGTACCTGCTATCAGAGTGATTGGACGAGAGATATTCAGAGGAGATTTGGATATTCCGGGAGAACGAGGCAGCCAATTCAGGACCAGCGAGCTTCAGGTTAGTGGTCTGATCGTCCTGCATAGAATTAGGTTTTATTTTTGTGGGTAGGGCCTGTATGGAGGGCCGTATAGGGAGTTTTGTGGGTGTGGGCCCCCCAGTGCACGGGCAATCTAGAAATATGCGCGCATGGGTGCGTGCTTGTTATCCGATAACCCACGCACGGGTGCACCCCAAGGGGGAAAAAAGGTGTGCATTGTATGCACGCCTGTTAGCTAAACAGTTGTGCATGGGTGCGCAGCTGTGTGGCGGACAGGCGCTCTGTGATGCACACCTGTGTACATGAGAGGGGCGCATGAAGGCGCCTTTGTATGGAGGACAAGCATGCATTCATGTGCACCTGTGGGATGAACAGGCATGCATGTGTGCACGCCTATGGGGTGAATAGGAACGCATGTGTGTGTGCCTGTGGGTTTGAACAGGCGCGCATGTGTGCATGCATGTGGGTTTAAAAAGCCGTGCCTTGGAGGCAAGGCTGATGGGTGCAAAAATCATCTTTTTTGGAGATTTTAATGTGTTTATGTTTGATATGGATGATCTAGGACTAGATTTATGTGGTTGCAAGTGAGTATTGGGACGATGTTGGTTCATTGGCGAGAGCGGTACTGGTCACAGCTGAGGGAGGCCATGACTATTGCAGAGTCGACGGTTCGTGCTACTTTGGAAGCTTGTGAGCTACTGAAGTTTTTTTAGTGCCCCTTGACCCGGGCCCAAGAGTACCTATTACAATTCTTGATCCGGATGTGGAGTCCAGATCTTCATTGTTTTATGGTGCGAGGTGAGCAACTAGCCTTCACTGTGGTGGAGGATGTGTACTTTCTGACTGGGTTCCCTTTTCGGGGAACGCCCCTACCAGCAGAGCCTTTGTTACCTCGGGACGGGCAGTTGGCTACCTTGGGTCAGAGGCATTGTTCGAGAGATGACTTTATGTCAGGCTCTGTAGTGAGTATCGGGGCGATGGATGCTTTGGTTCACCGTTGTGTAGCAACGATGGTGGTGAGGGTTTATGGGTCCCTTGCGACTCAGCGGATCAATGGTGGTCAGCTGAGGATTATGGGGAGGGAATTGGCGGGAGAGCACTTTGCCTGGGGATTGATGTTGCACACCAAGATGGTAGGGAAGCTTGACAGGTGTCGGGTTGCGGACTTAGGGGACTTTCTCTTTGGGTCCATCTTGGTGGCATGGTTCTTGGAAAGGGTGTCGATGTTGTGCCCTAGAGTTTTATTGGGTGTAGCTGGTGTGCGAGAGCTGCAACTGAGGCGGTGGTCGCGGATTTTGATTTGCCACGGTGGTGGTGAGGGTGGCCATTTTTTCACGGCCGAGGCTGCACAGGTGTGGCAGCAGATGTCGCAGATCATACTGCAGTATCCATACTGCGGGGTTGACTTCCGGGGTGATCCAGATATGGTGTTACCTCCGGGAGAGGTGTTTGACCACTGAGGTATGTTTGTGATTTGTTTGATATGTTGATTTTTGAGATAGTATGACCTATGTATTATGTATAGATGGATGTTGATGCTATCCTTTGTTTGTTTGTATGTGCATATGTGGAACCTCACGGGCATGAGGTTGAGTTGGTGAGAGCGTCGGCTCGTCAGGGGCCGGTGAGGCCTCCACGGGGGGAGCTGCGAGCGGGGGAGAGACGACGGTGCGAGGATGTGGAGGCGAGACCAGTTGGTGAGGAGAGGGGGGCTAGGAGACATCGTTTTGACAACCCTAGTGCAGGGCCATCGCATGCTCCTCTGGCTGAGGCCGAGGGATATTTTGAGGATATTCATCGCCGCTTGGAAGCGGTGCTACAGGGAGTGCCTAAGGGCATGTGGTCGCACATCTAGGATGAGGGTGTCCTGGAGCAGTGTGTGGGAGTTCCACTGATGTGGCGGACTGTGGTTCGACGAGTAGCAGTAGCAGGTGTTGCGATGGCCGAGCGGTTACCTCCAGGTCCAGAGGGACCGATAGTGGGTGGGGCACCACTGCCTGAGGGAGGGCCAAGAGATGGTGCTCTAGAGGCACCATGAGTGTCTCTCTATGTATTTTTGTATATTATATATAGGCTAGTGAGGCCATTTTGGTGTAGTGACACCAGTTTTGTACCGAGGTGCTTCACTGGCCTGTGGATTTTGTATACGATGTATTATATGTGTATGTAAACATTTTGATGGCACTGGTGACCGATTTATATATATGGATATACATTTTGGGGTCTTTGTGGTGTTCACATGTGTGTGAGAATGTTTTTGTTTTTTAATGTTATTTATGATGTCTAATCTATATATGTTGTGACAGATTCTTGATGGTTTATGTGTGTGTAAAGGTATTGTGATGTGATATATGCCAATCGAGTATAATGTTAGCTAGGTTATCTGTGATTTGATTCAATTGTCTTGGAATATGTGTAAATGTAATGAAATCAAAATGTCGAGATAAAAGTCTAACTTGCAGGTATTTGTGAAAGAGGCAAAGATCGTGGACCCGGTACACACTGTTGAGTTGGAGGACGACTATTTGGGAGTCAAGTAAGACGCTAAGGTGACGAATACGATGCTGGTTGGCATCAGCGAGGAGGCCAATGAAGGCAATGTATTTGGCTTGGTTGTTTGTTGTTGAACCCAAACATATGCCGCTAGAGTGGAGCAGTTCATGTGAGGGGGAATAGAGGGCCCAAGCTGCCAAAGCGAGATTTTGTGTCCAACAGTTGGCGCCGTCGGCATAACTGATGTGGTAGGCCAGTGGAGGAAGCATCTGTCAATAACACAAATGATAGTTTAGACATGAGGTATGGAAAAAAGAAAAAACGCTACAAAAGAAATAACCTAATGTAGAATGGCCACGCTCAGGCATAAAATTTCTTTATGTATAACCCGTCGACGGATTCTTTGAGAGAGAGGCTCTTGGGAGAAGCCAAGATGTAGGTGCCTTTGGTGAGGCAATGTTGGATAATGTAGGGGTCATGCCACAGTGACTCGAACTTTCCATGACCAAGGGTATCATGAGCGATATCGTAAGCCAGGACAAGGTCACCTTCGTGAAATGAGCGAAGGTTGAAATGTGTGGGATATGACGTGATTAAAGAAAAACCGCGTTGTCGTGTCAGTGGTGTTGTTGAAGGTAGGCATGGCTTCAGCCCATTTTGTGAACTAATCAACTGTGACAACGATGTATTTGTGTCCATTGCTGGATGGGGGATTACAAGTCATGAAGTTGATGCCCCATTTACAAAAGGGGCCTGCAGTAATGACTGGGTGAAGAAGAGAGGGTGGTGCTCGTGCTTTGTTGGCGTAAAGCTGACATTTATCGCATCGCTTCATGGCATGAATGCAATTGTGAAACAATGTAGGCCAAAAATAACCTGCTCGGATGATTTTATGAGAAGTGGAAATCCCCGAGAGATGGCCCCCGCACGCGCCACTATGATAGTCATTCAAGACTCTATCGGCCTCGTCAATAGTCAAGCATCAACGGAGTATGGTGTCGATCCCTCGTCGATATAAGATATCTCTGATGAGGAGATATCGGGGGGCCTGGTGGCAAATACAATGGCGATCATCTCGTGAGAGGTGGTTACCGAACTTTTGGGTTCAGAGGTAGATGAGGAGGTCGTCGTACCAAGGATCATCCGAAGTGATATAAAAGAGATGTTCATCGGGGAAGTTGGTATTGACAGGGGCACTGGTAGTATCGGAGGGGAAGGTTATGACAAGTTCGGTGAGGACGAGAGATTTCTCGCTCTTGGGTGTTGAAAATTTGAGATCGCACTCCTGAAGGATAACGATCCATCGGGCAAATTTTCCATTAATTTGCCGACGACTGAGCAAGTATTGCATGGGGTTGGAATCCGCTATGACTTTGATTGTGCGAAGTAGAATGTAATGGCGCAGTTTCTGGATTGCGAGGACGACTACATGGGCTAGTTTCTCTTCGTGATTATACTTCAAGGGTGGCCCTGAGAGGTTTTTACTAATGTAGTAAATGACATGCTCATGATCGTCATTGCCGATTTGGACGAGAACTCCTGCTACTGAGACAATTGATGCTGATATGTAGAGGATATAGTCACGATTATAGTCGGGTGAACTAATTAAAGGGGCATTGGAGAGTGCCATTTTAAGGTCGTTGAATGATTTTTGGGCATGTTCATCCCAGTGGAATGGGATGTCATGGCGTAGTAAGCGAAGGAAACCATGTGCTCGAGTGGCATAGTCTGGGAAAAATCATCGTAAAAAGTTAACTTTTCCTTGTAGGCTCTGGAGTTGGAGTAAATTTTGGGGGGGTGCAATTTATGTGATGGCCTGGACTTTGAGGGGGTCCACGGTAATACCTCTTTGTGAAACAATGAATCCGAGGAGGCACCCATCAGTGACGCAGAATACGCACTTGAGGGGGTTCAAGCGGATGTTGTACTGACGACATCGTTGGAAGATGATCCGTAAATCATCAAGATGCTGGGTGCATTTTTTGGATCGAGTTGTGAGGTCATCCAAGTATGTGAGGATGATATGAGCTAGATCGTGAAAAATGTATGTCATAGCCCGTTGGAAAGTTGCACCAGCATTTTTTAGGCCAAAAGGCATGACACGATATGCAAAAGTACCCTAGGGGGTGGTAAATGTAGTTTTGTATTGATTGGTTGGGTGGATTTGGATTTGGTTATAGCCAGAGAAACTGTCCATGAAGGACAAAGCATTGTGGCCAACACAGTCATCGATAATTTGATCGATGAAAGGCGTTGGAAAGTTGTCTCTGGGACATGCGTGATTGAGATCGCGAAAGTCCATGCAGACATGGATAGTGCCTTGTTTTTTGTTAACGGGTATAGGTTTGGAAACCCATGAGGTATAGGCTATGGGGTAGATGAACCCAGCCACACGTAATTTGTCAATCTTGGCTTTGATAGCTGCGGCTTTGGATGGGTGTAGTGGTCGTTGTTTTTGGCAAATTGGTGTGATATCAGGCCAGGTGTCTATGCGATGTTCAACAATAGAGGGATCAAGGCTAGGCATCTTTGTGTATGACCAGGAAAAAATATCCTGGTACTCTTGGAAGAGAGTTTTATAGGAGGTGATTTCTTGAGGAGTGCATGCGGCACCAATGGTGATTTGCTCGACGACTCCATTTTTTATGGAAATATCGATTTTGATGGTGGGGGAGATGTTGGCCATATTGCCTTCTTCAAAAGCATCAGGGGCAAGGATGGGGTTGTTGAACTAGTCGATATGCCCTGATGGGATAAAATCCTTGGTTTTGACTGCGTATATGGGGAGTTGGTTAGGAGGCGTGAAGGATTTCTGTGGAAAGAAGAGCGCTCGGTGGTGTAGTGCATCCCATGGGTAGTCGGGGGTGTTTAATTCTTCGAGTATGTCCTCATCATAGTGGAATTGGTGGGAATACAAGGGATCTAACAGAGTGATATCAGTGATTGTTACCATGTGGTGGTCCTCTAGTGATGAAGAAGTGGGGGGAATGACGCAATGAGATTGCAATGGTTCACTCGACATAAACCAAATATCGAGGTACTGAAGGGTATTAGTGGTAGTTGGGCGTAAAATTTTCATGGGGAAATGAACGGGAGAATTGGGGGGATTTGGAGGTAAATCCTCGTATAAGTCATCCATGAACCATGGAGGAATAGGGAGTGCTTCTGGTTTCGGAGAAATGATATGAAGAGTCTCTAGTGATGAGGTAAGGTTAATCATCAATTCTATAGGGGGTGCAGGGGTTTGAATCAGGGTCAGTTGGCGTTACCTATATTCAATGATCATAGGACATTGATATGTAAAATGATCTAAGGATTCACATAGAGAGCAAAGGCATCTCATGCATTTGTTGACTGAAGTCGTGACATAATGGATGTCAGTGATGTTTGGCGAGGATGATGTAGTTAGACTGGGTTTGTGTTGGAAGCTTTGGCGTACTGCTACTAATGTCTGTCAGAATTGAGGTAGCGCTGGGAAATGGTGTCTATAATGTCCATATTTTGAACATATGGCACAAGCGAATTTGGTTCGCAGCCCTTTGCTACTTTCGTTAGGGGAGGTAGCGGCAATACTTACTAAAGTGACGAGCTGTGATGGTGTTTGATTGAGTTGAATTAGGTTACGTAATTCGGGTAGAGATGGGCATTTGTTGGTGGGGTGTCCATCTTTCTCACATAACGTGCAAGGAGGTTGGATGCATGGGGGAAGTGGAGTTGTGGGCTCCTTCTTCTTTCGCCTGCCCCCAGCTGTGGCAGGGAGGTTAGTGAGTGGGGGTGTAGAGGGTATGGTGGGAGTGAGTATGGGAATCGTCATTGGGGTTCCTTCTGTTTGGGGGGGAAGGGCTAGTTGAGGAACCATCTCTGGTGGATGTAAATACCAAACTAGGATTGTCAATACCATATTAGGGAGAGTAAGCGTTGTGGCCACTTGGAAAGCTTGTACGCCTGGTGGAGGGTAAAAGAAGGGGATTTGAGTAATGGCTTAGGGAACTGTTTCCCAAACTGTGATATGGCCTTGGGGTGAGGTGAAATCGTGAACTAGTGGGGTCGACAAGTTCGCAGGAGGCTCGTGAGGGAGGGGCTCTGTGACTAGTGGGACATCATATATAAGAGAAGCCTCCCTAGGAGGGAGGGTATCCTCAATGTTAGTTCCTTTGGATGATATGAAACATACTTGATTGGAAGGAGGAAGGAGCAGTGGTGCACCATGTAAATGCCTAACAATGATGGGTCTTTGAAAATTTCGGGCCCCATTTCGATGAGTGGGTATGCTTCATGATTAGTATAGATGAGAGGGAGAATGTTATCGATGTTGGCAGAAGGGTTAGGCTCATAATGTGAAACTTGGTCAATGGTAATGATCTTCCTGTTATGGGGGAACATCATGGTTCGAAAGACGGAAGAGGCAACTACCTTCATAGTGTACATGTAGCTACGACTGAACAAGATATTGTAATCGAGTGGGGCATCAATAACTTCAATGTCGATGAGAATGGTCTTGCCCCCGAGTTCTAAGGGGACATTTTGGAAGATCCCTTCGAGAGAAGATGGTCGTCTAGCATAATCTCTTAAGGTAATGGCAGATGGTATGAGTTCGAGGGAACCAAGTTTCTGCCATACAGACTTAGACATGATGCATGTGGATGTGCCTTCATCGATGATGCACCAATGAACTATAATGTTCTGAATTTTCACGGGGATTTGAAAAGCGATGAGACCGGGGAGGAGAGGTTCTCTGCTATCGAGATCAAATGTGATGAGTTAGGTATCCACAGGGTCTACTACCCCCAAGGCAGAAATTAATGACTTTCACTGAGTGGGACAAGTTTGAAGTACTTCTAAGACTGACATGGCAGCCGGGGACTGTGCTAAGTCATCGACCAAACTATAATTATGAGCCGCCCTAGCCTGCGGATTGTGGACATTCTTGCGCAACGGGATGCGAGAAATGTGAAGAGGTGTTTCCATGTTAGGGAAAGGAATCACCAACAAGGGTCCCATTGGTGTTGGGATTGTTTCTAGGGGAATGGAAGGAGACTCAGTGGGTGCATGGTATTGACAACTACATGTCTGTAGAAGGACTTCTTCCTCACTAGTGAGGAGGATAGTGTGGTCTGTGGGATTGTTTGGGTTGAGATATTGTCCCAACTATGGTGGGTTAGGATGCATGTCCTGTTGGGTGTTCATCACACCCTGGTGCGGAATGGGATTATGCAGCATGGCTAGGGGAGGTTGTTGGACGTATTGTTGTGGGGCCTGCTAAGGGGCAGGCAGTGCTGGAGGATGTGGTCCACTTCCTGAGTCTTTCATTCGTTTAAAATCAGCAATTTGGGGGCAATGAGGAGTATAATGACCGAACTCACCGCAAAGGGCACAAGGGAACTTGGTTCGAAGATTATTGTTATTTTTCCCTTGAGGCCTGTTGTTATTTTCCCCCCTGGGGGTTCTAATTCCCTTGATTCTAGTTGCCCCCAGTAGGTTGGTTCTGTTGGTGGTGATTCTCGCCTTGACCTGGGTTGTTATTGTTCCTTTTTTTTCCTTTCTTTTTGACATTATTCGACTGATGGGTCAGATTTTCCATATTCAGTTGTTCAAAATTTTGATATTGTTGAATGGGAGAGGGATGAACAAAATTCACCCCAGCGTGAGGGTGTCCTTGTGGTGGAGCCATGGGCAGTGGAGGACCATGAAATGGAAAGTATGGATTCTATGGGGGTAATGATCTGTAACGTACATAGGAAGGTGTGGCACTTTCGCTAGTACTTAGAGTATAAGTTGAGGTAGAGGGAGTACCAGAACTTGTTTGGATAGGTGGATGTATTGTGGGTGTCAGCGGTGGCCCACTGATGGGTGGAGGAAGGGAAATAGGGTATGGTTGTTGATAAGGGAGTGGAGGATAATAAGGGGTTCCTCCATATGTCGGAGGATATTGAGGTGTGACATACATTGGTGGTTGTTGGGATTGTGGACTGTGGTGCATGGTATTACCAATCAATCTGTCTGTTGAGTGAGACATCCCGGGTTTGTCTTGGCCAAATGGCACAGGTTTTGGGAGATCAGGAAGTACTTTGTATGAGTACCCTGATTATGAATAGATGAGTTCATATTTCTGAGCCTTACTGATGGCTTCTTCTTCTAATTGAGGGAAGGTGGAAGCCACACTTTTCCAAGGAGAGAGACAAGTGATCTGAGAAACCAATCAAGACATTGTTGTTTGGTGGTTTCTGCTTTGCACAAATTACGTCATCGACGCCACTCGTGGATGTGATCAGCGATATGTGTGGCTGAGGTTTGTTTAAAATTAGAAAGTAGTTCAAGACCATTGTCATGGTGGATTGGTAATTGGAAGAAGGTCAAGAATGCTTTGGCCAAGGACTCGAAAGTCGCATGGGACCCCGATTTTTCATCTACATACCATTTGGTTGATGGGCCAGTGAGTGTGCATTGAAATAATCGTAGTCAGATGGAATCATCCATAATGTTGTTGGAAGAGCACCATAAGTGGAAAGTCATGACATGGTTGGCAGGGTCATCACCTGCCTTTCATTCAAACTTGGGGATATCTGAAGGTAGTTTGGTAGGAATTGCAGGCCATGTGGGGTCATGCAATATAGGGTCATTTGTGAGTTTGCTTAGATCTAGTATGTTGAGAGAGGCCAACTATGGCATCTGTAGTGGTGGCGGAGGATTAGTTCTAGCCATGGTGTGAGTGTGTTGTGAGCCTAACCCTTGGGGGGGACTAGTTGGGTTTGTACTTCCCCCTTGAGAGGAAGTTGGTCCCTCGCTTCCATGTAAAAGAGAGCGAGTGGACTGTGGACCTTGGGAATTGGACCCAAGCAAGGTGGAACCAAGCAAAGCTGACCCTAAGACAGTGGCACTCACTAGAGTGTGTGAAGGTGGTGTCGATGAGTTGGCAAGACTAGTAACTCCCCCTAGAATAGGAGGGAGGTTTAGCAAGTGTCTGGAATGACGAGGGTTTTGTGGATCCCCTATGATGTCCGACTAGTTAAGTGGATGTGTGCGAATGGTGATGAGAGTAAAATAAACAAGAGCCTTTGTTTGCAATTTTTTGAACTTTACACAATATATATATCTAAATCAAATGTAATCAGAAATGCATCATACATAAATTGTTTTGATAAAAAAACATATATGTGGATAAATGGTTTTGTCCACGTGGGGAAACAAAGAAAACAAATTCTCGTGTCCTAAAATATGTAATGTCCTTCCTCTCAAAATAGCACTAGACCTTCCAATAGCACTCGACAGTGGGGTCTGAAGCCACCGGAAGAGAAACTAGTGAAGGATAAAGCGATCAGTTATAGTGAGGGGTAGAGGGGGCATATCCCGAAGGAACTGGCAATATTTCCCAATAGCCACACAAAATCTGATCAAGGTGCAATTGTAGCCCACAATTGCCACCTGGGTAGATGTCCTAAAATTTGGTCATTAGGTATCTTGGTCAAAGTGTGGCATTTAGATTTTCGGACTAAGAAATGGGTCACGGGCTAGATCCCGTCCAAGAGGTAGGTGCCTCAAGGGGGGATGCACAGAAAAATCGTACCTCAGCCTTCAACCCTTCACCGGTATCTCCCTGCCTTATGGTGTAAGGAACACTTGACTTGGAGGATTTACAGTTCTCTATTTGACAACTTCTATTGTTTTGACAATGTGAGAACCAGATAACGGGGAGTTATTTGGATGCCTATCCCCGAAATCCTACCTAGACTAAAAATTTCTTTTGGCACCTCCTGTGGAGGAAAACTTAGTGAGTTTTTAGAAAAAATTTAGATGTGGTTGTTTGAGAGATTGGGGGTGTGAGACAATCTCGTTGAAATTAAATGGGAGTGGATAGTTTCGTCAAGAAAAGGGTGGGGTGTTTCGGAATCCCGTTGGAGGAAACTTACTTTGACCTCCACGTTTCGTGATGAAAACTATGTGAGTGACAAGTGACTTTTGTGTGTGAATGAGTGAAAGTGTGTCAATGTTTTAATGAATTAGGTGTTACCTTGCTGCATGTGGACTTCGCTTGGTCCTTACAAGTGTTGATTACCTAATTAACTAAATGCCTATGGTACATCCTTGCGTAATTCAAAAGTCCCTAGGAAGCTAGCATGTGGACATGTGGGTCCTTTACTATCCCTTTAAATCCCTATTTTGATTTAATCTAAGAAAGCTTTGAAACTATCCTAGATTGTGATCATGTGGGCATGTATGGGCCCGTTACAAAACCTTTAAACTTCCCTAGTGATTTAATCTAAGAAAGTAAATTTCAACACTATCCTATCTTTGTAGCATGTGGGCATGTATGGGCCGGTTACAATCTTGAGGTGTGTTTGAAAAATAAACTAAGAGGAGTCCCGAGGGGTTGTTGTCCTCTCCTAAAGGTTTTAGTCTTTTTAAGGGAGATGAAATTGTCCTACAACCTTTTTCTTATTCTCAAGGTTGCTTTGAAGCGTGAGAGAAGAGCATACTAAACAATTGTTATCCAACGTCTGGTCCCAATGCAAGTATTATGTGATAAAAAATGATTCCAACTTATATTCTTAGTCAAAGCAAGCCATCCATGTGGAAAAATGAAAGCAAAAAGAGGAAATAATTATTTTAAACCCCCTAAGTGCCTATGTGTTTTGACTAATCCCTTTATATGGAGAGGGAGCTAAGTGTGGTGCAGTTTACAACATGCATGAAATCATTTTTAAGAAGGCTAGGGGCCTTTCCCAAATCACAAAAAGGCTTACAATGTGTATTTTTCTGCACAGGTGCGTGGGTCTCAGAGTAGACAGAGGCGCAATGAGCGCCTATGCACAAATCGAAGAAGACTTTTGGGCGCAGGTGCGCAGAGGGTACTGAACAACATAGTAATTTTGGCGCACGTGTGCACGATGCGCGACTGTGGGCCAATAAACCTGTGCACACCTGTCACACGGCCGTGAAGAAAATTTCGAATGGAATTCTCTCAATTCAGCTTTGAATTGGATGTTTTGCAGGTCGGCTTGGGCCGGTTAAGGTACCTGCAGGTTAAATAAACCAAAAGAAGAGTTAGAAAAACCTAAATGTGGTAGGAAATTGATACCTTTCCCTAGTGGAGTCGCCAATCTGTTCCGCCTCTTTTGTCACCTAAATGAGAAAAACAGAGGTTCTTATAAGCTTAGTTGGGTTAGCTAAGAAAGACAATAGTAAAGGAAAGGGTTAGAAAAAGAAACATAAAAGACTAAGCTAAGAATTAAACTAAGAAAGGAAAGAGCAACTAAACTATTGAGCATAAGGACATAAGAACAAGAAACCAATAAGACTCATGTCACCAATGGAAAGGATTGTATTAGTGAAAAATAAAACATCGAGAAGAAATAGGACTTTGGGTCACTTCTTCCTCCAAGGGAGGGCTCTTGGACCCCCACAATTGAGCTCTTCTTACAACTTTGAAACTTGAAAGAAATGGTGAAAGAATCCCAAGCTAATCCACTCAAAAGGTGAGATGGATTGCCCAAATGTAATGATGCTAGTATACTCTTGATGAGAAAAGAGGATTCCCCAAGAGAATAGTAGCAGCATAACCTTGCAAATGAATTCCTTGAAAATGTAGTGCACCCATGGCCTTGTTTTATAGCACCACTTTGAGGTATTGTGCAACCAGCTTTTAGTGTGAAAAGGGGTTGTTTAGGGCATTTTTAGGTGTTTGACCAGCCACCCAGTCGGATCCAGTCGAGATTTGGATGTCAAATCAACTTGGAAGTTGAACCAGAAGTGGGAGGGAGGTTGACCAATCTCATAAATGTGACGTTCTCAGGTGTGAGCGGATTTTAGCGACCAGAGTCGCACATCGTGCGCATGTGCACTTTTCTTGCGTTTCTGGATGGCGTATGTGCATGTATGCCCTGTGTAGTCATAGGACACTTTGATTTTATCACTGGTTGTATAGTTTTGGACCTTTTGGACATGCTTTTTTGGTAATTTTGGTCCATGTGTGAACTCATAACTGTTTGAAGATGTTGGATTCCTATAACCATTTGTGGACGAAATTTCAGTGATAACACCCTACTTGTTGTAGATATTTATCCAATCTAGAGTACCATGCTCTAGGATCCTATTTTAGACCATAAAATTCCTTCTTCAATTTGCACACATAATCTACGTTCTCTGTTAACTGGTTGTTCGATGTAGACTTTTTCTTCATCTTTTGCTTCTTCTTTGTAAAGTTGTTCCATTGATTCATTTTCTCCTTCCTTCAATTCTTGTCCACATGTTTCATCAATTGTTACATTGATTATTTCCACAACTTTGTTCAACCTCATATTATAACACTTGTATTCTTTCCTTGTACTTGAGTAACCACAAGTACTCCTTTGTCCACACGAGAGTCAAACTTTCCCATTCTGCCATCTTCTCTTTTGATGTAGTATTTGCTTCCAAATACTCTAAAGTGCTTCACATTTTCTGGTCTTCCTTTCCATAACTTGTAGGAAGTTTTGTCACTGTTGTTTCTGAGCATTACTCTATTTTGAATGTAAGTTGTTGTATGCACTGCATGTGTCCAAAAAATATCTGTCAATTTTGAATCCATTAGCATTGTTCGAGCCATTTCCTGTGTAATTATCATCTGTTATGATAATTCTCCTTTGTCTCTGAACCAATATATGAATCCATCTCTTTCCATACTGTCCAAGACTCTACTTGCCCAACTATCCATAATACTGACCCATTTATCACTAGACTATCATGAAGTCTTGATTAATCTATCAAATTGTACTTCTACTAACTGACTACTCTGGATCTATCTTCTCAAACTTTGCAAGTTTCTCGAAGGATGGTTCTTTGATCTGTCACAACTATCGCATAGATTCCCTCTATATAATATTCATATTACCTGGGAGTCTCTAAGTTAGATGGCTCAGAACAATTCATGCTCTAATGTGTATTCATCATCATCTTCATTGGTAGATCCATCATATCTCTGAGCTCTGACTTCTTTCTTTCTGTTTGTGGATTCATCTTTCACTACAATGCCTGAAAGTACAATCTCTTGAACTTGTTCCTTATTTAACTGTCCTTCTTTTCTTTCAATTATTTTCCAAACCTTTCTATATCTGACATATTTCTTTATCTCTGTAGAATTTTCTTCATCTCGTTTTATTGTCAATCTTGCAATCTCTGGTACATGGTCTTTGTTCACCTGTTCTTCTTGTTTTCTTATCCATACTTTATTATATATGATATCAGATTTCTCTTTCATGGAAGTATCGATCATGCTTCTACAATCACTAGCTATGTGTCCATAGTTATGACATTTGTAACATTCAATGTTATGTGGGGCCACATAGGTACTGTTGGCAGGGCTTGCAATTTGCATAGGGCAGTTTACACAGTAGGGAAGTTTGCACAGGGCTTGGTTTTGTCATTAATGTCAAACTTTAAAATGCCAAAGGGGGAGTTTGTTGGTCATTTTGCACAGGCACTGTGGATCAGTTTTCACAGGCACGGTGGTTCCTAATTTGGAGATCAACATGTCTCTCGACATACCGAAACCACAACTTAATCTCCATTTCGGAGTTTTGGATACCGGGAGTTGGAGGTGTCAAGGACAGTCACGACAAGAATGATGACATCGCGAAATGTGAAACCATAACTTAATCTCCATTTCGGAGTTTCAGATACTGAGAGTTGGAGGTGTCAAGGACACTCACGATAAGAACGATGAAATCATGAAATGCGAAAGATCATAGCATGTCAAAGACTCCATTTCAGAGTTTCACAGACCGGGAAATCAAAGATCAAAGGAACTTTAACCTTTTAAGTAGTGAACCTCGAAATCCCGAAACAGACACATCAACAAACCATGTCAGCTAAGGACACGTGGCACAATCAAGCAATGACAAGTGTCAAGCTGATTCAACATTTCAGGCACATGTAAGTCACAAATCATAGTGACACGTGGCAGCTATTCGGCACGTGTCAATCCACGTGTGACGTCAGCAGGTTTACGTCACATCGGAACTTTCTATTTCGGGGTTTTACATAGCAAGCAGAAACTCCACCATCACGAAGTCTCAAACTCCGAAATGCCGAAAGGGACTATTGTGAGTCTCGAAAACTCGAAAGGCAAAACTCCAAAATCCCGTCAAACATCCATCTTAGTGGGTTATGTGAACTGTCTGATCACTTTGGAGATTTTGTGATCATGAATTTTATAATGTTGGAGTCACGATGACTCGAAGGGAAAAACGTTGAAATCCCGTCAGCCATTCGATTAAGAAAAGAAGGGATCATATTATGAAGTTTTGTGGACCGTTGATCTGGCTCCATTTCGAGGATTACGACTTGGAGTGTCAAGACTACTCACCACAGGAATGCCAAAATGTCGAAATACCAAAATGCGAAATCAACGCGAGACCCTGTGCTTGTAATCCAACGGTGTTGGATACTTGGAAATCTGATCGAAGGGCTACTTTTGCTCTTCACAATTAATTGTTCAGTTATGATTCAGTTAGCAGAACCGAATCATGGTTCTTGGACGGTTGGCGTTTCAGTTGTTGAACCGTTGTTCTATGGATTTGAGGGGTAAACGAAGGGGTAGTAGAAGATAAAAAGAAACACGCAGTGACTGTGTGGTGTTGGTGCGAATGGAATTAATGGTACAACCGTATCTCTAAGGTAAAATTGATTTCTGTAAATGAATATAAAACCGAAATAAAATCATACAGGGACAGTGAGAAGAAATGATGAAGATATAGCAGAGATCAAGGGGAGAAGAATGGATTTTGATATGATTATATAAACAGAGAGGACTTGAATGATGAATCCTT
>ML779987.1:874489-886405 GCA_009831015.1 Picea engelmannii
CAAACGACGGAGCTTTTACGGGATTTGGTCAAATCCTGTAATTTCTGCTAAATTTCCAATTTTAATGCAAAAATTTAGAAAATTCAATTCTGAAGTTAAAGGATGACAAATATACCTTGGATAGGATGTTTTATGGGAAATGTTAAATAAAATGAAGGGAAAATGGGCAAATAAAGAGGCAAAAGTATGGTTTATGGAAGCACAAAAATGGACTCAACACCACTTTCACACTATCACTGTGAGATATATTGCCGTAAACCTATACCAATCAACCTGTAATCAACCTGTAACAACCTGTACCAATAACATATGCCAACATATACCATACATCAACTTGTACCATAAACAGATACATCAACCATGCACCAAACATGTACTAATAACCAATTACAATAACCTGTCCAAACAATCTGTAATCAACTTGTACCATAAACAAGTGCATCAACCATGCACCAACATGTACCTCAACCTGTACCATCAATGAGTGCATCAACCATACGCCAAATATGTACCAATCATGCATGAAAAACACATAAACTATGACTCATCAAGATGTATCAACATCATCAACTATACACCTCGTGTATGTGCCAACTTATCAACTACTTGTCTCAACCATGTACCCAACATGTACCTCAACCATATACCAATATAACCATCAAAATGTTAAGAAAAAAATATCAATATAGCATAGAAAAACCTCAGAATAAGTACTCAACGCCTTGAAAAAGAGAGAATTTCAGATAATAAGCATCTTTGAGGGGGCAACCTCCTTATACACCACATAAATGTACGAGTACAAGATGATTCCAAATGAAAATGTCTCCTTGGTGTATATATATAGGAGACTAGGAGGTACAATTACAACTAATGGACCCAAGCCGACATAAATAAAATAACATTACTAATGTAATATGCCTCAATTAAGGGGTAATGTGCCTTATTTCGGGCTTAACATGCCCCTCCCCTTGAGACAAGTGTTGTCCACAACACTTGAGTAAATTTGGATGCTTCTATATAAAAGATGCATAATCTTCAGTCGATAGCTTCCTCCATTTAATGAGATACTCGGAAATGGATCTATTCCTTAGCTAACGAATTCTTGTGTCAGTGATGGCTTCATGCTCCAATATGATTTTTCCTTCCTGGTCAAGTTCTGGAAATATAGTTTGAACTGTGATCTTGTCACCTATAACCTTCTTTAAGCATGAAACATGGAATACTAGGTGTACTCGTGAAGATGTAGGCAACTCCAATTTGTATGCCCTAGTACCAATCTTTTGCAACACCTTATAAGGGCCATAGTACTTTGGTGATAATTCACTATCCATCTTGGATTTATTGAGGGACATTTGTTTGTATGGTTGTAGTCTTAAAAACACCCAATCCCCTACTTCAAAACTTATTTCACTACGATGTTGATCTACTTGTTGTTTCATCTGATTTTGTGCCATAGTCAGGTTATCCTTTAAGACTTGGAGAACTTTTTGTTGATTCTCAATGTGATCTTCCACTGCTTGAACCTTACATTTTTCTTTTAGAGAAGAAGTGATGGACGAAGGGTGGTATCCACAGAGTGCCATAAATGGTGTCATTTTTGTTGCAGTATGAAAGGAAGTTTTATACCACCATTATGTCAAGGGTAACCATTTGAACCATTTTGTTTGTTTATCAGAGACAAAGCAATGAAGGTAGCCTTCCAGACATTTGTTCACTATCTCAGTTTGTCCATCAGATTGAGGATGATAGGATGATCTATTATCCAATTGAGTACCCAAACAAGAAAATAATTATGTCCAAAAATGTCTAGTGAAGATGGGATCTCTGTCACTTACAATAATCTTTGGGCTTCCATGTAACTTTTGAATTGTCTCCATGAATGTGGTGGCAACTGTACTAGCCTTGAAGGTATGGGAGAGTGCACAAAAGTGTGCGTACTTGGTCAGTGTATCAACAATCACCATGATGACACTTTTTCCTTCAGACTTCGGTAACCCTATGATGAAATCCATGGAAACCTCCTCCCAGCGCTGACTTGGGATGGCTAATGGTTGTAAAAGACCTGGGGTCTTAATTGTTTCCACCTTATTTTATTGGCAAACCAAACATTCTGCCACAAACCTTTGAACATTAATTTTAAGGCCATCCCAAAAAAAATCCTTTTTGACCCTATGGTAGGTTTTCAAAAATCCCGAGTGCCCTCCTACCAGAGAGGTGTCCAATTCCAATAGTACCTTTTGCTTGAGATGGGAGCTCTTACATAAATATAAGCAATCTTTGTACCATAGTGAATCATTTTTCCATGTAAATGTATCTGATGCACTGGAATCCTACTGCAACCTTTGAATGAGAGTCCACACATTTTCATCATTCTTCCATTCATCCCTTTCTTCTATTATCCAATTGGATTGGATGATCGAAATAGCACAAAGAAAGGCCTCAACATCTTCATCCTTTCTTGAGAGTGCATCTGCCACAACATTTTTATTCCCTTTTTAATAGACGATTTCAAAATCATAACCCAATATCTTGGTCACCCATTTTTGTTGTTCTTCTTAAGATAGTCTTTGTTCCAAGAAGTATTTAAGACTATCATGAACCGTTTTGACCTTGAAGTGCCTACCTATTAGGTAAGGGTGCCATTTCTTTAATGCATGTAGTATTGCCATCATTTCCTTCTCATAAATGGGTTTGTGTAAGTCATTTCCCTTGAGTGGTCGACTTTCAAAATCCAGGGGCATTCCTTCTTGCATTAGGACATCACCAATTGCATTTCCCGAGGCATCACATTCCACAATAAAGGTTTTTGTGAAGTCTAGAGTGGTCAAGACAAGAGCTTTGCACATCACCTCTTTAAGTTGTTAAAAAGATTTAGTTGCCTCTCGAGTCCATGAAAATGCATCCTTCTTAGTTAGTGTTGTTAAAGGTTCTACTATTATTCCATAGAGTGGAACAAACTTGCGGTAGTAACTTGTCAAACCCAAATATCCTCTAAGATTCTTCAATGTTTTAGAAAACAGCCAGTCCATCATGGCCTTAATCTTGTTAGGGTCGACCTTAACACCTTCATGAGATACAATATGACCCAAATACTCTACCTCCTTCACCCCAAAGAAACATTTGGATGGTTTGGCATAAATTTGTTTCTCCTTTAGTAGTTGTAGCACCTTGTCAACATGTCGCACATGATCCTCCCAAGACTTGCTATAGATTAGTATATCATCAAAAAATACTAACACAAATTTTCGAAGGAAGGGCTTGAAAATGGAATTCATCAACCCTTGGAATGTGGAAGGTGCATTTGTAAGGCCAAAAGGCATGACCAAAAATTCATAATGGCCTTCATGAGTTCAGAATGTTGTTTTTGGGATATCTTCTTCCTTCATTATGATCTGATGATACCCTGAACGGAGATCCAACTTTGTGAAATAGATTGCTCCATGTAGTTCATCTAAAAATTCATCAATGACGGGGATGGGAAAATTATCTTTAATAGTGATCTTGTTGAGCTCTCTTTAATCTGGACACATACGCCATGATCCATCTTTCTTGAGTACTATTACCACCGATACAGAGTAAGAAATTTGGCTAGGTCTAATAATGCTAGCCTCTAACATTTCGTCAACCATATGCTCAATTTCACTCTTCTGGGCATAAGGGTATTTGTACGGCCTGATGTTAGGAGCAAAAATCCCAGGAATTAGGTGAATAGCATGATCATGATTTTGATTGGGTGGAAGACCTTTGGGAATATCTTCAAATACTTTGGAATGCTTATCAATGATCCCTTGGAAATCTAGGGGAATAGATGGATTAGATGTTTAAACATATAATGAGAATAGTTATTGAATAACACCTTGATGCCCCTTTTTCAATAATTTTTTCATTCCATTAGATCATATCTGATACAGGTGGATATCAGTGGCCACCCACCTATTCCTCTGGCTCGAAAAACAGCTTTTCACCTTGGCAGTTTTTCGACAATTTTTTGGGTTCCAAACTTTCAGGGTCGTTTTGAGGCCCTAAACGACGTTGTTTTGGATTTGGGGCCCAAGTGACTACTATTATTCTCAATTATACCTTTCCAACGGCCTATCGTGCGCATAAAACAGAGATATTATGCAAAAGTTACGACCCCGGGAAGTTGATGTACAAACTTACCCAAATGGGGCCCACATGACTTTTGGCGCTTCATCTCCTAGGGTTAGGTTTTTGGATGTCTAGGGTTTTTTACATTCTTGTTTATTGTAAAAGGACATCAGAGCCTCATTGTAACCATCTTCTTTCAAATGAGCACAACCATCACATTTCTTCTCAGATATACACTGCCACCATTCCAACAAGCTTGTTTTCCACTGCATTTTACAGTTTCAGCTTATTTCCTTATTGAAAAGAAAACTAGTTTTACTATATCTTTGTTATCCTATGTTAAGCAGCTGCTAATAATTTGTATTCATTTTGTTCTTCTCATAAAATCTGGATTAGTGGTATCAGAGTGGTCTTCTCCTTGTCGTCTTAATGCATGTCCCCAACGAGGTCAGAGTACAAAGAATTGGGTCTCGAGCTTGTTTCTCTTGAGGAAAAAAGCTCTCGCATGCCCAAGTGACCTCTCATGGAAGGAGAAAAGAAAGATAACAAGACATGAGATCCTTTCAAATTGTTTCTTGAGGAATCCCTCACACAACAGAGGAACAATATGATGGATAGTTTCACACAAATCCTTCGGCGACTACCAACAGGTGATGCATCTTCTTCGAGCAGAGGCGCTGCCCCCTTCAAGGTACAAGTCAACTTTGATATTCCTGTATTTGAAGGTCAAATAGACATAGATGTTGTAGACAAGTGGTTGAATCTACTAGAAGGGTATTTTTTTTTCCATAACTTTTCAAGTAGAGAAAATATTACTTTTGCGCTCCTCAAAGTCATTCCCCATGTCAAAGATTGGTGGGAAATATTATGTGAGCAAAAGGAAATAGAGAAACCCTCATTATTTACAGTCACGACCACCTGGGAATCCTTCAGGGATGTTATTAAGGAACAATACTACCTTGTCGGAAGTTATGATGACTTGTATACCAAATGGACCACACTGCGGCAAGAAAGAGACCAAGCAGTGCCAGAGTTCACAAATATCTTCCATACCTTGCACACCAAGATGGGTATCAAATATTCGGAGTGACATCTGGTGCTCAAGTATCGTGGTGCTCTGCATAGATACATCTAGATATAAATGGAATTTCTGGACATCTCGTCCTTGGGCACAGCCTACCAATATGTCATCAAAATCGAACAGAAACTCAAACAAAAGATGCGGCAATTTGGGCCTGGGAACCCCTCATAGCAAAATCCAGGAAAGGGCAGCCCCAACCCACAGAAAAAAGGACAGAGCAAAGATGGATAGTATCAGGACAACTAGTCCAAGCCGCAAGCAAAGGAGAACACCATAAATACAAATAAAGATATCGAGAAGTGGTGTGACTTCCATAAGAGCCCTTGGAATAACATTATTGACTACCAATCAAAACAGTCATTGGTGGTCGAAGTGAAATCCTCTGAATCAGATGCAGGTTCTGACTCTGATTCAGAACCAGAAAGGGGAAGATGGGTCATTGATGCGAAACCCTGTGCCACCATTTCTACCACCAAGCTCCAGCCTGGTGAACCAGACAAGCTAGAAGAAGGAGAGTGCCTCTTCCATTCACAGATGTGGGTAAAAGGCACCCCACTGCACTTCATCGTTTATAGCGGTAGCCAGAAGAACATCATCTCAACAGAGGTCATCAAGTAGTTTCCCTACCGACAACGTCGCACCCACAACCCTACACCATTGGATGGTTATGCAAAGGAAGCGATCTCCACGTTAGCCAACAGTGTCGATTGTCGTACGACATCAAGCCCTTCAAAGACGAGGTATTGTGTGATGTTGCTACTCTCGAAGTTTGTGATGTTCTTTTGGGACAATCTTATTTATGGAAATGTCATGATGTATATGAGTCTAGGCCTCGTAGTGTTATTATTGCTTTGAACAGGAAATTGTATAGTATACCCAAGGCAGTCCCACATAGTGTTATTTCCTTGATCTCTGGAAAGCAATGCAGGCAGGTCATCTCTCATATGGGGAAGTTTGTCTTTTTCATGATTCGCTCTTAGAATGAGCGAAAGATCACAACCACATTTAGGGTCTCTGCGGCCGACCTCTCCACACAACAGAAGCAAGCAGATAACGTCGTGGAAAAATACTCGGACATCTTCTCCTCACCTACCGAGGTACCTCTGCATTGTCAGGTCAAGCACCCCATCGATCTGATCACCAGCACATTATTGACCAATGGGTCAATCTATCGTCACTCTCTGTTAAAGAATGAGGAGATCAAGCAAAAGATCCAAGAACTGCTCCACAAGGGGCACATATGTCCCAGATCATCACCTTGTGGGATCCCAATCATGCTAGTACAGAAGAAAGATGGAACCTGGCGACTCTGCATTGATTATCGGGCTCTGAATAAAATCACAGTCAGAAACCGATACCCGATTCTCCGAATCGACGATCTCCTTGATCAACTCATGGGGGAAAAATACTTCAGTAAGATTGATCTTAAGTCTAGCTACCACCAATTCTGGATAGAATAGACAGATGTATGGAAGACCGCCTTCAAGTCAAAGGAAGGCCTTTTTGAATGGTTGGTCATGCCCTTTGGTTTGACAAATGCTCCAGCCACCTTCATGAGGATGATGGACGATATCCTATGACAATTCACCAATACTTTTGTAGTGGTGTATCTGGATGACATTCTCATTTACAACAAGACTTGGGCATAACACTTGCAACATATTCAGCAGATTATGCACACCCTGCTGTAGCACAAGCTATACGCCAACTTAGAAAAATGCTCCTTCGGCATGGACAGGGTCCATTACCTGGGCTACATCCTTGATCAGCATGGCATACATGTGGATCCATCCAAGATCCAAGTCATCTATGACTGGCCAGCCCCAACCACACTCACTGAGCTTCGGAGCTTCTTAGGCCTTGCCAATTTCTACCGTAGGTTCGTGTTGGGATTCTCCCATATTGCATGGACCCTCGACCAAATAACTAGGGGTGGTCGTAAGGATAAATTTGAGTGGGGTCGGTCCCAACAGTAAGTGTTCGATGATTTGAAGAAGCGCTTATGCTCAGCCCTGGTACTTTCACTACCAAACCTATAGCATCCCTTTGAGATCGAGACAAATGCTTCAGACTGTGTTGTGGGCATTGTTCTCACTCAGCATGGCCACCCTGTGGCCTATCCTAGTGAGACACTATCACATGTTTTCTGTAAGTACCCTACTTATGAAAAATAAATGTACTCCATTGTGCAAGACTGCCACCAGTGGAGACATTACATTCTTGGGAAGAAGACAGTCATCCACACTGATCATAAGCCACTGAAGTTCATGCAGACATAAGGAAAATTGCAGAATGATCGCCATCAAAAGTGGTTCACATACTTGCAACAATTCCACCTCAACATCAAGTATAAAACAGGAAGCACCAACCACTTCGTTGATTGCCTTAGCAGATGGTCAGTCACGACACTCACCATGGTGCTAGACTCTTGCGGCCATGAGACCTCTGGATGGCCCCAACTCTATGAGACAGACCTAGACTTCGCCACCACCTACCAAATGTTGGGTGCAAACGCAGTTGTCGGTAATTTCCATCTTTAGGATGGGTTGTTATGTCGTTTGGGCCATATATGTGTTCCATCAAGCGAGCGAGTGAAGCTAATCTGAGAACCCCACTATAGTCGGGTGGCGGGACACCTCGACGTCGAAAAGACAGTGGCGATGCTAGAGAAACATTTCTACTGGCCAAAACTTCGACAGGAGGTCAGCAAGTATATTAGGTCCTACATTGCCTGAGCTATTTCCAAACCAACCACAAAGAAATAGGGCTTGTACACCCCTCTTCCTACTCCTGACAGGCCACTGGAATCCATATCAATGGACTACATGTAGGGCCTCCCATCCACCAAGTAGGGAAATGACTGTGTTTTTGTGGTTGTTGATCGCTTTTCTAAGATGGAAATTATGGTTGCATGCAAGAAGAGCATCACAGCAGAGGACACTGCCAAGATCTTCTTTGAACGAGTCTGGGTACATTTTGGAATTCCACAAACCATTGTCTTAGATCGGGACAATCAATTTCTCTGCACATTCTAGTCGAGCCTCTGGTCACTGATGGACACCAAGCTCACCAAATCCACAGCCTTCCACCACTAGACAGATGGCCAAACCGAGGTTGTAAATTGAATGATTGTGCATATCCTGCACATGTATAATTCCAAGCACCCTCGCACATGGGATGAGAGTCTTCCCTATGTCCAACAAAGCTACAATCGAGCCCTGCATAGCTCAACCGGCCACAGCCCCTTTCAGGTGGGGTTGGGATTCCAACCATTGGGTCCCATAGATGTTGCACTTTCCCTTGCGGTCACCTCGACCGACTCATATCCTACTCCAACTAAAGCTGACAAATCCACCCGATTCATTGAGTGGATCCAGTACATCCGCCAACAGGTTCAGGATATCCTACAGAAGTCCAATGACAAGTACAAGCAGTGTCGTGATCAACATCGGGTGTCACATAAGTTTCAGGTGCGCGACAAAGTTTGGTTGCACTTGCTGAAAGAACACCTTACAGGACCCTATAGGCAGCTTCGCCCACTCTGTTATGGGTCGTACACCATCAGTAAGGCTATGGGGGATAATTCTTTTGAGCTCAACTTTTAAACCTTGATTTTGAGGTGGTTCTTCTATACAATATTTCTTTTGTTGTATCTCAAAACTTTTGGCCCTTCTGGGTATGAAAATTTCTTTTTAGTAGTTCTCTGATATTTCTTCTCTGAAATTCCATAGGTCTGATCAAAATTGGATATTCCAAGTAGAATTTACGGTAACTTCCCCAGAGCTTGCGGATTTTTTGCCTTTCCAGGAGATCTCACTTGTATAGCATACCCTGCAAAAAAATAATTGATATAAAATTATGAAAATTGTACCAGAAATACTAAATATTGTCCACTATCCAATGCAACTGGTCTCACTCAATTTGGATACTCTAGGAAGAATTTATGATTGTTTTACCCGGAACACCTTCTTGAGACTAGTCAATAGGACTAGTTAGATACCCTATCTTCCACATGGTGTATCTAAAAATGTGAGATAACCCAGAAGCTAAAAATTTTATCACATATACCTTAATAATTTATGTGAATAGCCTCCAGATTTCAGGGTCTGAAACATTACAGAAAAAATTGTATAGCGAAAATTTCGTGATAACTCAATTCATGATGATTCCAGAACCCTATCTTACACAGGTTGTATCTCTGAAAGTATAAGGCCTCGAGAGCTGAAATTTCAACCCAACGTACCTTGATCTTTCTATTAAATATCCTCCAAGGGGTTCCTAAATATAGAGAAAATTCTAAGGTGTCTCAGATGTAGTAGAGAAACCCCAAGACCTTGAGCTCCGATACCATATGTTAAGAACCAAATATCAATATAGCATAGAAAAAACTTAGAATAAGTACTCGACGCCTTGAAAAAGAGATAATTTCAGATAATAAGCCTCTTTGGGGGGGAAACCTCCTTATACACCACATAAATGTCTGAATACAAGATGATTCCAAATGAAAATGTCTATGTGGTATATATAGGAGACTAGGAGGTACAATTACAACTAATGGACCCAAGCCGACATAAATAAAATAAAATTAATAATGTAATATGCCCCAATTAAGGGGGTAATGTGCCCTATTTAGGGCTTCACACAAAAATTCTCTAGTAATACATCACACTATCCATAACCAAATACCATAAACCATTACATCAAACCATGTACCACAACCTCGCTATTATACAACCTCTATCTGTAACATACCTCAACCAAAATCCCTCATCAATTTCATCATCCAAATCTTATTTGTAACTCTGTAATAGACCTAGTGCATATGATTGCATACCGGAAAACCTTCCTTAACTTTAACAACAAGAGACTAGCATTTTATCAAACTTTACTTTAGTCACACATGACTAATTTTGGATTAGTCGACAACCCTAACTTGCAATAATCATAACTATGTACCTGTAATTAATAAAGATCTAAAAAACTATACACAATGTTATTCAGTGTCTTTTATGCAATTCCTCCATATTTCACTACTTGGAACCTCTCACAAAACGAATTATAGCAAAAATGGCACACGTTGAATTCTGGTTTATTCTAGAGAGTGAACTTGTAGAGCATGCCCCGCACAGAATATTTTTTGTATGGATATGAAAATTGTACATAGAATACTAAAGACAGTACTCTAACCAATACATTTGGTCTTACTGAATTTGGATCTGTTATGAAGAAGTTATGACGTTTTTACCCGAAACACCTGTTATAGACTAGTTTCAAGACTAGCCACAAACCCTATTTTCCATGGCGTGTAACTCCAAAAATACAATGACCCACAAGATGAAATTTGTATCATAGCTACTTGGATATTTTTCCACAATGGCCTCCCAATTTCACGGTTGGAATCATTCTAGAAAAAAATTTACTGCGAAAATGGTGAGATGGCATGTAAATAACATGCCTTAGAAAGCATCATTAAAAGAATTTATCCTCCCTTGAATTCTGGCCTTCTTTACTTCACCTTCCCCCTTGTTAGAAAAACAGGACCGTGGAGCAATAAAATAAAACAAATGCAGAAACAAAACACCGAAGATACACAATACAATAGAGACACAGATTTACGTGGTTCACCCAGTGTGGGCTATGTCCACCAGACAAATTGTCAGGTCCTTCCTTTATTATTATACAACATATGAAGGGATACAACCTACATCAAACCTGTTGTAACTTCCTCTTCTTTATCTCACAGTATCCTATATCATAATACAATATTCGCCATCAAACATAGCCGCAATACATTTCCCTCATAAAAGAGGGTTGCCTTCTAGGGAAAAAAACCCTAACATAATCTCCATTGTTAGATCTGTGACCTTATAATGAACGGTCCAGATTTACAATGAAATTACAATATACATTTACAAGGCAATTTTTCCTTCGGGGGCTTCGCCCTCGAACCCCTGCTTGCCCCCAGACCCCACAGAGGGGGTACCCCCCCTCTGCACTCCCCCGCGTGGAAGAGTGTACATACTTCTGGGGTGTAAATACTTCATGGGGTATAAACACGGCTAAAAGTAAAAGACCTCTGAATCAGGAAGATAATCAGGCTCCACAACCAACAATCTCCCACTTGGAGACTGATCTCAACAACTCCACTGCTGTTGTATATGCTGGACTCTGAACCTTCTTGGACTTGGAAAATTTCTCATCTTCATCTTCATTCTTGAAGACCAACTGAAACTGAGAAAGAACTCAGTTTCTCCCTGGTTACTCCATTTTTTAACATGTATGCAGGATTCTAGCTAGTGTGTATCTTTTCCAACTTCAAATATCCATCTTCTAAGGTGGATCGTATGAAGTGGTACCTCAACTGTATATGCTTAGTCTTCGAATGGAAGGCTGAGTTCTTTGCAAGATGAATGGCACTCTCATTGTCACAGTACAACCTGCTAATATCTTGCTTCTTTCTCAATTCCTCCATAAAACTATGTAACCAAATCATCTCTATACTAGCCTCTGTAGCAGCAACATACTCTGTGTAATGCCCCATATTTTGACCTTAGGTAGTTAGAACATTGTTGTTTAACCAATCTTGATAGTTCAAAGTTTAGTATTTGTTTGGAGTCAGTTAGACTTTGTTAGACATTGAGATGTGTACCTCTAGGCCTATTTGTATGTTACATGATATATGCTCATGAAAAAGATAGTTATTTGATTTGTTAAACATGAAAATTAAATGGGCAAGTTCGATACAT
>ML779987.1:902237-936092 GCA_009831015.1 Picea engelmannii
TGGAGCAATAAAATAAAACAAATGCGGAAACAAAACACAGAAGATACATAATACAATAGAGACACAGATTTACGTGGTTCACCCAGTGTGGGCTACGTCCACCAGAGAAATTTCCAGGTCCTTCCTTTATTATTATCCAGCATATGAAGGGATACAACCTACAACAAACTCGTTGTAACTTCCTCTTCTTTCTCTCACAGTATCCTATCTCAGAATACAATATTCACCATCAACCATAGCCGCAATACATTTCCCTCATAAAAGAGGGTTGCCTTCTAGGATAAAAAACCCTAACATAATCTCTATCGTTAGATCTACGACTCCGACCTTGTAATGAACAGTCCAGATTTACAATGAAATTACAATATACATTTACAAGGCAATTTTTCCTTCGCGGGCTTCGCCCCCGAACCCCCGTTGGGGGTCCGCTTGCCCCAAGACCCCCTAGCCAGGGGGATAGCCCCCCCAGACCCCGCAAAGGGGGTACCCCCCCTCTACACTCCCCCGCGTGGAAGAGTGTACATACTTCTGGGGTGTAAATACTTCATGGGGTATAAACACGACTGAAAGTAAAAGACCTCTAAATCAGGAAGATAATCAGGCTCCACAACCAACACCTCTGACATTCAGCTTAGATATCCTTTGGTTACCTCAGTCACTTGTATATATTCAATATTCTCAAGTGTGATTAAAATGAGAGAGCCTTACCTCTTATTTATACTTTCATGTAGCTTCCTCAAGGGGTTACCATTTAACCATCTTAACCCACTTTCCTTATTTTAGGGTTAAACCACTTCTAACCACTTGTACACTTAGTAATTTCTCCACTAAATTTATTATTTAAATAATATCTTTTGTAGTCACTTTGACTTATAGTACACTCATCACTTCACTTTATTATTTACCTTCTAAAATCTCTTAAACCACTTTGACTACTTTGACCTTTTGGGGATTCTAGATGACTCATGAGGGTTCTCCAACTTCACATGGCCATGACTCTCTAACCGTGAGTAGTTATGTGACGTTCCACATACCACCGAAAATGGCATGACATGTAATATCCATCTAGAATATTCTTACCTGTAAATATATCAAAACGCATACCATTATCCATCAAACAAACTTGGGTCCATTACCCAAACCTTTCTCCGACTTCACATGGCCATAAATATCTAACCGTGAAGAGTTATGTGACGTTCCACATACCACCAGAAATGGTATGACATGTACTATCCATATGGAATAGTCTTACCTACAAATATATCAAAAATCGTATCATTATCCATCAAACAAACTTGGGTCCATTACCCAAACCTTTGTGCTACCGGACTTTCTTCAAGGGTTGACATCAATTACAACCAACCCAAGTAATCAACAATATCCCCCTTTGGCATTGATGGAAACACTCTGATGCAATACTGACGTCATATCACGCATGCTCCCCTTGTGACCATCACTCCCCATGCAACCATGCCTATGTGTTCTTTCTCCAAGCATTTACCTTTGCATCTGATAAATCTCTCTCCCTTTGTCATCAATGGCAAAGGTATCTTTCCATCCGGGGCTACTCCCCCTAACTGAACTGTCCTTGGGGATACTCCCCCGGACTGAAATCTTCCTGAAACTGATCTTCCAACCTGAATTGTCCTCTTTATGGTGTTTCCTCATGTAAATCTAAGACATATAAGATAAGCATTCAAAAACATTCATTTTGGAGTAGAAATTACTCTGAGTCTCTGGCGAAGATACTCAAAGGCTTCCCATGGAAGCAATTTTGTAAATATGTTTGTCACTTGTTCTTTTGTGCCCACATACTCAACTCTGATGTTCTTCTCTGCAACCTATTCCCATAGAAAGTGATACTTGATTGGAATGTGCTTCTTCTTGGAGTGCATCACTGGGTTCTTTGAGATACTAATGGTGCTAGTATTGTAACAATAGATTGGAATGGGCTTATCATACTCAACCTGTATATCTGTCAAAGTTTGTTTCATCCATAGAACCTGTGTACAACATGTTGTGGTTGCAATATACTCTGCTTTGGCTGTAGATAAGGATAGTGATGATTGTTTCTTGCTTAGCCATGATACTAAACACTCACCCAAGTAGAATGTTGCTCCACTGGTGCTTCATCGGTTATCAATGCAACCTACCCAATATGCATCTGTGTAGGCAATTAGTGATAGATCCTTTCCTTTTGGAGACCGTAATCCAAACTCTTATGTTCCTTTGAGATAACTGAAAAACCTCTTCACTGCTACGACATGTGATTCCTTTGGTGCTGCTTGAAATCGCACCACCTGTCCAACTGCCTGTATTACATCTGGTCTGGATGTTGTCACATATAGTAAGCTACTAATCATTGACATGTATTGCCTCTGGTATGTAGACTTTGAATCATCATCTTTGCTCAACTTGCAACTGGTTTGCATAGGAGTCGTAACTGGTTTGCAATCTTCCATTCCGAACCTCTTTAATATTTCTCTGATATACTTAGTTTGAGAAATAAAAATTCCTTGGTTGCTTTGACGTATCTGAAGACCCAAAAAAAAACATAGTTCTCCGAGTAATGAAATTTCAAATTCATTATGCATATCCTTTGCAAATTTCTGGCTTAACCTGTCATCATTGCTTCCAAAAATAATATCATCAACATAAAGTTCAATTAATAAAATACTATCTTAAGTTACCTTGATGTAGAGGTTTTTGTCTGCACTTTCTATTATGAACCCTTCTTGTTGTAGATATTTATCCAGTCAAGAGTACCATGCTATAGGATCATGTTTTAGACCATACAAGGCCTTCTTCAATTTGCAAATGTAATCTGTGTTCTCTAACAACTGGTTGTTCGATGTAGACTTCTTCTTCATCTTTTGCTTCTTATTCGTAAAGTTGTTCCATTGATTCATTTTCTCCTTCCTTTAATTCTTGTCCACTTGTTTCATCAATTGTTACATTGATGTTTTCCACAACTTTGTTCAAACTCATATTGTAACACTTGTATGTTTTCCTTGTACTTGAGTAACCAACAAGTACTCCTTTGTCCACACGAGAGTCAAACTTTCTCATTCTGCCATCTTCTCTTTTGATGTAGCATTTGTGTCCAAATACTTTGAAGTGCTTCACATTTGTTGGCCTTCATTTCCATAGCTCGTAGGAAGTTTTTTCACTATTGTTTCTGAGCATTACTCTATTTTGAATGTGAACTGTTGTATGCACTGTATGTGTCCAAAAAATATCTGTCAATTTTGAATCCATTAGCGTTGTTCGAGCCATTTCCTGTGTAATTATCATCCGTTATGATAATGTTCCTTTGTATTTGAACCAATCTATGAATCCATGCTCTCGTCCACTATCATATATATGTCCAAACCTGCTAAGTGTTCTTATGAATCCATCACTTTCCATACTGTCCAAGACTCTACTTGCGCAACTGTCCATAATGATGACCCATTTATCACTATACTATCATGAAGTCTTGATTAATCTATCAAATTGTACTCATGCTAACTGACTGCTCTGGATCTGTCTTCTCAAACTCTGCAAGTTGCTTGAAGGATGGTTCTTTGGTCTATCACAGCTATCGCATAATATGTTATAATTGTAATCAATCGGGACATTTAGCCCGCGATTGCCCAAATCTGTGTACAACATGCATATACTGCAGAGTACTAGAGCATGTGATGGAAGATTGTCCTCAACTAGTTGTGAAATGGTAGGCCAGAGGGAACTAGAACTAGAATCCAAACCAGAACATGCAGAAAATAGCAGCCAAAGAATGCAACGGAGCACCAAGAATAGTCATTGTTATGCACGGAGGAGCTAGAACAAGAGTTGATATGACGAATGGAGCGAAGCAGACTGAGTAGTGGGTAAGGAATTTAGTAGGACCCTTACCAACCTTGATCCTCAACAAGAAAAGGAGACATATAAGAGGGCAATAAAATAAGTACTTGGACAGGATTGAGGAGCATCAATATCATTTGTGCCTCACGTCGGAGATCGCATAGTGCTAGAGAAACCAACTAGAAAGGTAAGCACACTAACAGAATTCCTAAGGAGTTGTGTAGAGCTAATGAAATATGAGACGACACTGAGTACACTCTATGAAATGATTAATCACTGCACACGAAGATAGGAAAATCCCATCGCACAGAGAATGGTGAATCAGGTACTGCGCAGGAAGAGGACCAATGGAGAATTCAAATTCAATGCACAAATTGGGGAATATAATGTGGATAATGTCATCTTGGACTTGGGATCTGATGTGAATGTTTTACCCAAGTAGACATGGGTGATGATGGGAAAACCCAAACTAGTATGGTCGCTTGTTTAGTTAAGGCTCGCGAATCAACACAAAATAGTATCAATTGGTCGTTTAACAAGAGTACTTGTGAACATAGATGGGGTGTGAAGTGTGGCAGACTTTGAGGTTATTGAGATTGTGGATGACATTCAAACATATTCAACACTGATGGGACTGGAATGGGATTTTGATAACCATATGATCATTAACTTGAAGAGGAGGCAGATGATATTTGAAGTTGGAGATTTGAAAGTTATTGCACCCTTGGACCCATGAGAAGGAAAGAGATACATAGATCCAGCCAGAGTAAATGGCATTGATAATTTGTATAACTTGACTACGTGGATGGATGATTATGTCAACCCTACTACAAATGGTGCACTAAGTTGGAGAAGTATCAGTTCGTGTGCATAAGACTCAGAGGAAGGTCTAAAGAATTGGCAGCAGAGGATGCATGAAGTGTCAACTAGATGATGTGCATGCATAACTCGATCCTTGCGTTGGATTGGAACAGAGCTATGTGATCCACCTACGTATGATGAATTAACTGAAGTTTGTTTGTAAAGGCATTTGATTTGCAGTTACCCAAACAACAAAGGTTGTTAGCACTAGATGTTGTCCTAAAAGAGACTTTAACGAGGTGTTGGGATGCACATAGAGAGGGGATGAAAAATTGGTCACAATGCAGAAGACTAATGCAAGTAAGGTTTGGTACTGAGGTAGAAAACATTACGCAAAAGTATACAGGAGAAAGGGATTCAACAGATCATGTTGAGGAGTGCAAAAACTTATAGAGTTAAGTACCGGAGACAGAATGGACTCACATATTTATACACACACTGGACACAATTCCGAAGGACTGGTATTTGGAATTGGACATGCACAAAGAGACAACAAAATGGGATAACATGGTTCATAGGTTTGAATTCACATTTACATTTGAACATGAATCCCAAACAATAGATGCAACGCTATAGGCTATTTGAACTAAGATCTTCTCATAAAAAGGGTTGATGGAGGTCGTACCAGTATGCAGTTCACACAAAGCCAATATAATTGTACACAAGTTATTGGAGTGATACAATGTGGCTAAGGAAAAACATGATGAAGAAGATCCTAGTAACATACAAGTATCTAAAATAGAAGGAGAATGAACAATAGAAGGGCTAGAGCTTGAGTTTGTTGCATACACACAGCCTATAAATACGTAAAAAGTAAACATTCGGACGACGAAGAATACCAAGTTTGTGTAGATAGGAGATTATTTGAGTGATGAGATAGTAGATAGGAATGCAGACTTGCTGCAAGAATATCAATACCTATTCCTAACGACATATTCATATTACCTAGGAGTCTCTAAGCTGGATGGATCAGAACAATTCCTTCTCTGATGTGTATTCATCATCATCTTCATTGGTAAATTCATCATCTCTCTGAAATCTGACTTCTTTCTTTCTGTCTGTGGATTTATCTTTCACTACAATGCCTGAAAGTACAATCTTTTGAACTTGTTCCTTATTTACATGTCCTTCTTTTCTTTCAGTTATTTTCCAAATCTTTCTATATCTGACATCTTTCTTTATCTCTGTAGAATTTTCTTCATCTCGTTTTATTTCCAATCTTGTGATCTTTGGTACCTGGTCTTTGTTCACCTGTTCTTCTCATTTTTTTATCCATACTTTTCTATACCTAATATCAGTTTTCTCTTTCAGGAAAGTATCATTCATGCTTTTACAATCACTAGATATGTGTCCATAGTTATGACATTTGTAACATTCAATGTTACGTGGGGCCACATAGGCACTTCTTGCTTGAACATTTATTTTATAATCCCTGCAATCTGCAACCTTATGTCCAAAATTAGTACAATAAAAACAATTACCATAAAAGAAATTTGCATACCTGGGAGTGAATGCTCTTCTTTGTGGTCTAGTCCTTCTGAATTTCTACCTTGACTGATCATGATCATGATTGAAGCTTCTTTGTGGCTTAAATATGGATGGTCTTCTTGAAGATCTGTCTTCAATACTTTTCTTAGATTATGGCTGACCATGATTCATTCCTTTGAGTACTTTTTCATAACTCTTTCTATTTTCTTCATTCTTCTTTTCTAGTAACCTAGAGTGCTTCTCTTCATTCTCTATAACTAATGTGGATGTTTCTGTCTCTTCAACGTTCTTGTTGAGCTTCACAATTTTACTTCTTAATGTGAAAACTTCTTCTTCAAGCTTCTCAACCTCTTCTTCTTTCTTAATTATCTGAGACTTCATGACTTCTTCTGTTCTTTTCGCTTCTCCAAGCTGGATTTTTAATGTGATTATTTCTTCTTCAAGTCCTTTCTCTTCCTAACCAAACTTTGCCTCAAGTTTGTTTAGATCGTTAGTTCTTTCCTTAAGATGATATGTCAGTATCTTCTCTCTCATTTCTGCTTCTTCCTTCAGTGTTGCTATGTTGTCTTCCAAATATTGCATTTGATATTCAATATTTTCTTCGATCTTTCTGGCTTCTTCTACCTGAGTTCTTAAGTTCTTGATGACCTGTTGAGCTTCTTCAAAATTGTGAGCACTTTCCTTTTGTTTCATCAGTTCTTTCTTGAGTGACTTATTTTCTTCTCTTAGTTCATTTAAAGCACTAGTCAATTCTGCTTCATAATTGTCTTCCTTTTCAATTAGTTTTTTTGTCTCATTTCCTTCATGGCATTATATTTCAAGATGTTCGTATTTTTCACTATTAAAGAAAAACAACATACCTCTGGTGATTATGTACTCTTCATCTTATGAATCAGTTTGACATGGTGAACATAATTCTTCTCGATCTATATCTGCATCTTCTTTGGCATTTTCTGAATCTGCGATGAGTGAAGAATATATATGTCATGTAACTTATCCCAAAGTTCTTTGGTTGATGAACATTTACCAACCTTTTCTCTTACCAAATTAGGTAATCCTTCCTAGATGAAATCCATTGCTATTTTTTTATTCTTCTTCAATTCCTTCTTGGCTTCAGTCTTTGCCATTTTTGAACTATCATATCCTATAACAACTGATAGCCAATAACAACTGATAGCCAAATATAATGTCCATGTGCATGTAAAAATACTTTCGTCCTTATGCTCTATATCTCATACTCTAAACCATTATGACCATTAAACATTGGTACTCCATTCTCAGAATAATCCATGATCTCCTTTGAGTGGTTAAATTATTTCCTGAAGGAAACGGCTATGATACCAATTGTTGGATTACTGAGAGGGGGGGTTGAATCAGTAATAGAGAAATTTAATCCTTTTTCACCATAAAATGCAAGTGTTATATCAATGTAGCATTATCATCAATAGTTGCAGAGTAAATAAACAATGAACAAATGAGCAATCATACACATACACAATACACCAGTGTTTTACGTGGAAACCCAAAGCGAGAGAAAACCACATAATGATTTTTCTTATATGTCTTTAAAAATTACATTCATTTGAAGCACCAACTTCCTTTGTTTTTCAGCTACAACTGGAAGGAGGCTCCAACCCCCTAGTTTCTCAGGCTACAACCTGAGGGAAGCTCCAACTCCCCAATTTTCTGGCTACAACCAGAAAGAGGCTACAACCCCCTATGTTCTCAGGATACAACCTGAGGGAATCTCCAACTCCCCAATTCTTTGGCTACAACCCCCTATGTTCTCCGGCTACAACTAGAAGGTGGCTACAACCATATGTCCTTTCCTCGTCAAATCGCCCTAACGTAGAAGTAGAATGATGGAACCACTGTCACACTATCACTATGAGATATATTGTTTTAAACCTCTACCAATCAACCTGTAATCAACCTGTAACAACCTATACCAATAACATGTGCCAACATGTACCTCAACATGTACCATAAACAAATGCATCAACCATGCACCAAACCTGTACAAATAACCTGTCACAATAACTTGGCCAACCAACTTGCCCAAACAACCTGTAATCAACCTGTACCATAAAAAAGTGTATCAACCATGCACCAACCTGTACCTCAACATGTACCATCAATGAGTGCATCAACAATGCACGAAATATGTACCAATCATGCATCAAATACACATAAACTATGACTCATCAAGATGTACCAACATCATCAACTATACACCTCATGTATGTGCCAACTCATCAACTACTTGTCTCAACCATGTACCCAACATGTACCTCAACCATATACCAAATACATATACCAATATAACTATCAAAATTTCTCTAGCAATACATCACACTATCCATAACCAAATACCATAAACCATTACATCAAACCATGTACCACAACCTCACTATTATACAAACTCTATCTGTAACATACCTCAACCAAAAGCCCTCATCAATTTCATCATCACAAACTTATTTGTAACTCTATAATAGACCTAGTGTATATGATCACATACCTGAAAACCTTACTTAAATTTAACAACAAGAGACTAGCATTTTATCAAACTTTACTTTAGTCTCACCTGACTAATTTTGGATTAGTCAACAACCCTAACTTTCAATAATCATAACTATGTACCTATAATGAATAAAGATTTGAAAACTGTACACAATGTTCTTCAGTGTCTTTTATGCAATTCCTCCAGATTTCACTACTTGGAACCTCTCTAAAATGAGTTATAGAAAAAATGGAAAACCTTGTTGAATTATGGCTTATTCTATAGATTGAACTTGTAGAGCATGCCCCGCACAAAATATTTGTTGTATGGATCTGAAAATTGTACACAGAATACTATAGACTGTACTCTAACCAATACATTTTGTCTTACTGAATTTGGATCTGTTATGAAAAATTTATGACGTTTTTACCCGAAACACCTGTTTTAGACTAGTTTCGGGACTAGCCACAAACCCTATTTTCCACGGTGTGTAACTCCAAAAATGTAATGACTCACAAGCTTAAATTTGTATCACAACTACTTGGATATGTTTCCTTGATGGACTCCCAATTTCACGATTGGAATCATTCTAGAAAAAATGTTACTGCGAAAATGGTGAGATGACCTGTAAATAACATATCTTAGAAAGCATCATCAAAAGAATTTATCCTCCCTTGAATTTCGACCTTCTTTACTTCACCTTCCCTCTAAAATTAGTCTTAGATATCCTTTAGTTACCTCAGTCACTTGTAGATATTCAATATTCTCAAGTGTGATTAAAATGAGAGAGCCTTGCCTCTTATTTATACTTTCATGTAGCTTCCTCAAGGGGTTACCTTTTAACCATCTAAAAGGTAACCCCTTGACAACCCGACATGCTAAAGATGGAAGGAAGCACAAAAGCAGGAGTAAAAGCAATCAAAGTGAAAAAGAAGCATGCAGATGGAAAAGCAAGTGAAAGCAGTCGAACAACAAGTGAACTAGAGTTTTCATGATTTGTAATAGGGTTTGGGGAGGAACCAAGTAGTGTTTTAATACCTACATTGTATGTATAAATATGTAATGGGTTGGGAGAGTAGGGGTTCCTCTGTGTGGTTGTTCTCGGGAAGTATTGTGGATTTTGTTCCAAACTGTCGAGAACACCTGTTAGTAAGAAGGTTGATAGGGTAGGTTGAGAAGGGAGAGAACCAATGTATGAATGTAAGAGATGATGCAGAGAGAGAGAGAGAGAGAGGCTTGCATTGCAGAACGACTAGGCGAGGGGAGGAGAAAGATAACCATGAAATATATTTGTAAGCGCAGTGTGCAAGCTTGAAGAAATTACCAAACACATAATAAAGAAGCTAGTCATTGTGGACATAGCGTGGAGTTGGGTGAACCATGTTAAATGTTGTGTTTCATGTCTTTTGTGTGATTGTTTATGGAATCTATTTGATGCATATTAATGTAGACTTGTCTTATGTGTATTCATGGTGCAATAGTCATAACTGTTATAGTAGGGAGTTTATGCAGTAATATGGAATATGATGGTAATATGAACCTAAGATCCACTAAGTAATAGAATAAGAGAACTTGTAGAATAACGCACACATAACAGATAATCAAGAAGGAATAGAATGATAACCTCCCATTCCCTCACTACTACAGAAACTTGGTTCTTGCAGTCCCAATAGATACCTCAGGTGAGACTTCATCTGTGCATGCAAGTGATGTCTAAATGGCCGGTATCTTAAGGGTTTTGTTGGTAAAATGATAACTCGAACCTAGGGTCTTACAAACCATGTGCAGCGCCAACAAATGGTTATGTTGTCGGGACCAAGATTCTGTGATTAGGGGAATGTTTTGGAGGCCAACTAAGAAAGAGATCTCACAGTGGTTGGAAAGGAACGAGAGTTTGCTCGAAAAGAGAAAAGAAATCATCGGATGAGTGACAAGCAATGGATGCAAAGGTATGTGCATACAAAACTTCATGAAATTTTCTTTGGAAAATTTCCAATTATTCTGACTAAGTGGCTAGAAAGACTAGTGGAGAATACTGGGAGGTACCGAGATGCAGCACCGAGGAATTGGACTCCTGAGTTGGTAAGACCACTAAACTATGTAAGTAATATATCCTACTACTTGTGTCATTTATTTCTGGTTGGATAGCATATTAGGAGGATATATTACAAAGTTCGTAGTAGATTGTACTTAATCATACAATCTTGTAGAAAGGGACTTTTTCAAAGGTCTGTGTGGAAGGTTCATGAAATCATTAGGTACATGGATAAAGATGTTGTTGTGTGAAAAGTGTGTGATGACAATTAAATCTAATTGCTAATGAGGTTTGCACACGTAGGGGAATCGGGGTATGACAAGAGGATAGTTTGAGGACAAGAGAGGAAGCGATGAAGAAGGAAGGGCGGGACTGAGGATGCAGAGAGTATTTGGAATTGGACATGCACAAAGAGACAACAAAATGGGATAAGTTGGTTCATAGGTTTGAAGTCACATTTACATTTGAACATGAATCCCAAACAATAGATTGAGCGCTATAGGCTATTTGAAGTAAGATCTTCTCAGAAAAAGGGTCGATGGAGGTCGTACCACTATGTAGTTCGCACAAAGCCAATATAATTGTCCACAAGTTATCGGAGTGATACAATGTGGCTAAGGAAGAACATGATGAAGAAGATCCTACGAACATACAAGTACCTAAAATAGAAGGAGAATGAACAGTAGAAGGGCTAGAGCTTGATTTTGTTGCATACACACAGCCTATAAATACGCGAAAGGTAAACATTGGGCAACAGAGAATCCCAAGTTTGCGTAGATAGGAGATTATTTGAGTGATGAGATAGTAGATAGGATTGCAGAATTGTTGCTAGAATATCAAGACCTATTCCCAAAGACATTTTCAGAGATGAAGGGGATAATAGGGAACTTAAGTGAGATGCAGATTCCACTTAAACTAGGTGCTAAGCCAGTACCAAAACGGCTTTACAGGTTAAATCCAAAGTACAAAGAGAATATGAAAGTTGAAATAGATAGGATGTTGGACGCAGGAATAATTGAACCAGTAGAAGAATATGAGTGGATGAGTCCAATGGTAGTGAAAGACAAGGAGATGGGAGGAATCAAGATCTGCGTGGATCTGAGAAAGTTGAATTACGAGTGTTTACATGACCCATTTCCAACACCATTCACAAATGAGGTACTAGAGAACATAGGAGGCCAGGAAACTTATTCTTTCACGGATGGATTCTCGGGGTACCATCAGATAAAAATTGTGCAGGAAAACTGACACAATACCTTGGTCACAACAAAGTGGGGAAGTTATTAGTATACAGCGATGCCCTTTGGATTGAAGAATGCCCCTGCGGTGTTTTCTAGAGTAGTGGTTGCAGCGTTAAAGGAATTTATTCATAAGTTCCTAGAAGTATACTTAGATGATTGGAATGTGTTCAGTCTACTGCAGGATCACATATAAGTACTCATGTTGATGTTGGATAGGTGTAGACAATGTCAAATTTCACCGAACCTGAAGAAGTGTATGTTTTACACACCATTTGGAATTTTCTTGGGTCGTGTAGTTTGCAAGCACGGATTACCGGTAGATACAACAAAGATTGCAATAATTCTAGAGTTAGAACCATATATAGTAGTCATACAACTCACAGAAACTCTAGGTCATACAAGCTGTTAAATAAAATTTATAAAGGGCTATGCGTAGATCACAACACCAATGGAAAAAGCGTTAAAGAAGGAAGAAAAGTTTCACTGGAACGGGGACTGTCGGAAGGGGTTGGACACCTTGAAGTTGAAAATAGTAATGGTGTTCATTTTTATCTTTCCATATTGGAACAAAGAGTTGCATTTTTACGCATATGCATCATCCATAGCGTTGGGCAAAGTACTATCTCAACCAAGGGAGGAAGACATAGATCACCCAATTTATTTTGCAGGCAGGAAGTTGTCCATAGAAGAGAAGAATTATACTACCACTGAATGAGAAGGATTGGAAATGGTATATGTGCTACAAAAGTTCAGACATTATTTATTAGGGTCTCACTTCAAAATGTACATGTACCATTTTGCATTAAAATACCTAGTGAACAAGCCAATGTTGGGGGGAGAATATGCAGATGGACACTGTTGTTCTAGAAATACGATTTTGAGGTTGTGGTGAAACCTAATAAGTTGAATGCAGGGCCAGATCATCTATCGCACATATTATCAGGAGAAGATGCGGGAAATTTAGATGACAACCTACTACATGCACAACTATTTGCAGTTAAAATGGTGGATGATTACTTCTCGGTCATCGTAGAATTTCTAAGTACAGGAATAGCTCCATCAGAGATGATAGTGGAGCAGAAGAAACAAATTGTAGTAAAAGCAAGAAATTATCAGTTGATTGCAGGGAATTTATACAAGTTGGGTGCAGATGGAATATTGAGACGTTGTGTGTTGGAACATGAAAGACCAATGATACTAGAAGAAGCACATGATGGGATTGCAGGATGACATTATGCAGGGAGAGAAAATGCATAGAAGATTTTGTGCACAGATCTCTGGTGGCCTACACTTCACAAAGATGCTAATGAATACTGCCAGTCATGCGATGTATTTCAAAGAGTGGGAAAAACATCTAGGAGGGATGAAATGCCTTTAAATCCACAAGTTACCCTGCAAGTATTTGAGAAATGGGCCATAGACTTTGAAGGGACAATCAATCCACAAGCAAGAATATCAGGGGAAAAGTACATAATCACTGCGATGGAGTATTTGAAAAGATGGGCAGAAACAGTCCCAGTTACAAATTGCACTGCAAAGACTGCTGCGAGGTTTTTTATTAAAAATGTAGTCACAAGGTTTGGATGTTTGTGCATATTACTTAGTGATTAAGGAACCCACTTTTTGAATAAAACAATCACAGCATTGACTGAGGATTTTCAAATTCATCATCTGAAGAGTACACCATTCACCCTCAGGCCAATGGAACAGTGGAAGCTTTCAATAAAATTATGGAGAATGCCTTGACAAAAAATTGTAATGTAGGGAGAGACGATTGGGACTTAAGAGTTCCTGCAGTGTTATGGGCTTATAGGACTACAAGAAAAAAGTTGATAGGTCATACACCTTTTAGGTTGTTCTATGGACAAGAAGTAGTGATGCCAATGGAGTTTATTCTACCTAGCCTGTGCATTGTAGTGATCACTAGTCTATCTGACTCTAGCACAATAGAGGAGAGATTAGCACAATTAATACAGCTTGAGGAAGATCAATTTGTCATAGGTTTTCGTCAGCAAGTTCAGAAGGCATGAGAGAAGGCTTGGCTTGATAGACACATTAAACAAAAAAAGTTCTAAGTGGGAGACTTAGTATTAATTTATGACAATAAATTTATGCAGCACCCATGGAATTTTAGAATGCACTAGTTAGGACCCTATGTGATTCAACATGTAACAAAGATAGGTGTTGCGCAGTTGGAAACCCTGAATGGAGAAGTCCTTGGAGGAATGGTGAATGGAAGTCGGTTGAAACTCTATAGAGGTGGCCGACAGTCTATGCAATAATCTGGGTTATGCGAGACCACATGTATCGTAGTAGTTGTACTATAGTTGGAAGGAAAAAAGAAAATAAAAACAAATAAAAAGTAGATATAGAAAAAAGAAAAATATTACAAAGTACAAGGCATAAGAGATTTCACAGAAGGAATGGTTATCACGCATCAAGATGGAACTACGCCAATAAAGAAAATATAACACAGAAGAAAAAGACTGTGAAGCAAAAAGATGCAAAAGAAAGAATAGTTGTGTAGTTTGGCAATGACAAGATCGTTGGAAGCATTAGAGCACAGAAACGACTGCTACACAGGGGTAATGAGAGTTCATAAAGATGTCATATAATCTTAAATGGTAAAATCTTTCAGAAATCACGACAGATTGGAAGTACGAGGCAAAAATCACACGATGGATTTGGTAATAAAGCCACATTTATCACCCTCGTTGGAGGATTGGAGAAGTTAGTTAAGGCGTGATTAGACTTGTGTAGTTGGCAAGAAGGCACAAAAACGGTAGAGAGTCGCTAAGTGTAAAGCATAGTTGTATACAAGAGAGAGTGAACCAGAGCAAACTAGAGTGATTCATAGTCGAGCTACAACTACCACAGAACATCCACAAATCCAGTCAACGAACCTCACACTTAAGACAAATGGCTCAGCCAAAAGTTGGAGCGCCATCAGTACCAGCACGAAAATAGTCAAAATGCCCAGTAGTCACACTAGAGGTTGAGGAAATACCCAGAGCTTTGGCTTCATCTTCTCAAGCAAGCTTCCACAAAAATTATATCCCACCCAGGATGGATAACGTGCCACCAACAAATGTACCAACAAATGGGAAATACCCATTGGCGACATCACCAGTTCCATCTCATGTAAGTATTGAAGGAGATATGGTCGACAAGGTTGTTTGCTCAAGTTCACAGATCATGATATCACCGATGAGCAAAAATTATCGGATCTGGCGAGGCAAAAATACTTGTGCGTTAAGAGCATACTCAGAACAAGAGAAATAGTACCAGTGACACAAGTGTGGGCAACTGAATTGGAGAAATTAGGCATACTGAACCTGATGGAGATCCCACACTTCAGACGCAGTTTGGAAATTAATGCTTGTGTGAAGATATTTCTCAGTTGCATCCATGGAGGGAGATTGTGGCTTGATCCCCCAGTATCGATTGATACTACATTCATTGCGCGGATAACAAGTCTCCCAAAAGCTGGTGAGGATTCAACAATTTTGTTCAACAAGGCAGGAGAGAGAGACCTCTCAGAAGAAATGAAGGAAAAGTTCCAGACTTTCAGGGAAAAAAGGGGATTGGATATTAAAAACATCAGTGCTACCAATGTTCAGTTTGTAACACAGGTATTGGCCTGCAATTTGTTGCGCAAATGTTGGAAGCATGAAGTACCAGTTGTAGTAATTGCATCTGCAGAGAAATGTGTTGAAGGGGTTCAAATGAACTAGGCCACCTTTTTGGTGAACCATTCTTTGCAAGATTGTATTAAGGCCCAGGAAAAGGGCACATAATTTCACTATGCATGGCTATTGATTTTAATTGCGTTGGTCGAATGGAAGGAACCAGGATACTATCAATGCATGGGCACATTTGGTAGAGGAAGTATGGTTGCGTGACATGCCAATCTATGGAATACGCCAAACAAGAGAAGGCGACATGACACTAATGTCACATTCTTTGTATACTTTGATACTATCAGGTATCTAATCGAGCATACGCCGCACATTTTAGATGAGACAATGGAGACATACAAACACATTGTGAGATTCAACGCATGCATGCATGTTGGCACAGGGGAAAACCCAAGGTTCAATGCTTCAACAATGCACCAACAAAACCCTAATTATCAGCCCTTTCGGCAACACCTGTGAAGCAGATGAAGTATCACCTGAGGTAGAGGCAGGGGTGGTTGCAGGACTCCAGTGTCTGCAACATTAGCTGGGACACAGATCTGTGATTACAATACTCTAACAAAGCACTTACCAATTAACATTCGTCAGTAATTAACCCTTATTCACATCGCATATCCAAACCCTAATTACAGAGCAACCCAGTATTCAACAGGATCTAACACATTCAAGCACTAAGCACATCAACATAGATCAGATCTAGCATCTTATTCTCATCATTAGGCACTAAGATATCATATTCATCTAAGCATACATCATTGCACTAAGCATTAATCATATGAACCATAAAACAACCATAATGCACAAAGCAACCACAACACAGGATATTCATGGTTCACCCCCAACCTGGGGCTACGTCCACCAACTCTTATTCTCTTTATTGTCTTATGTCAATCTTCTACATGCACAAATCCACAAGGTCCTACTCCGCATAGGACAGGAGATCTGTATGCACCTCGCCAGATCCTCCTTCCCTGAGCTAGGTTACAGCACAAAGCCCTTACACAGTCACTTGCACTTAGCCTTGCAAGCCTCATACAGTATGCACAAAGCATTTACAACTATCACTTACACTTAGAACACTGGCCTTCACTTGCACTTAGCACACTGGCCTTCACTTGCCCTTAACACCACTTCTTACATCGCCTAGATTTCTATTTATACATTACAAAAGGGCCTAAACATGGGTAAACCCATGGGTCGACATCCCTATACTTGTTACATAATCCCAAAACCCAAAAATCCCTAAAAGGGGCCGAGATCCCGCGATCTCCACTTCGACTTGCACTCCACCTTTGAAAAGCCTGTCGAAGTCCCAAAATAGGTCAAACCTGACCAAGGATCTCCAAAACTTGGTCAAGGGCCAACAGGCCCCCAACACTCACCTGTGACTCGCCCCGAGTCACTCTGATATGGGTAACTCCACCTCAAACACCTCGAGCCTAGCTCGAGCTGCTTTGACCTGCTACTTCGCCAAGGCCTCCTGCTCGAAGAACTCTTGAATAACTGTCTCGTTCACAAGTCCCTCTAAGCGTTGTTCAACTGAAGTGACTACTTGTTCCAGCTTTGCTCCTCAGCCTTCAATCTTCTCAAACAGTTGGCAAGCTTCGTCCTGGACTAGTTGGAGCCTCCGAGTCACTTCCATGACTTTGCTTTGTATGGTGTGGACATGTTGTTGAGCAGTGCGTTGTTCCTGGGATCTTTTCATTCTTTCAACTGCTGACAAGAGCTTCAACTACGCCTGTACTTTTGTCACTTTCTCCTTTTCCTACTAGAGTTGTGACTCTAGTTTCTTCAGTTCAGGGTCTTCAATAAGTCGCTCATAAGTCTGCGCACTTCTACTGCTAAGTTGTTTACATTCCAGAGCTAATGCTTTGATCCTCTCAACTGCGCTCCGGGTAGTGGCTTCTCTTTGGTCTTGCACATCCTATGGAGTACTTGGTACTGTTTGTAGCTCTAGATATATTATTCTCTGTTGACGTTGTTGGATGGCTTCAGCAAGCTGCGCTACTTGATGCTCTGCTGGGTCTTCCTCCTTTTTCTCTAAGCCCGTCACAGAGCAAAGTGCTCTATTGACTGCTTCTTTTACTCCAACCTGCTCCATGAGAAACTGTTATTTCTCATGCTGGATCTATGTCTTCTCCTCTTTGAACTTCGTTTGGAGGGAAGCCTTCTCCTGCTGCACAACTCGACGTTTCTCTATCACTTCCTCTTGTGCTTGCTTCAGGGCCACTATGGCCTATTCTGTTTCTTCCTATGTGTGACAAAGGCGAGTTTCAGTCGCATCGGCTAGTTTGCAAAGTTGGGTAGGCTCATCTCCCAACTTTGTTTCTTCTTATGGTGGGGGTGCATTTGACACTGCGCGGCTGGAGTGAAGGGCCTGATGTACCCCTCGCAGTTCTACTTCAATTTTTCCATACATGGTCTCTTGCTTAGATTCATTTCTCTGCAAAAGATCTTCCAAGGCGTCTAATACAGCTGCAATGATGAAGTCGAAGTCATCAAGTGTGGGCACAATTTGCAGCTTGGTCTTACTAGCTTTTGACTTCTTTTGCGATGTGGGTTTCGTGGGATAAACCTTTCTTTTGTTAGACGGCTCTGTGTCATCGGGGGGATTCTGTGGCGGTGTTACTTCACCTTGCTTCTACTGATATTCTTTTCCATTATTCTCTTATTTATCCACTTCGTCATCACCTCCTCCTCCAGGTGATCCTGAAGCAATTTCTTATGATGCACTGCTCAGCTGTTGGACCTCTTATGTCTTCTTCCTTATGTTGGTTCCAATTGTATCATTCCCTTCACGAGTGACCACCGAGCTTTATATTAGTTTAGGATCAGACAATTTTTCAGGGTCAACATGGATAAGGATATATGTAGGCCAATCCTTAGTTATTTATTCTAAGTCCTCCTCTGTGAGTTTGTAGTAACTCTGTAGTACTTCTTTGTGTTCGTCTCTGCACAAAGTGATGTAGATAAAATGTTTGTCTACGTGGAACTTCACAAATGGATTGAACCTGTGCAGGGTGTTCGGCGTTATACGAGGGGAAGCCTCAATATCTCTCTTTAACTACAGGTAGTAGGTGTGGAAAACTGCGTTTGACTGCCATTGTTTTCCCATATCGCAAAAATACCAGAGAAAAGTGAACTTCCCGGTTAAGGGTTCAGATGGCTCTAGTTCAAGGAAGGTCGCACCTTCCGGCATCTCCCAAGCTATGAACGCGATGAGGATTAGCAGCAACCTAATATGGAACTCATAGCCTTGATCCTGAGCTTCGTGACAGTCTTGGTCTAACTGGTTCACTAAGTACTTTACCCAGTTCATCTGTAGCCCCTCCACGCATTTCCCTGCGAGGTCAACAACAAACCCTGTGACCTGCATGGGTTTGTTCTTCCGGACTAGCTTACCAGCAATCAACTGGCAAGCAAGGTGCACTACACCATTCTCGATGGAGGCTAACTTGTAGCCTCACTTCCCCTTCTCCACATCATCATATGTATCTTTAATCTTTTGCACCAGGGTGTGGTCTGCAACCTTCCTTGGGTAAAAGTCTTGTGGGTCTTGTCCTTGCATGCTCAATCTGGTGATCCAATGGATCAGCGTCGAGTCAATGGTAATGTGTCTATCTAGCCATAGGTAGCTACCATGGAAGCTCGAAAGTAAGAGCTTAACACATGTGTTAACATCCTGGTGCCTTCCAAAATGGGGTATTTTCATCACATTCATAATAGTGGACTGCACGAGGTCCATAGTCCATGGTTGGGGGATTATCCTCAACATCTTCCCCTTCGTTCTAGTCAAATATCTGTGAGGCACGAGCATGTTGAAGTTCTTGCAATCCCCTAAGATAAAGTCATTGATCTTTAGTGTCATGATCTTATCTAGTTGAGGCTTTCATGTCTGTATCCCCTTCAGGAGGTACACAGTAACCAAGGTGTAGTCGAAGTCCTTGGGGACACTGTCACGATTCATTGCGCCGACCAGAGACGGTATGTAGTCGAGAAGGATGGATGGGATTAACTTCACATTCTCCAAGTCATCTTGATGCTTGGTTCTTTTCTCGACCACAGCTCGGGATGGTCCAGATCCGCGAGTAGTCAACAAGGAAGCTTGCACTCCTCTCGTCGATGAAGCTTGAATTCTGGCAGACATCACCTTCTCAGCCATAAGTTCGATTAGAACTTCTTCAACATAATTTTCTACGGTGTTGAGTTCATCCGACATGCACGCTCAAGATTGGATAACTCGGGTTGATGAACAAATTCTCAATGCAATAAAATAGGTAGCGAAGTCTCAGTAAGCACAGCACAGTAACAATGAGTTCTCTTGTTGGCTCGGATATAATTCGCGAAAATGTTCTCGGCGCAACAGTCGACAGAATAAGTAGACAACGATGTAACAGATCCTTCCAACAGACAAGAAGCCTTCATCAATGCAGTTATGTCCATTACGGTGCGGTCCCAATGGTCTGATGGCGTGCTTTCTAATCATAATTGTTGTTCTAACCGATCGGGAACATCAATCTAACGGTTATAATGCCTCCAACGATCATATTGGTCCACCATAGTGAAGTGCCCATCTGAGTTGCTTTGATATTTTGGCGAATTTCAAATTCTAGAGACCTTCCTTCTGCGAAGTCTTCTCTGGAACTTCTTGTAATTTCTCTAACTTTTCTTTCTTCTTGTTGAGCTTTCTATCCTTCTTCCTTATGATTTTCATCTTGGTATTCCTCTTTCCATTATGATTCTTATATCCTCTTGGCATAGTAAATTCACGATGTTGATGGTCTTTACTAGGGTTCAGGGGCAATACTTCTTCTCTATCTGGGGTAGGTGCTCTACTCTCTTATATAGATAGGTGTTTCAAGTATTCTTGTATTCTTTCAACTTCGACATCCAAGTTTCTATTTCTGAATAGCTTCGACCTGTTCTCCTGTTCTTCGATCAAGTGTGTTATCCTCCTAGTCATGAAATATTTTAATTCTTTCGTTTTTTGTTCTAGAGCTTCCTCTTCTTTTCTTTGGGTCTGATCTTTCTCAATCCAGGGTTTTCCTAGTAACACAGCAAATGGGGCATTGTTCTCAATAAATTTAACAACCTCAAATGCTTCCTCTGTCGAAGTTCCATGAGAACTTATAGAGGTTTGGGTAAGTCTTCCACATAGGGTTATGAGCTTTCCTCTAAATAATCATATTTCTCCCAATGAAGGAATGATAACAAGCTTTCCTAAAATTTTCCAAGTTCTTTCTATCATAATATTCACTTGTGTTTCCTCATCCAAAACATAGTCCACGTCGAAGTCTCCTATTCTTGTTTCTATGAACTCTTTCTCTTTGAAGATCTCTGATAATTTTATATCTCTGTGGTCATTCAGGGTTTCTTTCATTTGTAGTAATACAGTCTCTGATTCTTTCTAGGGTTCTGCCATGGTCTTAGTTTCTTGGCCTTTCTTAGGTTTTCTTGTCTCATATTCATTCTTTCAACCTTAGCAATCATTCTAGGGCAATCCAGAATGTCATGGTCCATAACTTTACAACAAAGATAACTAGGTCTTCTACTAGGGCATTCCTTAGCAAGGTGTCCCGGTCTTCTACAATTGTAACAAAGAATTAATCCTCTCTTTCTCTTAAATGATCCCCAACCTTTCTTGTACCGTGCACTAGGATCATGGCGGCTAACCTGCAGAAAATCCTTCCTAGGATCCTGCATCCATTTATTAGTCCAAACATTCTTTCTATGCATAAAAATAACATATCTTTCATTATTTCTATTAGATCTACTCATATCAATCCTTCTTTCTTCTAGTTGTGCCATGGTTTTCAGACTAGGACAAAATTTATCAAACATACCTAGATTCATACTTTCGAAACAAAAATTTCCACATATATTACCTTTAACAAAGCACAAAGCTTTCATATCTTACCTATTTTCTTCAGATCTGCCTCCTTTCTTAGCACAAAGCTTCGTAAGTTAGGTAGAGTACTGTGCACTAAAGCAACAAATCTATGCACAGAGCTTTCTTTCTTTTCCTCAATTCCCGGCAATCACATTTTTTAGGTCCCGACAATGGAACCATTTGTTGGCACAGGGACAGACCCAGGGTTCAATGCTTCAACAACGCACCAACAAAACCCTAACTACCGGCCCTTTTGGCAACACCTATGAAGCAGATGAAGTCTCGCCTGAGGTAGAGGCAAGGGTGGTTGCAGGACTCCAGTGTCTACAACCTTAGCTGGGACACAGATCTGTGATTACAATACTCTAACAAAGCACTTAGCAATTAACATTCGTCAGTAATTAACCCTTATTCACATCGTATATCCAAACCCTAATTACAGAGCAACGTAGTATTCAACAAGATCTAACACATTCAAGCACTAAGCACATCAATATAGATCAGATCTAGCATCTTATTCACATCATTAGTCACTAAGTTATCATATTCATCTAAGCATGCATCATTGCACTAAGGATTAATCATATGAACCATAAAACAACCATAATGCACAAAGCAACCACAACACAGGATATACGTGGTTCACCCCTAGCCTGGGGCTACGTCCACCAACTCTTCTTCTCTTTATTGTCTTATGTCAATCTTCTACATGCACAGAGCCACAAGGTCCTACTCTGCATAGGACAAGAGATCTGCATGCACCTCGCTAGATCCTCCTTCCCTGAGCTAGGTTACAGCACAAAGCCCTTACACAGTCTCTTACAATCACTTGCACTTAGCCTTGAAATCATCACACAGTATGCACAAAGCATTTACAACTATCACTTGCACTTAACACACTGTCCTTCACTTACCCTTACCACCACTTCTTACATCACCTACCTTTCTATTTATACATTACAAAAGGGCATAAACATGGGTAAACCCATGGGCCGACATCCCCATACCCATTACATAAGCCCAATACCCAAAAAGCCCTAAAAGGGGCCGAGATCCCATGATCTCCACTTCGACTTGCGCTTGGCCTTCGACAACCTGTCGAAGTCCCAAAATAGGTCAAACTTGACAAAGGATCTCCAAAACTTGGTCAAGGGCCAACAATGCACCACATGTATGTGCAGGCAAAAAGGGACTTGACACACCAGTGGTTTCCAACCAACAATAGGTTGACATCAGAAGACGTATGCCTAATTCTGAATGATTGGGAAGATGGGTGGAAAACCCCAGCAAAGAAAATGGGGCACCCAAAAGATGAAGAAGAGCAGGATAAGAGTGATGAAGAACCAGAGGAGGAGCAGGGGAACGACAAGAACAATGGCACGGGAGATATGCATGGCCCATCCACATCAGACATTCAACAAACAATCCCAACCACTAGAGTCAAACAAAAGGATAAGGGGAAGGAACCAACAGGAGGGGCGCGCAAGAAGACTAAAGCACATAGAGAAACCCCAATTTATACTTTGACTGATGACGATTTGGACCGTATAGGCTACCAAGTACGGGACGTCGTGGAGAAAATCGTGGAGGAAGCAACCAAGAGACTAGAAGATAAACAAAATAGAGTGCAGGATCAGTTGGCAACACTCCAATAGCTCTTAGCATCATCTAGCCTAACAAAAGAGCGCACAATCAAGGGAGGATCAACCATAATTTCAAGGAAGGAAGGAGAGAGTGTGCATAAGGTCTTAACTCAGTTAGTAGTTAGGCATAGAACACTTCACAATGAGAGGGACACAGTTGAATTTCCAACGTCCAAATTAAAATAACAACTGAATGTTCTAGGACACCTGAATATATAGTGGTATCGATGATGCTAATACAAAGACTACAAGACTTGCAGATAGACTTGTTTCAAGTGATTAAGAGCCGAGGAGATGAAGCACACCAAGAGCTTAATAGAATAATGCACAAAAAGGATCAACTGCAGCAACAGTATGACGTTGCGCTCCAACAAAAGAAGGAATTTGAAGGTCGAGTGGAGGAATTAATGAGGGACAAAAATGAGGCTGAGGAAAGGGTAAAGACATCCATCTAGGAAAAGGACAAAGCTGAAAGTATAGCGCAGAAAACACAAGCAACTATCCACAAATTATACAAGGTCATTCTGGAACTTCCCATAGTAGTAGAAGCTACTATGGAAGAACAAGTATTGAAAATTGACGAAGACATCAAGGGCTTATGATCGCATATAGAAGACCAACAATTGTGTAGAAGCACACCACTAGAAGCCAGAGAAGGAAGAGAGAGAATGTCGATAACAACAGTCGCCAACATCGAAAAGGTGGAAGAAGAGTGCGCCAAACTTACTGAGGAGAGCACGCAGATATGAACAACCTTAGTGGAAGATCCTGAGATGAAGGCTATGGAGTCTAAGTTAAGACAAGCGCAGGAAGAGGCACAACACGCTTCAGAGAAAATAACTACACTTCCACCAATTGAACGCATGACAACCATTTTGGCTTAGAAGCAGTCATACTTGGAATTGGAGAAGGTGAGGGATCAAAAGAATGTCCTTCAACAATTGTTGGGACCACTGCAGGAAGAAGCAATGAGGGTAATAGGTGAATTAGCCACTACACAAGGCAAGGTAAAACAAGTCGCTCAGGAAGTAGAAGAAAAACTAACAACCTTGATTGCGCAGGGGGCCGAAGAGATCGCAAAAATAGAAGCAACGATACTCAACGAAGTGGAGGTAGCAAAGGCAGCCTCCCAAAAGTTCCTTGTGGTATGAAGGAGCAGGTAACAGGCCTGAGTGGCTCGAGAGGAGCCACAGGTGAGTTTTGGGGGCTTATTGGACAGGAAATTTTGGATACATTTTTGATAAAAATCCTAAGTAGAGAAAAAGTGCGCAAAAGAATAAGGAAGACTAGGGAGTGCGCATTTGAGACGCATCTAAGAGGACAGTGCGCAAACAGAAGAATAAATTAGTGAATAAAGTAGAGAGAAGAATAAAGCATAGAATAAATCAGGAGAAGAAAGCGGGCAAAAATGAAGGACGATAACCCGACATGCTAAAGATGGAAGGACGTGCAAACGCAAGAGGAAAAACAATTAGAGTGCAAAAGCAACATGCAGACGGAAAAGCAAGTGAAAACAATCGAACATCCAGTGAACTGGAGTTGTCATGCATTGTAATGGGGTTTTGGGAGAAACTGTTATCGCACAATTTGTAAGTTGGTAAAATCCCGACCCAACCACCAGGTGGCAACAACTAAGGAACACTATACCCAATGTCACCTTGATATAGGTCCCGCACTTCGAGGGTGACTAGGTCACTCTAGGGAGGCGATCTCGCTGACCCTGGTGTTATTGGATAAATCGATAGGTGTGGACACTAACAGATCTCCCTAGATCCACCTAGATCTAGAACAAAACACACCAGAACATGACGCTTTCCTTAAGTTTTAAATATTGAATTTACTAACTAAAGAGGGATAGGTGACATACCGTTTAAATGTCACTTCCTCTCGCCATCGCCATCCTAGCTCCATTCCAACTCTCATACAATGATGAACCTGCAAAAGAACGCAACCAACCAAAGTGATAGTAATAGCATAAGCTCAATATAAACCTATGTATGTGATCAAGGAATCATACAATAAAACACAACAAGCTTTATAGGAAAGAATCATATTATTGTATCATATTAAATGTGAAAGAGAGATTACAACCATGGCCTTGATGTCGTAAGGTCCCTTCCAACTGTCCTTCGTTCCCCACACACTTCCACTCCAAGAATTCTGAGAGCATAGATCTGATAATATTCACAATCTATCTTGACAAAATGGCTCATCAAGCCAAGCTAACAATCTCCAAAGCTCAATCCAATCCAATCCAAAATCAAAAGCTAACTTTCTCCATGAGAGCTCCTCTCCTTTTATAATTTGAAGAGGATAAGGTGAGGACGTTAGGATGATCCCACTAAATCATGAAAGCGAGTAAGATCCAAACCATTTGGATGCCACCTCACCATGGAAGTTTCTCCTTCTAGAAGCATCGAGAAGATGCTCGTTTTTCCCACGTATGAGCATTTTCGCACCCTGCTTATATAGCAACCTGCAAACACTTCACGACCTAGCTATGGTGCAGCATGCGAAAATCCTCTTTAATAGGGTTTTTACAGAGAGAAAGGCAACTTCTTTTCTCAGGAAAAGTTCCTCTCCCTTCTTTCTTTAGGAACTCGAGCTACTGACCCCTCCAAAGGCAACAAATAGGTTTACATCATTAACAATCATAGGGATGACAAAAATGATGTGTAACGGAGAGCCCCACAAATTATGAAGTTAGAACAGAGTGATAGTTGAAATACTTTGTCGAGTGTGTGTAGGGAACAAGGAACAGTCGGTCGGAAACCTGCCAACAAACAAGAAAATACAGTACAATAATATATCATCACTGAGGTAGGCATTCCCATACTCAGAATACAAATGAATCAGAGCATAAATGATGACATGCAAAGATCCATGTCAAGTAAGACAAGTCATGGCCACCAAACATACACTGTGGATAAATGCCAATATGACTCAAATCTGAACATAGCCACCACAAATACACTATGGATCTATGTGTTAAAGACTCAAATTTGAACATAGCCACCAGACATACAATGTGGATCTATGTAACAGTACACTGAATATGTTCCAACGCAACCTGGATCTGTCAGAAAATTTCCAGGGTCTTCATCTCCACCACTCTATAGTACGAATCTAACCATGTGAATACATGTGTCGAAGTCGAAAATGGTAGAAACCACTTGATTACCGGTCGTTAGTGAATACCGTTAACAAGTGCGAGAGAAATCACCATTAATGTCAATGAATCCCAAGGTACTCTAGTACAATCCAACGAATGTGAATCAATGAGTTGAGGTCGAACACTCGTCGGAACCTTCCGATCCAAGGTCAATAATGAAAACCCATTGTCAAAAGCAAGGAAACCTGCCATTGAGGCATGCAAGTTCCAAGGTACCAATTAGTTTCTAAGTCTAATTCCTGGATAATGAGTTGAAGTCGACAGGAAAAGATTCATCAGATAAGGGCCTTAATGTATCCCACATCAATGACATGAAACGGGTAACAAGATTTGGAGTAGATCAGAGTAACAAGTGATTCGGGGCTGACCCAGGGATGGCCGACGCAATAGAAGGCTTAAGGACTGCATAAATGCCTGACACAATAGAAGGCCTTTCGGGTTGGACATCTTTTTTAACACATTGACGACACAACAACTGTCTTGGAAACACTGACTCAACAATAGGGATCACATACCAATTTGTAATCTTATAAAGGAGTATGATCAAGAGACAAGCAGATTTTCCAACCTAGACACAAAGTGAGTGAAAGGGTGTCATGTTATAAAGGGACTCTTCCATAGAATACAGGTTTAGATACATTTCTTTCCCAACTTTTCCCCCACCATTTCTGGCAAGTACCTCTTTATTTTTACACAAGCTTGAGGAGGATAGCATATGCTTGTTGATGTAATCTCATCCTTCGGACGAGTCCTTCGAAGTATATTTAATGAACCCTAGGAAGGAGTGGTTCAGTCCCATATGGGTCTTTCGATGTTTGTTTAACGAGTCCAAAGAAAGAAAACTTACGGGTTTTTCATGTTTAGAGAGTCTGAAAAACACTTAAACAAAACTCTCCCAGTTCCTTTTTCGTAAATTAGTTCAACGAGACCAAAAAAATGATAAACTATCGCTCACTGAACATTTTCTTCAAATAATTTTACGAGCGTGAAAAGAACAAGATCACTTGGCAATATTTTCATGTTTAGAGAGTCTGAAAAGAGCTTAAAGGGAACTCCAGGGGTTCCTTTTTCGTATAACCTTTACGAGTCCGAAAAAGTGATAAAAGTATACTCGGTTACATTCCCATTGATTTATGAGCACGAGAAAGAACAAAGACTAAGCTCAGTAACTTATTCTCATGTATTTATGATCATGAGAAAGAACAAAGACTAAACTCGGGATTCTTTTCGTTTTTACGCAAGCTTTAAAACAAAACCAAACTATGCATGGACCTGGTTTCATTTTTACACAAGCTTGAACCAAAGGAAACTATGCTTGAGGTAAGTGGTTTCATTTTTACACAAGCTTGAACCATAGAAAACTATGCTTGGACTTCCCAACGCATAACACAGGGATGGTTGGTACTTAGCCCCCAGATTAAGAAACTAGCGGCTCTAAATTCAGCATGAAGTCCAGAGACTGAAAGAGTTTCCCCCCAAGCTCTGTTTCATCCAACTGCGAAGGCGAATGAAATGAAGCTTCAAATACTATATGTAGGACTTGACCCAAATGGAGAGGGGGAAGTTGTTTCATTTTTTAACGAGCTTGACACATGAGAAGAACTATGCTCGTGACTCTGGGTATAATCCCAAGACCATTGTTTCATTTTTAACAAGCTTGACACAGAAAACGAAAACTATGCTCGTAAACTCTGTTTCATTTTTTTAACGAGGTCACCACAGAGACGCAAAACTATCCTCATAAGTGGTTTCATTTGTTAATGAGCTTGAAATCAAAAAATCATGCTCAAGCTGGTTTCATTTTTTAATGAGCTTGAAATCAAAAAATCATGCTCAAGCTGGTTTCATTTTTTAATGAGCTTGAAATCAAAAAATCATCCTCAAAGACCTCAGTTTCATTTTTTAACGAGATTGCCTCAGAGACGCAAAAACTATCCTCAAAACAGGTGTCATTTTTTAATGAGCTTGAAATCAGAAAACGATGCTCAAGGCTGGTTTCATTTTTAAATGAGCTTGAAATCAGAAAATCATGCTCAAAGACCTCTGCTTCATTTTTTAACGAGGTTTCCTCAAAGACGCAAAAACTATCCTCGGATTCTCTCTTCTTGATCATGGATTCCAAGAGGACAATGCTCCGGAATGACACCATGTCAAGGGACAAAACTCGGTCATGGCTTCCAAGAGGTCTTCACTGGAAGGAAGAAACACCCTCTGGAAGGACACCATGTGGAGGGTCGCGACAGGAGTAAAGAGATCAAGCTCTAACAACCCTATCGAAGAGATCACCATGTCAACTACTGGATCTAAGTCATTAGAAGTTGAATCCATAGGCGACAACGCCACATAATTGACCTGTGGCGGGGGCGATACCGTCTACATATAAGAACCATTTAGCGAGGCAATCCAGTCGGGGTCAATGAATGAAAGTATATCAACAGTCACAACTCGTCCATCGTGAGGGAAAGATATCACATGAAAAAGAGTAGACACAATAGCTTTCATGGCATAGACATAATCTCGCCCAAGGAGTAAAGCGAAATCAAAGGGGTCTTGGACTACCATGACGTCAATAAAGACAGTTTTCTCTCCCAAAGTTACAGAAAACTGAGGAAGGGTCCCTAAAGGTTGACTATTTCTTCCGTTAAAAGCTAACAGATTATGTGTAACTGGAGCAAGTTGAGGAAAACCCAAAGCTTGCAAAGCAAAAGACGACAAAATACTAACGGACGCACCTTCATCTATCAGTGCCTAAGGAACGTCTCGCCCACAAACCTATACTGTAATCTGGAAAGGAATGTGAGAGGGAAGATGAGTTCCAGTTAGCACACCCGAATCAAAATGGACGGCCTCATTACTTGGAGGGGGTTCCACGGGAGAAGGAGAAATACCCATCGGCATGGTAGATTCTGTATCAACGAGAAAAACATGGGCAGTATCGGGTTTACTCTCTAGCAGGAAAGTAGGATCGACCGATGGAGAGATCAGATCGACCACTTGGGTTGCATTCTCCAAGGGGAGAATGGGGTCAACAGGTGGAAATGGATCGACCACTTGGGTTACACTCTCTAACGGGAGAGTGGGATCGACCGAGGATGAGATCAGATCGACCGCTTTAGTTTCACTCTCTAAGGGGAGAGCGGGATTGACCGAGGATGGTATCAGATCAACAACTTTTGGTCGCCAATTTTGATATTGGATAAATCGATAGGTGCGGACACTAACAGATCTCCCTATATCCACCTAGATCTAGAACAAAACACACCAGAACATGATGCTTTCCTTACGTTTTAAATATTGAATTTACTAACTAAAGAGGTATAGGTGACATACCATTTAAACGTCGCTTCCTCTCGCCATCGCCATCCTAGCTCCATTCCAACGCTCATACAATGATGAACCTGCAAAAGAACGTAACCAACCAAAGTGATAGTAATAGCATAAACTCAATATAAACCTATGTATGTGATCAAGGAATCATACAATAAAACACAGCAAGCTTTATAGGAAAGAATCATATTACTGTATCATATTAAATGTGAAAGAGAGATTACAACCATGGCCTTGATGTCGTAAGGTCCCTTCCAACTGTCCTTCGTTCCCCACACACTTCCACTCCAAGAATTATGAGAGCATAGATCTGATAATATTCACAATCTATCTTGACAAAATGGCTCATCTAGCCAAGCTAACAATCTCCAAAGCTCAATCCAATCCAATCCAAAATCAAAAGCTAACTTTCTCCATGAGAGCTCCTCTCCTTTTATAATTTGAAGAGGATAAGGTGAGGAGGTTAGGATGATCCCACTAAATCATGAAAGCGAGTAATCTAAAACCATTCAAATGCCACCTCACCATGGAAGTTTTTGCTTCTAGAAGCATCGAGAAGATGCTCATTTTTCCCACGTATGAACATTTTCGCACCCTGCTTATATAGCAACCTACGAACACTTCGCGACCTAGCTATGGTGCAGCCTACGAAAATCGAGCATTTTCGCACCCTAGCTATAGTGCAGCATGCGAAAGTCCTCTTTAATAGGGTTTTTACAAAGGGAAATGCAACTTCTTTTCTCAGGAAAAGTTCTTCTCTCTTCTTTCTTCGGGAACTCAGGCTACTAACCCCTCTGAAGGCAACAAATAGGTTTACATCATTAACAGTCATAGGGATGACGAAAATAATGTGTAACACTTGGGGGATTGATATGAATGGAAGGGAAAGAAGAGAAGTACCCCCGGAAAGAACAGTGATGAAAGAGGGAAGATGGATTTGATGTCTCACTTCCGGGTGGTTTAAGGTTACCAAGTCTTTGGGTAACTACGAAAGTGTTTGTACTTGCCCGAGACACAAGAAAAGCCACACTTGCATATAGTATTTAGGTAGACCAACAAGTTTAAGCTTGTTTTCCCTAATTTGCAACAATCAAACAATATTAATTATCAACAATATAATGATATCAAAGGCTACAATTTAATGTTGCTACAAGTTTAGTTAAACATGAAATAGGTGAACCAACAATGACTAGTGTAGCTTGCACAAAATAGTATGAAACTTGATGCTATAGCGGGAAAACCCCACTATGGACTACATTAGGGTTCAACATGTAGGCAGATCTAACAGTCTAAAGTCTCCTACTCTTTAACAACTAGCCCAAATACACCCCACATTAATGCATAAAACACAAGGTAAAAGGATCTGGTAACTCTACCTTAAAATCTGTGTCCGGTGTCAATCCTTTTGCGTTCGGTTGTTCCTCGACTACAAATCTCCTCCCAAGGCCGACACATATTCATAAACAGACAAACAAAGAACTACAAATATACATCTTATATATGAATTAGTGGGTTAGATGTCATAATCAAATATAAATCAAACATAAAGATTGAACACATCATATTTGGGACAGAAAAAGTATTCCTTTTCATTAATCTCACAAAGTTACTTACTGTAACACACCCACTACGGCATAATAAAATTTTTGCTTTTCCTCAAGGGACAAAATCCCCGAAGTCCTACGGGGGCCTAGCGCAGGCTAGTTCTTCCCTGTTCACCTCCCTGTGATCGTGAGTTAGGACCATAGGCCAAACAACCAGGCGCCTTTTCGTGTTTCGCGACTCAGCGATACAAGTGAGTCCAATCTTATAGGTAGAATGGTGAGGGGTCTCTGGAATGAAACCCTAGCCGTAGATCTGGGCACATAGATTATGGTCGTCTAGATCTACTCGTCGCTTAATGACAAAGCACTAGATCCCTTTCTTTAGTCCCTATCTCGACAGGACCACATACGCGCCTAAATGCAAGTGCCTTTCACAACTCGCGACCTCGCGAGTCGTGAGTCGAAGACCCTCGAATTTTCTTCACCAATCGACGATACCCGAGATTCTAATATGGTATGGCCCCTCCTTATTAGCACTCTCCATGCGTGACCACCGGCTAGGGCTAACTTCTAGCCTTACTCGCAACTTGCAAGTTCGCGAGTTGAAAGGTTGAACCTCTGGGCCCTTCTTTTACAAAACCTCGAGATGTGAAAGTCAGAGAAGGTTTGACTCCTTCCGAGCTTCTCGGAACTCGCAACTTCGTGACCTGAGTTATTGGGCCTTTGTGCTCCTTTCTTACGAGAACCTGAAGTACGAGAAGTCAACAGGATGTTGACTACCATTTCAAATGACACATGTCCACCACCTGTCACCACTTCTCCCTCTCCCTGGGCATCTTATCGTTACACCACCTGTCAACCACGTGGGTCCCACCAAGCGGACGTGCCACATGTTGCACAAGCTCTTGCAACTCGCAAGCTCGGGACTTCTACAGTCAAAATTGATTCCCCTCAACCTCCGAGACCCCGGTATGCGATATGGTGAGGAGGTCCTAACTCAATGGTTGCTCCTACTTCTCGCTATTTGAGACTTCGCGACTCCAAGGGTTTGCTCTTCCACCTCCAAACTCACAAACCCCCGATACGCGATGTATCGAGACGTCAGATCCCACAGCTATCCTTCCTCTTTGATCAGTGACCCAGATCACATCGTGATCTCGTGACTCGGGACTTCGTGACTCCAAGAGCCTGGTCTTCCAACTCCAAACTCAAGAATCCCCGATACGCGATGTATCAAGACGTCAGATACCAAGACTGTCCTTCCTCTTTGATCAATAGCCCAGATCACATCGCGATCTCGCGACTTGGGACTTCGTGACTCCAAGATCCTGGTCTTCCACCTCCAAACTCACGAATCCCCGATACGCGATGTATCGAGACGTCAGATCCCTACCACCTGTCCTCTAACATGGACGGTCCTGATGTCTCCAGGATTTTTGGGACGTAGTCGAGTTCACTCTCCCTCCTAAGTAAAGGTTAAGATCGACGACTTATAGAGCTCTGATGGGTCCCTAGGATCTACGGTCCAGGATCCCATCACTATTTGCAAAGGATGAAAGGGCAAGGTGTTAACGCCTATGCTCCTTCTCTAGATCCGTCGATGTTGACAGTCTTGGGGTATTCTTGAAAGGATTTTGACCATTCATTTACCAAGCGATAGGGTATTTTCTTTCTATATTTGAATCTCGCTATCCCTCCTGAGCTTGAATCACGAGGTTCAAACTCTCGGAGCTTCAGGCTCCCATGACCTCGAGATCTTAGAAAGCTACTCTTTCTTGCATAAGGGTTCCAGACCCGGATTGCATGAACCCTCAGACAGTTCTCGGGCAATTATCTATGATCTTAATCGTGTCTCTGGTAAGGTTCAATATGGTTACAAGGTTTATGGGGTAATTCTTGGAAAAGAGTACTCTCAAGGGGCCTTCCCAGAATATTATGAGAAACTAAGCAAATAAGACGATTCTCGGTGGAGCGAACTCATGTCCCAGACTTAATCATTTGTGCAGAAAACAACTATGACATGTAAGCATACACAGGCATCCATTCTATCAAATAAAACGTTAGGTAAACACTTCTATTCAAAACTATTTACAAGCACATAAAACTGAACATGCGATTATGGCATTAACTTCAAATAACACTTATCAGAAATAACACCAGAGGTGATGCAACTGCTAAGAGGGGTGCTCGTTTCCACCCAACTGTAGGCTCAGCGACTCCCAACGGATTTACCACTAGCCACCCCCAAGCTGAGGCCACGATGTTGCGAGACTGAGTTTCTCTTTTCCAGTGACCGAGAATGAAGGTTACTCTCCTTCTTCTCCGCTATCACTCACTCTGTATTTTCCAGAGTTCCTCTTCCTTCCCTCGCATCTGCCCCCTCCGCGCTTCTTCCTCACATATTTCCCCCTTGCGAGGTTGTGTGTGACACAATTTCCCTCACGTTGGTCAGGCCTAAGGCTCCTACGGATGTGTGGTTCACTTCCCCCACCCCTCATTAATTCCTGAGGAGCCATCTACCTACCAACCTAGGAGTAATTTATTTCGGGCCAGCGAGCCGCTCTTGGTTCTCCGAGCCAGTGAAGTCCAAATACGGTATTGGTTTCG
>ML779987.1:948329-973127 GCA_009831015.1 Picea engelmannii
GGCTGGGAGTTCCAGTTAACTGACAAAAAGCTCTTCGTCCCGGCGGAAACTTTCCTGATTTTTTGCTTTGTTAGGTAAACGCGGGCTGTAGTGGGCCAGCCAGCGTTCACACGCGTGCTGCAGAAGGCCTGCCAGCGTCCCAATGCGCCCAGTGCTAGGTTAGGGCACGGGTTACTTGATTTAGGAGGTTTTTGAAGAGTTTGTTCAGCATGGCTTTGGCAAGGAAAGGCGATGAGTAGGCCTGATGCCAGGTAAGCAGGGATAGTTCAATTTAGGGTTATAATACTCATACATCATTTTGTTCTGAAAGTGACTGCCATGGTCAGTGACAATCTCCCTCAGGATGTTGAACCTTGTTATTATCTAATTGAACAAAAATAGAGTTGTTGTCTCGCCATCATCTTTCAACGTTGGCATAACTTCAACCCACTTAGTGAAGTGGTCTACTGCTACGATGATATAACGGTGCCCCCTGGATGAAGGGGGGTGGCATGTAGTATAATCAATCCCCCACTTAGTGAAAGGACCAACTGTAATGACGGGAAACATAGGAGTGGGGTGTGCCCTTATCTTCCGAGAGAAGATCTGACACGGGTGGCACTTCTTGACTGATTCAACACAATACTTGATTAACGTCGGCCAAAAGTAACCGGCTCATAGAATCTTTTGGGCTATTGCCAACCCAGACAAATGACCACCACATGCTCCAGTGTGGCAGTCGTTAAGAACGAGCTCCACTTCTTCATGAGTGAGACATCGACGAAGGATGCAATTTACACCTCGACGATACAAAGTGTCCTCGAGTATGAGATAGTTTTTTGCCTGATGGCGTATACGTTGATGGTCATCATGAGAAGCAGAGGCGAGGCACTTCAAAGTCTAGAGATAGACTAATATATCCCCATACCAGGGGTCCGAAGATGAAATCAGAAAAATATCTCCTTTAATCGGTGATTCTTAGGGCGTAACATCACCTGACTTGACCGTAAGTTCTGAGATAAGTTTTGCAAAGACCAATGACTTCTTAGATTTCACAGAAATGAAATCCAAATCAAATTCCTGGAGATTAACAATCCATCTACTGATCTTTCCACTGATTATACGTTGTGTCAACACGTATTGGAACGGATTCACAACGACAATGATGGTGGTCTTGCGAAATAGGATATAATGACGGAACCGCTAGACAGCATTTACTGCTGCCAACGCAACATTTTCAACATGGGATTAGTTGAGTTCTGGTCCAACCAGGCATCGACTCAAGTAATGAATCACACGTTCTTTAAGTAGATCGTTCTCTCGAACCAAGACCATACCGATGGTCGGCTTTGCTGGGACCAAATACAATAAGAAATCTTTATTATAATTGGGTGGTTGAAGTAGAGGGGCAGATGTGGGGGCACGTTTCAATGCTTCGAATGAGCATTGAGTGGCTTAGTCCCAATGGAAAGGGATGCCCTTCTTTAGTAAACGCATAAACCCTTTAGTGATCTTGGCATAGTTTGCAATAAAACGTCGAAGAAAAGTGGCGTTTCCCTGTAAACTCTGAAGCTGAGGAACTGTGAACGGGGGAGGCAATTGAACTATCGCCTCAACCTTTAGAGGATCGACCATGATCCCTATTGTCGAAACTATAAAACCTAAAAGATGACCCGACATCACGCAAAAACTGCATTTTTTAGAATTCAAGCGAATCCGATAGTAGCAACATCGTTCAAAGATAAGTTGGAGGTGTGTGGGATTCAAATCTCTTACGAGATCATGATGCTAAATCATCGAGATAGGCCTCAACTATGTGTTTGAGATCATGGAAAGCAAAATACATGGCCCGCTGAAAAGTGGCTCCAGCGTTCTTCAGGCCAAAAGGCATCTTCCGATAAGCAAATGTACCCCATGGACATATAAAATTTGTTTTATGCTGGTCTTCGGGGTTAATCTGAATCTGATTGTATACCAAAAAACCATCCATGAAAGAAAATACCTCACAACCTGCACATTCATCGACAATCTGGTCAATGAATGGGGTGGAGAAATTATCCTTTGGCCAGGCCTTATTCAAATCACGGAAGTCCGTACATACGCGAATCGTTCCCTGCTTTTTGTTGACCGGAACAAGATTTGACACCCATTGAGTCAATAGGACGAGGTAGATGAAACCAGCTTTGAGCAGTTTCTTTACTTCAGCCTTAATAGTTACTGCTTTTTGAGGATTAACTGGATGAAGCTTCTGTCGAACCGGCTTGGCGTCAGGGTAAGTCCTTATTTCATGTTCGACGATTCTTGGATCAGTGCCTGGCATTTCCTCGTAAGACCAGGCAAAAACGTTGCGGAAAACTTTAAATAAATCAGTATAGATTCGAATCTCCTTGGGGGAGCAATCCGCTCCGACGAAGACATTCTCCACGACACCAGGGGCTCTAGAGATATCGATAGGTATCATTTTAACGACGGTTGCCATATTACCTTCGACGTAAACTGCGTGTGTAACCAAAGGATTAATGGGACAAGACCTATCTCCAGTCATAGTCAACACGAATTCACCGGCCTCAATTCCTCCTAACTTCGGTAGAAAACAAGATCTGTGATGGAGATCATCCCAGGGTTTGTCTAGACTAGTTAATGCCTCTATAATCGCCTCGTTAGAGGGTAAGACCAAGTCTAAGGAATCGGTAGTGGCAAGCGAACCTTGAGCCCAGGTAGGATTGAAAACTGGATCTAACTTCTATGCGGTAGTCGGATCGAGGTCAGCCAAAGCTTGCTAGACTATAGAGTATGCAACCTCTGTCGCGGACAAAGGCATGGCCATCCCATGATGCCCTGTACCTTCCATTGTGGTCGATGGGGAACGAAAAGTCCACGGATCGTTAAAGTAAGTCGTACAGAACGACGACACTTGAAAGATTTCAGCCTTAGGTTGGTCGGGGACAGTCGATATGAACTTGACATCATCGGATGGAGGTGGGTAATCGAAAGTACCCGTCAAAGGCAGGCACAAACCAACCACTATATTGCGGACGTCGGGTTGTGGATTATCCATCATCGGGACCGTGGATGCCCCCGATGAAGGGTCAAGACGAGAGAAAGACAATTGATTAATGGACACGATCCGACCCTCGTGTGGAAACAACAAGACCCAAAAAATGTGGCGACCACTTCATGCATAGCATAGGTCCAACTCCTTCCTAACAAGAGATTGTAGTCGAGAGGCGCATCGACCACTTCAACTTCGACGCACACGGTCTTTCCTCCTAGCTGCATGGCGAAAGAAGGAATGATTCCATGTGGTTTGAACGAACTACCATCAAAAGTGGTAAGAAGAGTAGGTGATGGAGACAAAACAGGTTGGCCAATGGCCTTCCAACATGCCAATGACATCTTGCATGTCGAGGCGCCCTCATCAACCACTATGTCGAAAATGTTTCGGGTAAAAGATTTTGTCGTGTAAGCCACTACTATCTGAAACGCGATGTGGTATGGGAGACGAGGTTTCAAGTCGGTCATATCAAGCATGATCGTTCCCATATTACAAGTCTCAGTAGATCCTAAGACAACTAACAGAGCCTTTCTCTGCAAAGGGCAGCTCTAGAGGACCTCCAAAGCAGACATTATGCAAGGGGTTTGTGACAAATATTCCACTGCAGAGTAGTTATGGGCGGCCCTCGCATTTGGATTGTGGGAATCTTTCTTGAACACCCCTTTCGGGATGTGTGTCATTGTTTCACCAAACATCTTCTCGATTTGGAGAGGAACAGATGGGTTTTTTGCTTCTTTACCCTTCTAAGAAGTGTTTGGCATTCTGTAATCATGTGTCCTAGTCGCTATGTGGGCATCACCTTTCAACGTATAAACATTTGAGGTCAAGGGATTACTAGATGACGAAGGGGGTCCCTGACTACCCCCATCCGCGTTCGCAGAGGCTTGAGTTAAATTTTGCCCATGTGGAAATGGGTTCGTTAACAAAACAGGTTGTTGCTGCGTGAGTAACTTTTGGGCCTCCGCAAGCCGAGGGCACATGTGAGTCAGATGGTCTTCCATGAAAAGGTTACATGGATACTTCGACTTTCTTTTCTCTGTGTTTCCCCCGCCGGCATTATTGGTGGGTTTCTTATCCCCCTTACCCTTCTTTCGTTGTTTCTTCTTTCCGTCGGCCTGCTGGTTGGCCTTCGGGTTTGTCGATTGAACACTGTGTACATCTGACGTTTGAGTAGGGGTAGTAGCCGAACCAGTGGTTTGGAAGGCCGATGTCTGTTGTATCGAAAACTGTTGCAATTGATTCGACAACTAATCAGTAGGCTTTGCTTGTGCTGAACCAACAATACCATGGGCATGTGGTCCAGACTTCTGTCTGGCCTTGTCAATAATGGTGCATCTGGAAAAACTTCGTAAAGTAAACTAGACTGAGAGTATATCATTTCTAGCTATTGATCTCTCATTATCGCTTCTTCCTTGGAAAACACTCCCGACGTTGCTACGTCTTTGGATAACTGAGGTACCAAAGACTTAAGGAACCACTCCAGCAGGAATGTTGGTGGAACTGGTACTTTTATCAAACTCTTCTGACACCGTTATTCTTGGATGTGATCTGAGATATGGTCATCCTTTGTTTGCTCAAAGTTGGATAGCAACTTGGTGTCCACATCGTGTCTCACAGGTAATTGAAAATGGTTTAGGAAAACCATTTCCAATTCACCAAAAGTAGAGTATCTTGAGTGGTCAAGCTCGATGTACCATTTCGCGGCACTCCCAATAAGAGTGCGTTAAAACAAACGCAACTGGACGAAGTCGTCTCTCAATGAGTTGGAAAAGCACCATAGGTGAAAGGTGGTCACATGATCGCCTGGATATTTGTTAGGCTTACCTTCAAACTTTAGAATGTTCGAGGGAAACTTGGTCGGCATAGGAGGCCAACGTAGATCATGACAAATTGGGTCGTTTAACAATCTTGACAAGTTTGGCAAATGCAACGTTTCCAGAAAAGGTAGCTTGGGTTGTTGAGTATGTATAGGAGGAAAGGAGCCTGGAATTTGGTTGGCACCAGGTTGCCAGGAAAAGTTAGGCTGCTGACCAGGGTTCTGGGAAAAACCATGGTCGTGGCCAGTGTATGGATACTGCGCTTGTTGAGACGTCATCTGCTGACTCCCATAATTGGACGTTGAGGGATGAGAAGGGATTTATCTCGACGTTGTGTTCCAAAGGTTATGGAAAGGGTTGCCCCCTACTGATCCGATGGGCATAGGTATTGAGTGTTGCCCGGGGTTCCATTGGCCATGGAAGGGGTTGCCCCCAGTCAACATTCCTGACGAGGGGATCAATCCCTGCCACAGATTCCAGGGTCCTTGAGAGGTGCTTGCCCCATGAGCAGGAATAATACCCTGCACAAGATTTTGTGATCCAAAACCAGGGTTACTCCCGACCGAGATGACAGTTGATGAGAATGCGTTGTTACCAAACGCACCGAACAAAGAGAACAACAAAGAATCCACCGACGTGGTGTTGGAATAAAGTCCTTGACAACCTGCTCCAAACAAGTTGTAGTTCATGTTTGACCAGGCGGGCTGTTGAGGAGCACCGCCTAGCGAGGGGGACGACGGAGGTATATGAACCCCACCGTAAGGGAAAGCGTTATAGGGGGTTGAGGTGCCCCCCATGGACCCTTGCAGAGGAGCGTTAGAGCTCCCTGCCCCCGGACCCAAGGTCTGTAGGGTGAATTAGAATAGGACATAGTTTGTATCAAATCCAGGCATCTCGTATGAGAACGAAGGGCCTATCACACTTTGGGTGAACGGAGCAGTGATCGCCGCCATAGACAAAATTGGACCACTGCCCGAAGTAGAGCCGGTCAAGACCATGGTGGTCTGGACCGACAAAGGTGGGTTAGGAGGCGGAACACCCTCTGCAGTTGCAGCCATAGAGGGAGTGTGAGGACTCCCTGAAGAAGGAGCAATGTTTGCTTCCATCGTTGCTTGTAAAACTATCTGGTGCTCGTGATGAGTTATCCTTGGGGGGACAACTTGTATCCAAACTAACGCCGACAAGTTAGTGATCGTAGGGTTATAATGTCTCAGAGATTCCGCTCCAAGGTCAGAAATAGTAGGCTCCTTCGGATGCAAGAGTTCTTCTCTCAGGGATGGCTCGGGTACAGTTTCCTACGGCCCGATCGCCTCATATGACCCTTGCTGGTCAAGTCTTCGCCTTCGCGGTGGCGGGGGTGGCTCCAATTCAACTGGCGAAAGGCCCTGAAGCCTTTGCGACCGACATAGCTCTTGATCTTCCACTTTGTGAGAAGATCAATGACACACTAGGGATTTTACTAACGTTGAAAACTAGCACACACTAGAAAGAGTTCCTATGAGACAAAGCAAACAAACCACTAGCTAGTTGGAAGAACAGTTACACCAGCCAACACTAGAGCAATTTACCAGTGCAAGTGAAACTTGAATACGGAAGCACCCTCCGGGTATACTCTGCAAAGTGTGCCTCGATGTTTGTCCTAGGTATCATGGTATACCCCCGCAGTCACCTTTGTAAGTCATTAAAATAAAGGCAACTACGATGTTAGCGCGCGAACAATCAATAGTCAGGTGGACCGCAATGAGCAGGGTATCAAGCCCGAAACCTATCGAGGGTATCGAAAGCAAGTGTTCCGGAAGACAACTGAGGACATAGAATGGATTCGAGACCCATGAAGCTTCGTGGAAAATGCGATCAACATAATCCCAAGACAAGTCCTCTATATGTGTTCCCCACTATGCTTGGTTTGGCTTTGGAGGGGTTATCTCCGCTACCTTTCCGCACATGACCTCGTGTTTAGCCCCTGTGTTAGAGGGGGGTCCCGGATAAATTTCATGTTTACTGGAATTTTTACACTCCCTAGCACAAACTTGTATGTTTGTTTTATATCCTTGAAGAGTTTCCTCTCCAACCTAAATCAAGCTCTAGCCTAGACTAGTTGATGGACCCTACAAACATAAAGTCTAATAAATTTTAATTAAGCATTAATTTTAAGTGGTTTGTCTTAAAGTTAAGGAAACGGAAATGAAACTAGTGGTGTATTTTAAGAGATGAAAGAGGAGCATTAAATGAAACTGAAAGCAAACTACTTCTTTTTTACAAATAAAGATTTGCAAATTTAAACTCTTTAACTAACTTTTCTTAACTACTTTTTCTAAGATCTTTTAAAAGAAAAAACCAAAACAAGATTTCGCTAGACTACGAGCTACTTAGTGTTATAAGCATTCAATAAAGAACTTAAGAAAACACTCTTTCTCCTGATAAGCGAAGACAACTAACCTAACTACTTACCAAACAAAGAAATAATTTTTTATTTTTTTATTTTTTATGCTTCAAAATAAGAAACTTGAAATAACTTTTTTTTCTTTTCTTCTAAAGCAAGTGAAAGGGAAAAAGTGAAGACAAGACAAGACCAAAAACTGACTTCAGGTCTACTGCGGATCGTCGGGAGTCACTGACAATACTAAACAGACTGATCAGAAAAGACTCACTAACTCGTCTCAAATGCTTACTATGAAAACACAAGAAATCTTGATAAAGAAATAAGCTAACTGAAGTCAAGCTCGGGCTAAAAACTCTAACAACAGAGCCCAGGACTAGATCAAGAAAACCCCTGAGAAGTATGACTTCAATCAAGGAAGACGTTGGTTGCCTCTTCTTGAAGAAAGATTTTCTTGACATAGGCACGCTACTGACACTTAAGCAGCCTGCATATGTACGTGGGTTGTCCAAAGGTAGGGTGCCTATGTACGCGTGCAGACCCACTGCAGGCCACGTACACCTCCGTAACTTCTCAAAAAGAAAAATAATAGTCAAGACTAACAAGACAGGGAGTACTGGTATGGCAGACCAGAATCCCTTAAAGACCCAACAACTTACAGAAAACTCAAAAAGGTAATCAAAACCAATTAAAACACCCAAAATGATATCCCCTAAAAACCCTAGAGGCTTCCCCAGTACGGCTGCCAATTCTGCTATCGTAGGAAAACCCCCCTATGGACTACACTAGGGTTCAACATGTAGGCAGATCTAACGATACAAAGTCTCCTACTCTTTAACAACTACCCCAAATACATCCCACATTCATGCATAAAACAAAAGGTAAAAGGATACAGTAACTCTACCTTAAACTCCACGTCCGGTGTCGATCATTTTGCATTCGGTTGTTCCTCGACTACAAATCTCCTCCCAAGGACGACCTATATTCATAAACAGACAAACAAAGAACAATGAACATGCATCTTATATATGAATTAGTGTTTTAGATGTCATAATCAAATATAAATCAAACATAAAGATTGAACACATCATATATGGGACAAAAAAAGTATTCATTTTTATTAATCTCACAAAGTTACTTACAATGAGATTGACGACTGCTCCTCGAATCTGATCCGGGCTCCTCTTCACTAAGATCCAACTGTGCTTCCATGTATCTTTCTCCTCTCACAATTCTCTCTAGGGAAATGGCATAAGCTTATGAATGAGGAAAAGGGCAAGAATAGGGAATTCTGGCTCAAAACTCACAATGTGCCTACAAATTCTTGGGGCAAGGGGAGAAAGTGAAATGGGCAGAGTTTCACTGTTTTTATGCTTAGCTTTGGAATGAGACCCCAAAACCTCCTTTTATATGACAAAAGGATGGTTATTCGGTTGGGTGACGGGCTATAGGTGATGGGACAGTTGGGAAACTACCCAATAGCCCGTAATCTCAACGAATTCCTTGCAACTTTTTAATTTTTACAACTTTTGTGAGTATACGTGGGTTGTAATGGTGTAACTAGCATACGTACGCGAGCTGTAATGGTGCAGCAAGTGTGTGTACGCGGGTAGTAATGGTGCAAGGCACGTACATATTCAAAAATGTGGTTTTTAAGAAGAGTTGCTCAGTGATGGCTTGAAAAAAATAGCAAGTAAGATGGCATGATGTCAGGTATGCATGTATGGTGCAATTTAGGGTTATAACACTTGAGCAGTCAAACAAGGTTGTTATAAAACATTTTTGTAGTACAATTTATCAACCTTATGGATGTAGCATACAATGCATTACAACATCAAAATTATCCAGTGAAACTTGCCCAAAGGTTGCCCAAAAAGTACACTATCACAAGTAGAATAAGAGGGCAAAATTTTATCTTAAGTCTAGGGTTAGTTTGTGAGATATTATGGTTAGAAAAGTTAGGGTTTCTGCAGCCTTATGGTTGTAGGGTTAATTGTTAACAACAACAAAAATTGTTTGGAGAAAGAGGATGCCTCAAGGAGGCAAGGATGCTTGTAGCATCAAGTATACAATCCAAGTGAGAGAGCATCAAAAAGTGAAATTGTCACATTTACCAATGCAAAGTTTTTATATCTCCAATGCAAAATTGAAAAATGATTAGTCTGTTACTATTGGGTTTATGGGATCAATGAAAGAGATGGCTTGGCTAAGCACTTGGGGGTGTACACCCTTGCAATTCCCAAGTGTATCCAAGTCAATCTAGGAGATGCCAAGAGGGTGTACGCCCTTGTAATTCTCTTAGCACAACCTTGAAAAGTATTTGACCTTGAGAAGTGAAACTCGGATGAAAATGTTTGGTCTACAAATCCCTATGGGTGTAATCCCTTTTACTTCCTAGGGTTTGTAAAACAAACCAAGGTGAGCTTGGAGGGTGTGCACTCTTTTAGTTCTCCAAGACACCTTGTGAAAGTTGACCTTTCCTGAATAAGTAAACAAACCTTGGGGAGGGTGTAAGCCCTTATACTTCTCCAAGGGTTTTAACCAACAATAATTATGGAAAGAGCAAGACAAAAGACAATAAATGCATTTTTTCCCTTACCAATTCCACAAGAAGCTAGATCAAACCCTAATCTTCTAAGTTAAGTCCATCCACATGCATAAGAAAGAGTCTCCAAACATAGCATATCACTTTTCACCATCAATAGCAAGATCAAACCACAACAATAAGCAAAAGAGAGAAAATCCTCCAAGGCTAGCAAAAATTTCAGTCCAAGGCCTCTCCAAATGGGAGAGTTATGTTATGAAATGAGATCTTATGATCTCTATTTATACAAAATGTCTCCAAAATAGTTTTTCAACATAATTTTAGGGTAAACCACACAACTAGGGGTCAAAAACTCTAATCTTGCCCCTTTTGCAAAATAATATTAAACAATTCACTTAAAATTTACTTTTACACAAAAAGAAACCCTAATTCAAAGTGACATCATCCCTTTAGGGGAGGTTTTGACACTAGGAGCAAGTCGTTGGTGTTGGATGAGTGTAGTTAGGCTTCCCAAAGCCACATGTCAATAATCGAAGTCATTTTATTCATGGTCAAAGCCTCATTCTCCTCAAAACATCCTTATGCCAATGAATGATAGCCTCATCACCAAACCTTATCTCTCCTAGATAACATCATGCCTCCAAAGGTAACGTTTTGCCTCTCCTAGGCAAAACATTTGGCATGTGAGGGATAGGTTATGTCATACACAATGTCTTCTAGGCCTCTGAAGGTATGTCTCTCTCATCCAGCATGCGGGCCCTTGGCATGCACCTATGGACTTCAAGCCCCATGGAAGCCCAAGCTAGACTTGTTCCTCCAAAATTGTCCACCAACTAGGTCCTGCAAAGACAAATAGGCACGCCCTCCAAGGATCTCAAGTCAAAATATCATGACAAGTAAATCAAGTAAATAAATAAGCCATGTAAGCATGTGCATCAAAGATCACTCAGTCAAACAATTAAGTGCTCAAAGACATTATGCGACTTGCCAAGCTTGGATATGGGAGGGTTGACGAGGTGTCCTATTGGGTAGATCTTGCCCTAGGTCAAGGAATGTTTCCAAGAGATCCCTCTCTAAGCCATGTAAAATGGATGAAGTGGTTAAGGGTCAAGACTCAATGGGCATGGTTTCATGACATATAAGGGGTTGTAGTGTCTCATTCATGGGTGCCTTTGTAGAGGGTGTGTGGCACCTTCGTTTGCAATGCAATTTTTCCAAGCCCATCATTTTTCCATTCTTTGTTTCTTTCAAAATTTAGGGACAAGTTGAAGTCCATTGTCCAAACTTGGTGTCTAGATAATGACAATGTCACTCACAAATACCTAGTGGAAATGAGAAGGTTAGCTCGTGTTTAGACCCCCTTTCTCTCAACCATGCAACTGAGAGCCATTACCCTGGCTTGGTGTCCAGATGATGGTAATGGCATACCACTAGATATCCATGATAATAGTAGGTTGGCTCATCATGAGACCTCATATCCTCCAACTAACCCTTTAATCATTCATAATCATTATTCTTGTGGGTCCCCCTTTTTTTACAAATAAGTGTTTCATTGCTTTCTTGGGGGGATCCCTGAGCAAATCATCTGGAAGGTTTATATACAAGCTTTTATATTTTACCCAACAACAATCCATCTGGGCCTTCAACCCCTTCTTCCCATAGAATGAGGGATAACCCCTTCTTGGGTCAATACACCGTAATATCCCAGGAGATAAGTAAATGAGGGTTTTAAGTAACGGAAAGTGGTAAGTATGGTTGAGAACGGTACGATGGCTCTTCAAGGGAGTTTCCAGTAGCAAACCCATCCCCAAGGAAGACCACTTAATAGGGAACAATGTCAACCACCAAGGTGAAGCAGGGAAAAAGGCATAATTTCCAAGCATATGTCATGAAATCTAAAGCAGTCTAAGATACAACATACTCAAATGCCTCAAGTATTGAAATGACACTCACCATAATACCTGACTTGTATCTCGTGGAGCAAGGCCCATTGCCTCTCGAAATCCAGTTGGTGTGGTGGATGCCATCTAAAAATCTACGACCTCTGTGGTGGCAAGAAGGGTCTCCATCTACGCAAATGGATAATATTGGTCATGTAGTCTCTCGACACTCCATATCTGCAACCTAAGGGCCTCGAGACATAATCTCTTTAGTTATCACACAAAATGGGGATAACATTTGGCTCCTACTTGGGGACATGTGCACGCCATAGAGTGCACGAGAACCACAACATATCTTGGTAGACTTGTGCTTGCCAAAACTCAGAAAGAGGGATTAGAGCATCTAGGGTGGTGCTATCACCCTTTATCCATACATATAAAATCCAAAATGAAATCTAATCTAGAAAAGAAAAAATTTGACATTTTTTTTTTAATTTCTAAACAAAGCATGAAATCAATATGGAATATGGAATATGAAATGCATCTAAACTAATATGAGAAATCAAGATGCAAATGCAATAAATCAAAACGACTTACCTACTTACTTGGGGCCTTGTGGCCCTGAAGATCATGTGATGGGTGATGTCAAGTGAAGTCATACAACTAGTTGATCATCCAATCAAAGTATCTCCCCTTGTGCTTGATTATGTAAAACAACAAAGATAAGGCAAGCACGTAATGATCATGAGCATAAATAGATATATAATCAATCGTAAAATGAAACTCATGGAGATGTGTGGGAGGGAGGAAATCCTGCTAGAAAGAATATCAACAACTCTGATCACGCAAGGAATCTTGCTTGAAGTGATAGTTGCAAGCTCGATCAATCCATATATGAAGGGGGATACTATATGTAGACGAAGGCTCATCTTCATCTGCGCACAAAGACTCATTGCTTATCGAGGACTGAGAGGAAATGAGAGATCAGAAGAATATTGCATGATCTCTTGGAGAAGAGTGTAAGAGGTAAGGAACAGGCTTAGGCGTAGAAAAACACCGCCTCTTCACCTGCGAATCTTCATGAAAATACTTCCTCTTTGAAGAATAAACCTCTAATGGCTCTGAGGTGGCCACCTACTAATATTCCTCCAAAATTGAGGACGAAAGTGGCTGAGTGTCTCCGAATAAATCTGTAATTATGTCATCATCAGGCTCCCAAACATATGAACCATATACGCATGAAAAGTAGTCCTTTGAATATGACAACTCAAATCCCTTTTGTTGAGGGGTACCCTCAGTGTCATAAATGGGATCTCTATCGAAAATGAGACGACCAAAGTCCCACCTATGTCTGCCAGTTTGTATGAAAGTATATATATGTTCATCAATCGTGCGTAAAGGTTCTTTCATAAGACCATCAACAAAAACAACCATCTCTCTGTTTTCATGTGCAGGAGGAGTAGTGGCATGGACGTCATCATCAGATGGAAGGGCATATGTGAGTGCTTTGTCTTCGTCAAATGCATAATATGGATCTTCATCATGAAAAAATTCATTGAGATCTTCTTGGTAACTTTATTCATATGTCTCTTCTTTAAGCACTTCTTCATCATCAAGGGCAGGAAACAACTCTTTTATGCAATTCATCATTTACTTAGCAGCTTTATTAGCAAGCTTTTCCTATTCCATGTGTAAAAATGCCATCTTCGAGTCATAACAAGTTATGGATGAGGGTTCATCCCATGGTGCCATAATTCCATTGACCAAAAGGACACCTCAATGGAATCGCTAGGTGAGATCAAGTCTCATCGAAGTAGGGAAAGGGGGAAAAGGGAAAAGGTGGGCTTGTAGAGAGTGGAGTCGCCAAACGAGCTTCAAGGGAAACTTATCAAGGGTGTAAAAGGGAATGTTCTTCAATGGAATCGCTAGGCAAGCTAAGGCATAGAGGCTTTGGGAGGGAAGCTTGTCAAAGTGTCATTAGGGCATGAAAATGATTCAAAATCTTCCCCAACAATGAAGCCAAAATGTTATCGCACAAGTTGTAGGTTGGGAAAATATTGAACCAACTACCAAGTGGCGACAACTAAGGGACACTATACCCAATGTCACCTCGATATAGGTCCTGCACTTCAAGGGTGACTAGGTCACTCTAGGGAGGCGATCCTAGTGACCCCAGGGGGTTGAGATGAATGGAAGGGAAAGAGGAGAAGTAACCCCCTAAAGGTCAGCCATGGAAGAGGGAATATGGATTTGATGACTCATTTATGGGTGGTTTAAAGTTACCAAGTCTTTAGGTACCTGCGAAAGTGTTTGACCTGCCCGAGACACAAGAAAATCCACACATGTTTATAGTATGTTAGGTGGACCAACAAGTTTAAGCTTGTTGTCCCTAATTTGCAATAATCAAACAATATTAATTATCAATAATACAATGATATCATAGGTTGCAATTTAAAGCTGCTACAAGTTCAGTTGAACATGAAATAGGTGAACCAACAATGACTAGTGCAACTTGCACAAAATAGTATGAAACTTGAGCAGTCAAACAAGGTTGTTATAAAAAATTTATGTAGTAAAATTTATCAACCTTGTGGTTGTAGTATACAATGCATTACAACAACAAAATTATCCAATGAAACTTGCCCAAAGGTTTCCCAAAAAGTGCGCTATGACAAGTAGAATAAGAGGGCAAAAGTTTAGCTTAAGTCTAGGGTTAGTTTGTGAGATATTAGGGTTAGAAAAGTTAGGGTTTCCATAGCCTTATGGTTGTAGGGTTAGTTGTTAATAGCAACAATAATTGTTTGTAGAAAGAGGACGCCTCAAGGAGGCAAGGATGCTTGTATCATCAAGTATACAATCCAAGTGAGAGAGCATCAAAAAGAGAAATTGTCACGTTTACCAATGCAAAGATTGTATATCTTCAATGCAAACTTGAAAAATGATTAGTGTCTTATTACTGGGTTTATGGGGTCAATGAAAGAGATGACTTGGCTAAGCACTTGGGGGTGTACACCCTTTTAATTCCCAAGTGTAGCTAAGTCAATCTAGGAGATGCCAAGAGGGTGTACGCCCTTGTAAGTCTCTTGGCACAACCCTGAAAAGTATTTGACCTTGAGAAGTGAAAATTGGATGAAAACGTTTGGTCTACAAATCCCTATGGATGTAAGCCCTTTTACTTCCTAGGGTTTGCAAAACAAACCAAGGTGACCTTGGAGGGTGTATTCTCTTGTAGTTCTCCAAGACACCTTGTGAAAATTGACCTTTCTTGAACAAATAAACAAACTTTCGGGAGGGTGTATGCCTTTATATTTCTCCAAGGGTTTTAACCAACAATAATTATGGAAAGAGCAAGACAAAAGACAATAAATGCAGATTTTTTTCTTACCAATTCCACAAGAAGCTAGATCAAACCCTAATCTTCCAATTTAAGTTTATCCACATGCATAAGAAAGAGTCTCCAATGATAGCGCATCACTTTTCACCATCAATAGAAAGAACAAACCATAACAATAGGCAAGAGAGAGAAAATCCTACAAGTCTAGCGAAAATTTCAGTACAAGGCCTCTCCAAATGGGGGAGTTAAGTTTCGAGATGAGATCTTATGATCTCTATTTATACAAAATGTCTCCAAAATAGTTTGTCCACATAATTTTAGGGTAAACCACAAGACTAGGGGTAACAACCCTAATCTTTCCCCTTTTACAAAACAATATTAAACAATTCACTTAAAATTTACTTTTACATAAAAATAAACCCTAATTCAAAGTGACGTCACCCCTTTAGGGGACGTTTTGACACTAGGAGCAAGTTGTTGGTGTTGGAGGAGTGTAGTTAGGGTTCCCAAATACACATGTCAATCATCCAAGTCGTTTTCTTCATAGCCAAATCCTCTTTCTCCTCAAAACATCCTTGTGCTAATGAATAATAACCTCACCACCAAACCCTAGCCCTCCTAGATAACATCATGCCTCCAAAGGTGACATGTTGCCTCTCTTGGGAAAAACATTTGGCATGTGAGGGCTAGGTTATGTCATCCACAATTTCTTCTAGGCCTCCAAAGGTATGTCTCTCTCATCCGACATGCGGGCCCTTGGAATCCACCTATGGGCTTCAAGCCCCACGGAAGCCCAAGCTAGGCTTGTTCCTCCAAAATTGTCCACCAATTAGGTCCTGCAAACACAAACAAGCACTCCCTCCAAGGATATCAAGTCAAAATATCATGATAAGTACATCAAGTTAATAAATGAGTCACCTAAGAATGTGCATCAAGTATCACCTTGTCAAACAATTAAGTTCTCAAAGACATTATGCGACTTGCCAAGCTTGGATATGGGGGGGTTGATGAGGTGTCCAATTGGGTAGATCTTGCCCTAGGTCAAGGAATCTTTCCAAGAGATCCCTCTCTAAGCCATGTAAAATTGATGAAGAGGTTAAGGGTCAAGACTCAATGGGCATGGGGTTCATGACATATAAGGGGTTGTAGTGTCTCATTCATGGGTGCCTTTGTAGAGGGTGTGTGGAACCTTCATTTCCAATGCAATTTTTCCAAGCCCATCATTTTGCCATTCTTTTTTTCTTTCAAAATGTAGGGACAAGTTGAAGGCCACTGTCCCAGTGTGGTGTCCAAATAATGACAGTGTCACTCACAAATAAATAGTGGAAATGGGAAGGTTGGATCGTGATGGAACACCCTTTCTCTCAGCCATGCAACTGAGAGCCATTACCCTAGCTTGGTGACCAGATAATGGTAATGTCATACCACTAGATATTCATGACGTGATAGGCTGACTCGTGATGAGACCTCTTATCCTCCAACTAACCCTTTAAGCATTCATAATCATTATTCTTGTGGGACCCCCTTTTCTTACAGATAAGCATTTCATTGCTTTCTTGGAGGGATCCCTGGGCAAAGCATATGGAAGGTTTATATGTAGGCTTTTATATTTTACCCAACATCAATCCCTCTGTGCCCTCAACCCCTTCTTCCCCTTCTTCCCATAGAATGAGGGACAACCCCTTCTTGGGTCAATACACCCTAATATCCCAAGAGATAAGGAAATGAGGGTTTTAAGTGATGGAAAGTGGTAAGTATGGTCGAGAACGATACGATGGCTCTTCAAGGGAGTTTCCAATAGCAAACCCATCCCCAAGGAAGACCACTTTCTAGGGCACAATGTCAACCACCAAGGTGAAGTAGGGCAAAAGGCATAACGTCCAAGCATATGTCATGAAATCTAAAGTAGTCTAAGATACAACATACTAAAATGCCTCAAATATTGAAATCACAGTCACCATAATACCTGACTTGTACCCCATGGAGCAAGGTCCATTGCCTCTCAAAAGTCAGTTGGTGTGGTGGATGCCATCTGAAAATCTACGACCTCTGTGGTGGTGAGAAGGGTCTCCATCTGTGGAAATGGATATTGCTGGTCATGTAGTCTCTCGACACTCCATATATGCAACCTAAGGGCCTCAATACATAATCTCCTTAGCTATCCCACAAAATGGGGATAACAGGAACCAAGTAGGGTTTTAAGCCCTAGATTGTAGTATAAATATTTAATGGTTTGGGAGAGTAAGGGTTCCTCCATGTGGTTATTCTCGGGCAGTATTGTGGAGTTCATTCCAAACTATCGAGAATTCCTGTCAGTAAGAAGGTTGATAGGATAGATCGAGAAGGGAGAGAACCAATGTCTGAATGTAAGAGAGATGCAAAGAGAGAGAGAGCGAGAGACTTGCACTACAAAACGGTTAGGCTAGGAGAGGAGAAAGATAACCATGACTTATCTTTGTAAGTGCAGTGCACAAGCCTGAAGAAATTACCAAACACATAATAAAGAAGCTAGTCATTGTGGATGTAACCCAGAGTTGGGTGAACCACGCTAAATTCTGTGTTACATGTCTTTAGTGTGATTGTTTATGGAATCTGTCTGATGCATATTAGAGTAGAGTTGTCTTATGTGTATTCATGGTGCAATAGTTATAACTGTTACAATAGGGAGTTTATTTAGTAATCTGAAATATGATGGTAATATGAACCTGATATCTACTAAGTAATAGAATAAGAGCACTTGCATAATAATGCGCATAGAACATATAATAGAAAAGGAATAGAATAATAACCTCTCATTCCCTGACCACTGCACAAACCTGGTTCTTGCAGTCCCAATAGATACCTCGGGTGAGACTTCATCTGCGCATGCAGGTGATGTCGAAAGGGACGATGTCTGAAGGGTTTTGTTGGTCAAATGGTAACTCGAACCTAGGGTCTTACAAACAATGCACAGTGCCAACACCATGAATAAATCCCCCTTGGACCTCCTCTTTCTTGTGGAATCATAGCCCCCCATCATTCTTCATTCCTTTCATATCGCAGCCAACGATTACTACTTTTTATTAATCATTTAAATGTACATAATATACAATTGGGCCCCCAACCATATTAATCAATACATGCTCTTCACCCTTAGCATACCGACTCACTAGCCTAAATGGCAGTTGTACCATAACATTATAATGGCAGTTATACAACCTCTATGATAAATACATAAAACTAAATACCAAAGCATAGGAAAATTAAACTAGAGGAGAGGGGACATTGTCCTATGGAACCCGAGGAATGCCTTCACTTGGTTCATTGAAATTTAAGCCTGCTATATTTTCTACGAGGAGGGAGACTTTTTGGTCCATCGCTTTGATATGTAGTTGGAGATATTCCAATTGCAATGAAAATTCACTATTACCGACTTGCTTATCTACCATGACTTTTCCCAGAAGAGCCTCAACGTTCCAATACAGGTCAATAGTGCGATAATATTCAGTTTCCCGCAATCTCGAGGACCTAGTGTCATGTATCCAAGCAGTAAGATTGACATCAATATCTCTGTATGGAGTTGTAATTCTCTCCAAACATACATCTACCTCCATGATTTCCAGTTCTGCGAGGATTTTTGGAGGAGTGTGGATGTTGAAATACTCTGTCGTTGCCATTGCCTCCTGTTGAGCCCGAGGAAGAGACAATCTTCTTCATTGGAGTTTTCCTCTACGCCTTGCACCCCCTCGAACTATCCTAGCTTCAAAATATTGAAGTCAACGCTACAATGGGGAGGGTTTCCCAAGTCTGGAGAGAGTTGACCACATTGAGAGCTAGAGATCCTATGAAAACTTGGAGAGCCACAAAGCTAAATGACATGCCTCCCACCTTTAAATTTCCAGCCATCCCAAACGATCCATTTAACTAAAACTCATGCTATAGTACCCTTGCCATTACCACACCATAAATTGCCGAATGTCCTACCAAATGCGTCTTCACCTTTCTTCGAGAAGGATTGACCTTCACATGCTGCTTCCATCGCCATATGAGTCCAACCTTGAGTACAACCAGGCTCGAGCGTTTGCCACATTGAATTATCACATGTGTGTTGCTCTCGCATATGTTAGATAACATTAAACCTTAATGGATCAATGGGATGAACCTTGATAATGACATGTTTACTCATATTAACTTCGCGCATGGGAGGGAGGATCTACCATCACCCTAGGTGTTGCATTGAAGAACATGTTACCTTCACACGTGTGCTCCTCTAGCCAACTAGCTGGTATGATTCCTTTCACTATCACTCTATTAAGGGGTAACGTTATGTTACATTACATGACAATAAAACTAAATTAAATAAAAAATAAATAACTATATATATATATATTTTATTTATTTATTTATTATTTTTTGACAACATCTAAAATATTAAACCAATGTAGATTCCTCTTAAACTTGTAAAGCATTCAAAATGATCAAATGTTATTTTATTTAATCATTTAATATAAAGAAATTAATACTTGACATATAATAAAATGATAAAACAATTTACACTTTAAAAATTTGATCACTCTCAATATTTGATAAATCTGAATTTAAGATTAATCTATAATATAATATATATAAATGAAAAAAAAATGAATATTTTATTATTATTATATAAATGAAGAGAAAGTAAATATTTAGATGTAATTTTAATTTTATACTTTAAAAATTAGAAAAAAAATAAAACTTGAGATAAAACCAAAGTATAATATTGAAATAGTTTTATTATATTTCATTATCTAACATTGATTTAGTTTATTGTGCTTCATTATCTATTTGGTACACATATATATCTACCTATCTATGGAGAGAGACTGAATAATGAAACCAAGACATAATATGGAGATCGTTTCAAGGAACTATTAGTCCTATATATAGAGAGGTCGACAGATATCGCCCGATCTTATCATCTACCATGGAGACTCTCGATATGCTAAGTCAATCTATGAGCCCGCTCATGGCGTCCTGGGACCCGTCCACGTCAAATCCACGGTACATACGCATTCAGTCCGCCTTATGGAGAACCGCTCGCGAGCCCAAAAGAGATAATTTTGGGCGTTTACAGGTTGGTTTCACGCTTTAACTATTTATCATTTACAAAGATTGTTTTCTTAGTTTGGTTTACTGGCCTCGCGGGTATTCTCTGCTGCCAATCCAGTGGCTCTTATTTTTCATATACTGTTGTTTTCTCTGGGTGCTGCTCATATTCCAAACCCTCATGATGATAATGCATTCCTTGTCTTGCTTACTGAGAAATTTTCGTTAGTGGTTGATAAAGTATGACACAAGACACTTTGAACTTTGGAATAAACATGGAAGGACGCACTCAAATCCATACAAACAGAAGACCATAGTGAAACTGAAGCCACACATCACAGCCATTCCATTCGTCTCTATTTATAATCATCGATTACATTGTGAGAAGCTGAAAAGTTCCGTTGGTAGCTGTGTAGAAGCATATGGGCGGTAGCCACAAAATTCAGGTGCCGAATCTAGAAAGTCGTCAGCTAGGATAGCCATGTTGGCTAAGTTGGCGCTGGTTGATGCTTACTCATTTCTTGATAAACATTACATTCTATCATCCCTTTATTTTGATTAGGGAAAACTTATATTACATCAGTGCAATACCTAAGATCCCCCTTAACGACAACTTCTTGTATTACTGGACTGGACCGTAAGACAATTTGGTGCTTGACACAAAATACGGGTCTAGTGAATCAGTGATTTACCGAAAACTGGTTGAGATGTGTCGTTCTGAAGAAGTCTCCATACTTGGCCATTTTTGGGAATACTTGAGTCCGTCTTGACCCCGAGCTTCAGTCGATGTCGGCCTAAAACACTAATCTGGAACCTTCGGGTTATATGGGACTCCCCACTTCCAGGTTGGCCATGTCCCTGGCCAGCCAAACAGCAGTCACAATGGGTTAAGTGGGGGGCAACTATTTTTTCTTTTGCATGATGGAATTGCAATGGATCCACATGGTCTTCCAGGGGTACTTTCGGGGATTTGCTTGCCACATGTGACCTCTTTTTTTTCACTGAGAAACATGAGAACCACAAAAGCACCCTACCACCTATTTCCAATGTTTAAAAACTCGCACTCAAACTCAGAAGCAGTCGAGGGTCAACTCGGACTCGGCCAAGACTCGGACTGATCTGATTTTAGTCATTTGGTTTACAAAAAATACACAAAATATTTAAATTTTAATGAAAAAAATTATTTTAAAGATTCCAAACCATTAGAGACAAAATATGTCAGGCCAGGGATGAGTAACTCCATGAATGAATTGATTTGCATTAAAGTGAGACATTCATTAATACAATGTGAAGTGACCTTTGGTTTCATCTTCCAAGAGGTTCGAATGAATCTTCCCATTCACGTATGACTCTTCATATTTCTCCTAAAATGATATTTACAATGTACCATAATCCCAAGGATTAGGTATCTAACATTCCCCCCTCAATCCGAAGGGGTGTTTGTAAGTCCAAGCATCTTTCTGAACTTTTCAAACTTTTTTCTTCTAAGTGCTTTGGTGAAGATGTCTGCAATTTACTCACTTGTGGAACAATGTATTAGTTGAATGGTCTTGGCCTCAACATGATGTTGAATCAAATGGTACTTAGTGTTGATTGGCTTTGTTTGATCATGGAATCTAGGATTCTTGGCCAACTTGACTGCAAAAGTGTCGTCGAGCAAAAGTGGAGTAGCATTCACCTATTTTTCCTACAAATCCTCTAGTATCTTCCTGAGCCACACAATCTCCTTTGTTGCCTCTGTAACAACCACATACTCTGCCTCTATAGTGGAATTTGCTCGAACGAATTGTTTGCGTGATCTCCAAGAGAGAGTTGCTAATCCAAGACTCATGAGGTATCCTGAAGTAGACACTTCGTTTTCCTTATCCCCATCAAAGTTTGCATCTGTATGTCCAACTAGTTTGAAATCTTTCACCTTAGAGTATTTGAGCCCAAAGTATTGAGTTCCTTTCAAGTACCTTGGAACTCTCTTTGCAACACACCAATGTCCTTAACAAGGTTTTTGCATAAATTTGGAAAGAATCCCAACTATAAATGAAATATCTGGTTTGGTCATGACAAGGTAGATAAGACTCCCCACAAGTTGTCTATATTTAGTTGCATCCTCAAATTCATTCCCTTCTATTGATGTAATCTTCAGATTTTGCTCCATTGGAGTAGAGAGGATTACAATCAACCATGCCAAATTTATTTAGCTCTCCGATGTACTTCTTTTGGGAGATGAATACATACTTTGGATTTTGATTTACTTCAATACCCAAGTAGTAGTGAAGATATCCCATATTTGTCATCTCAAAACCATTCTTCAATTCTTTCTTTATGGATGCAATATATGCTTCATTGTTTCCTGTTATCAATAGATCATCTGCATACACCATAATATATACAACAATTACTCCAACTTTCTTGATAAACAAAGTTGCATCATCAGAATTAAAATGCTTGAAATAGATCTTCAGAAGATGCTCATTTAACTTTTCATACCATGCGTGAGGTGCTTGCTTTAGGCCATACAAAGACTTGATGAGCTTGCATACCTTATGTTTTTGACCCTTCATAGCAAAACCTTCTGGTTGAGACATGTAGACATTCTCTTTCAAGTCTCCATTCAAGAAGACTGTCTTCATATCCATGTGATGAATCTTCCACCTATTATGTGCAACCAAAGCCAACAATGCACGAATGGTAGCCCATTTTGCTGTGGGGAAAAGTCTCCTCATAATCTATGCCTTCTTTTTGTGCAAATCCTTTTGCCACAAGCCTCGCTTTATGCTTGTCAAGTGAGCCATCTGATTTGTACTTGTTCTTGTAGACACACCTACAATCAATTGGTATGGTTCCAAATGGAGGATCCACCAACTTCCACATCCCATTCTTGATGAGAGCATCATACTCCTTTTGCATGGCTTCTTTCCACTCATCATGAGAAGCAACTTCTTCTAAGGAAGTTGGTTCAAAGTTAGTAGATAAATTCAATTCAATGATATGAAACATCCATATCATTTATATCACCTGAATCTGAATTATCTACATCACCTCCATCATGTCTGGTTGAATTTTTGGTTCCTGTCTTTCCAACCTCATTAGGACGAACACTTTCAAGTGTCTTTTTTTTTTAATAGAAACAAAATATATTTCATTATATAAAAGGGGCTGTGCCGAAGCTAACAATGTTCGGACATGGACAAAAAAGATCTGTAATTGGAGATAGTTCTACATTAACTAATAGACATACTATGACTGACACTTTAAGAGAAAAAAGAGCCGCAATACTGCAATCTTCAAATGAACCAACAAATTGAAAGAACTCACCGAAACCCAAAAGATTCTTGGTGATGGAAAGGGGTGTTACCAACATGGAGGGCACCAAGCTGCGAGGAAGGACTTGCCACGATAACCCACAACCATGAGGAGCCAAAGCCTGTGTAGGTGCTTTCCACAACAAAACAAGATTGAACGAATTTTCGGGCTCGGTCTCCATCCCACATTTCAAAGAGAACTCACACATTTGGCATTGATGGCCTGCCCTCCCACTACCTCTTTCATATGTGTGAGTGACTGCTTCCAGCTGCCTCGCATACCTTGACATGTCCTTTCCTTGCTAGCCATTAATGAGACGTGACATATCGAATCGTGCCATGGATAAGGGATAAGGCCACCTTGGCCCAATGATCGGCTTGATCATTAAGCTATCACTTGATGTGGAAGAAGGATATTGTGTCAAACCATGAGACTAATCCAATAATTCTCTGAAAAAGGGAGCTCAAAGAGTTGTTTTTCAACAGATTTTGATTGATCATTTCTCTTATTATCATCATCGAGTCTCCATGTAGTATTCCAAATATAAAATAGTATGCAGAAAAGAAATATTTTAGCTAGAAACGACAAAACAACAATGATATAACCAGAACAATGCCAAAATAATACCAGAATAACACCAGAAAGAGCACCTTGATTAATGATAGCAATGTTCACTTGCCTCTTCAAGGCCTTCAAGTGGGCAACCTCCAGTAGAGCAGAGCTCTATTACAATAATATCCAAGAAAAAACTTCTCATACCCTCTACTCCTATTTATACTAAATCTGTCTATCCAAAAGAACAATTTAGAGGAAGATCCTTTTGTTGATTTGTGTACCTTGGGAGGTGTTCCCCATGTGTTATCCCTCCTTAGCACATGTGGGAAAGTCATTTGGCACTTTGTCCTATGTCCTTTATGTCTATTTTGTACTTGACTTTGGTTAAAGTGCAAAATGTCACTTTTTGGTAAAGTGAACATTAAATCACATTTTTGGTGATTTTGAGGGGACATAAAGTGACTTAGGAAATTAACCCAAAAGTGGGTTTTGAGATTACATTTATGAGAGTTGATCTTAGCCTTTGATTAGGGATGATCTCATCCCTTGGATCTTAGGTTTCACTTTTGATGCCTAAAGAGGGCAAAGGAGCCAAGGAGGGGCACATTCTTCATGGAGGCTTTTGCTTGTGAGGAGAGGAGCTTTTGGAGTTTGGAGTTGGGGTTTGTTGCATGAGGAGCTTTGGAGGAGGCTGCTAGTGTTCAGATATGGAGACTTGGGGCAGCATTCACCATTGATTTATTGGAGAGACTTCATCTTTGAGGAGGGCGCATGGGTTTAGCACACGTTTTCTTTCCTGGAGAAGTTTCTAGCCATCAGAATTCAGAGATAGCAGTTGCAGATTGATCACAGCAGCAGGACAGCCATTCCTGTGGAGGGGATTCATCAT
>ML779988.1:14207-25446 GCA_009831015.1 Picea engelmannii
GCTGGGTTTTCTTCCCCTAGAGGGTTTCCCAGGATAAATGCTGTGTCTATTGTGGATGTGTATTTCTCAGTGATCTTGTTTATATTATGCTCTTATCTTATGAAATGCAAAGAACTATAATATCAGCATAAAACATTAACATTTTTGTAATGTCTTTGAGCTGTTGAACGATGTATCAGGGTTTTTATGCATATGTTTGATAAATATTAATGATGAAATGTGATTGACATTGCTATGATCCCTATGACTAATGAGCCCATGGAGGGCGTAGTTTTTGATATGCAGGACCATGCCCGACGGACAGGTACCACTTGGACCAGTACACATGGGGAGATGATTAGTTCAGACCTCCATGGGGCTGAAGAGCCCATAAGATGGTTGCTGAGACCTCGTCTGAGGGGCAAAGACAGGACAGTGTTTGACCGAGGTTTTGCACCTGAGAAGAAGAGGATGTTTCACCAGAGGCACTTTGGCAAAGCCCGGCCTAGGGGGAATGACCCCTTTTCAGTGGAACATTGGCCTTGGAAGGCTCAGATCGTCCCCATCCTTGCCATGACGTCGTACAACTTCATGGTCATTCTTGGAGGCAGAATGGGCATGTCGGAGAAGCCCTTGGGGGGCTAACGTTTTGCTCCTGGATGTCTCACCTGCCCTAAAAGGGGCTAGTGCCTCCCTTGAAGGGGATTTTACCTTTATTACAGCTCAGTTAGGGTTTTAGTTTGACAATTTAATGTAAAAACAATATTCTGGTCTTGTTGGCCATTTTTATGACCTAAAATTTAATTAAGGTCATTGATACACTATATATCGAGGGTTTTTACTCTCATTTTGAAATAACACATCACTCACTCTCCTAGTGAGTTCTGATTTTTGCACCCTATTAGGGTTATTGGCTGATTTGAGGAAGGCGCACTTGTTTGGAGAAGAGATTTTTGGCATTTTATGGTGTTTTTCTTGAAGGAAGGTTTACAACTAGGGTTTGCATGCTATTTTCTTGATAATTTGTAAGTATTTTTCTGCAAAACTTCTTGATTGAATGGTTGTAGTTTAATCTCTTGCATCTATTTATATATATATTACTGAATCAAAACCCTAGGGGACAAACACACAAGTAGGTCGTTGTCTCGTGTCCCCCGATAGAAAAACCTTTTAGCCATTGAAGAAGAAGAAGAGAGCCTAGCCATTGCTACACTCTTTCTATCTTCTTCCCTTAAGCTAGTCGTACTTTTAAACTTCAAGAGGAAGAGGACGTCCCAGGCCTAGGTTATCTACACCAAGGGCCGTTTTTCTTTTAGGGTTTGATGAAAGAGCCTTGCCTTTGCAACACTCTCCCTCTTTAAACTCTTTTGTCTTGATTTTACTTGTCTTTGAGCTAGCTGTTTGCCGAGAAGGAGGAGAGAGCACGAGGCCTTGCTTAAGCAACACTGGCGTGAGCCTCTCTCCGCTAGGGTTCTGTCTTTAAGGCCCTGTTGTTGCAGCACCTTGAAACCTTTCCCTCTTGTCCTTTGAATCTCATCCCCTTCAACTTGTGCGTCCTTCACCTTTTGACTCCATAACTCTTAGGCACTGATCTTTTGCCTCCAACGTTGAAGTGAAAGTGATTGAAACAACTCTCAAACTCTTATAAATTGAAACCCTAACTAACTACTAACCCTGAAAAAGCTGACGTCACACTTGGTTATTTCATCTTGACGCGACATTTTTTATATATTAAGCAATTGGATGGTGTTTTAAGCATTTATTGAATGAGGGATTGATTGGATACATTGATTGCTACAACATCTTGATATTTATTGGTGAAGTAACATTATTTCATTGCTATATTAGCAAACATTGACTTCGTCAATATTTATTGTTGCAATTGCTTATACATTGATATCAGATAGTCTATTGAAGTACTAACCCATTGAATCATAGCTTGCATATATATATTGGTCTGCTTTGTTTCGGGCAGGTGTTCTTCTTTGGGCCTACACTTCATTATTGGCTGTTTAGCCGGACTATCTGTTTTGGTGGTGACCTGTGAAGGGGGAACTTTACTTTGACTTTTAAACCTTTGCCTCTTCAAAACTCCAGGTTGTCGGGGACGTCTCCCCTGGGCCTAGCCTCCCTAAAGAGAAAGAACCTCCCCATCGTGGTGACATTGGGTGGGATAGGTTCCTGTTACGCCAATTTGGCCTTCTACTTCATAGCCATTTGACCTAGCTACAAACTGTGCGATAACAGGATGTACTTATGACATGAATATATATGAGAAACTTTGCAAATTTGTGTATAATGGTTTGGATTCACATGGATGCACATGAATATGTATTTGTTTTTCAAAATTTGAATATTTTATGTATTTTTAGTGATCGGTTTTTTGATCCGGTTTTTTTTCGGTTTTTTCCTGGTTCCAGTTCGGTTCTGGTTTTTGGGGTCGACTGGTCTGGTTCTTGTAACATTGTACTCAGGTACATTTGTTATATGCAAGTAAATTTAAAATTGCTTCCAATAGATAACCAAAATGAAAGATGAAGCCTGTGGCTTTGCTGAAAGTAAAAATTGAGACCAATGCCGTAAAGTGAATCATGGACAATGTAGTTCGCGTGTTTTATTAGGATAAATTGATGTTTAGTTAATGAAATGGTTCGGGGCTCCTTATGTATCATTCACCAATCTAAAACTTGCCGATCGAGTGTGCCCCAGATCCAACAAGGCGAGTTGCTAGGTGATTTGACACACGACACCCAGGGTAGAGGTCTTAAACAAATGATACCACTTAGAGATTGTCCTAATTAATCTATCAACCACTGACCAGCCCAACATGTATGAAACTTACTTCCAGCAACTAGCTCGCAACTGGAAGGGTCAGGAACCGCACTGAGAGCTGAGGGGAATTTGTTTATTTTAAGCAAGGAAATAAATAACTGAAATTGAAATGTGAGACTAATTACTAATCCACACTGACCAAGCCTCTTTCGAGGAGTTGAGGGGATGGTTTATTTGCCAACTTGAAATTCAGGAAGTAAAGCTAATCTAGCAATTAAAATGTTACTTTCCAAAATGAAATCTAATCTATGTGAAGATTGCAATGCTTTGTGATGAATTGAAAGACTACTTTAGCTTATCTTTAGTTATGAAAGTTGAATCTAAGCTAAAATTGCAAATTGAGACAAACACCAAAAAAACACTGTTCCCCCAAGGGGGATGAAGAGTGAGAGCTTGTAGCCCCACTGATTTTATTAAAGAACTTGCACAAATCTTATGGGAGTGACTTGTGACCATTCATTAGGGGAGTCACAAGTCTTTACAATGTTTACAAAATACTTATTTACAAAGGGGGGTGCCCCCGGGGGTCCCGGATGCTCCAAATCCGCCCAAAACGGATAGAGCTTCCTTTTATCTGTTCGCAAACCTGCACAAAACAGCAAGCAAACAAGGATAGAAGATGCCCAAAAACACTTTGGAAGTGTCATGGGTTATTAGTAGGAAAACCCCAAAATTGACTAAGTAAACTAGCATAAAATGAGTAAAAATGAACTAAGAAGAGCAAGCTAAAAAGCTTGTCTCCTTAGGGTTTTTTTCTGCTGTTTTAAAGCAGTAATATAAAGGCACTCTAATTGCCAAATATGGAATTAAAAGCTTTAGGAAAAGAACTATCCTTTAACTTCTAAACATTTTGAAAGAAAAGTATGCTAAAGGAGACTTTTCCTATGCTAGATCTAAGTATTTAAATGAAACTCGAAAGTACAAACTTGGATTTAGTTTATCTTATGCATGTACACTTAGATATTCAGAATTTGAAATAAATATAGATCTAAGCTACTTGCATTTCCAACAAAGTAACCAAAAAATTTTAGATTTTCTTTGAGAAAGAGTGAAGGGAGAAAATTTGTAGCCTTGGAACCCTTGGGCAATGGAGTCTTTAAATGAGTTAAGGAGGGACCGAGTCTTTAGATCTTTGAAATTGTGAAGAGACAAACAAGTTTCATCACCACTCCAAGCTATGAGAACCTGTAACCTTTAAAATCTTGCAAATAAACTTGTTAACAAAAATGGTGTCACCTACACAAGAAACTTGAAGAGTATGTTAGTTAACCAAAACATGCATACACATCAAAATCCCTAAATGCAAATGAACAATAGGATTAACAACAAGCTAGATAAATCCTATCCTACAAGATGATAGCATCCTTTCAAAGGCCAAGATAACAAATCCAAAGAAGAAATTAGGCAAATATTACCTCATGAATTAAGCACAAATTGACATCAAGCATCCACACACATGTATAACACACCTTCTTGACCTCCAAAGTCTCTTTATTCCAAATGAAAAGTATTACAATAGTATACAACTACAAGCAACAATCCCCAAACTCCAATTGGATTGCAATGGGAGAGAGCTTGTATAAATAGCCAAAGGTGAAAATCCCCAAGAGAGGAGGGTGCACCAAGTGGACAAGAGAGGGCAGCGAAGTGTAAAAAACTAGCAGCCAAGTGTAAGGTGAGGGCAGCCAAGTGTCCCACAACTCCTTTGGTGACAAGTGTGAGCTCAAAGGAGAGGGAGAGGGCGCCACCTCTCAAGAAGTAGGCAGCCCCCTCTTGGAATGCGCCACCTCTCTTCAAGAGGGGCGCACCTCCTCTTGGTAGAATCTTCTAACTCCCCCACAAATCCTCTAATTACACCAAACAATCTTCCTTTTGTCTTCTATGGTTGCCACATGGTGTTTTGAGGCTTTACTTCAGCTCAAACATGTCTCCACATGTTTCCTTGATTTTTGCTTTTGCTGATTTTATTTGATTTTATTTCGACATTTTGGGGTTTTTAAGCAAAAATGATTTTTAAGTGATTAAAATCACTATTTTTGCTCGACTAAGTGGGTAGTTAGGTAATATGGGTGCTCTAGGTCCAAAAATGAGCACCCCCAAGGCATATTAAGTCCCCTAGTACCACTTTTTTAATACATCTTTATTTTTTAATTAAAAATTGCTAAATTCTGGTAATATTTTAATTAACTGAAAAATTAAAAAAAACCTAAGGGGGACTTAACACATTTCCATAAGACTCTAGGAGTATGTTTAGCATGGTAATATACATTAGACACTAGGCTTAGATCCATGCTAAGACCTAACCATGGGTATATACTCCAGCTCTGGAGGGATTGAGTGAAAAACTCATAAATTATAAATTGCCTGTACGGCAAAATATAATAAATAAGTGAAAAAACACTCCAAAGTATAACTCATGTTTAAGACTAGGTGGTTAAGACCTTTTACAAGCTCGTCATGCAACATCTCTTATTACAATTTTTTATGGAAACGTGAAAAAGGTTGGTCTTAAAGATCGATTGAACTTCTGAACTTTGAATTTTGAACATGAAAATGTTCAATCTTTGGCGGCTCGCTGGAAATCCATCCTAGTGCAACTTGGTGGATAACAAGGCCTCCAAAGGATGTCTTCGTTGTCCGGTGTGTGGGCCATGGCATCCAACCTGTGGGCTTCAAGTCCCAAGGAAGCCCAAGCTAGGCTTGTTCTTCCAAATCTGTCCACCAACTAGGTCCTGCAAAGAAGTGAATATGCCCTCCAAGGATCTCAAGTCAAATGCATCATGATAAGTAAATCAAATCAATAAAAGAGCCATCTAAGCATGTACATCCAGACCACCTCATCAAATTAAACAAGTGCTCATAGACCTTATGCTATTTGCCAAGTTTAGATATTGGAGGGTTGACAAAGTGACCTATTGGGTGAATCGTACCTCAAGTTTAGGAGTGTTTTCCAAGCGACCCCCTCTCTAGGTCATGTGGATGAAGTGACATGGATGGGGGAAGGACTCTTGGGCATGGGGTTCATGACATACAAGGGACCATAGTATCTCATTTATGGGTGCCTTTTTAGAGGGTGTGCTGCACCTTTGTTTTCAATGCAACCTTTTTCCAAGCCCATTTATTGCCTTTTATTCGTTTTTAAGATGTTTCCAAGTTGAAGCCAAGGTGGGGCTTCTACCTAAGCATGAAAAACAATGCCCACCTTGACTCTACCTTGGTCACATGATGCTTCCCCAAGTTGAAATCATATGTGGGGCTTCTACCTAAGCATGAAAAATAGAGCCCACATGTTCCACCTTGGTTGGCATTTTGCATTAGTTATTATTTACGGGTCCCATCATTTTCTTATGAGAGACATTTCGTTGCCCTCGAGATCCCTCAGCGAACATCTAGAAGGTTCATGATTGACTTTTATCTTTTGCCAGCTACAAGCCTCTGGGCTTTCAGCCCCTTCTTCCCATGAAATGAGGGAGGTGTAATGTTTCTTCTCCAGCAAGCTTCTCTTTTGGCCAAGGGTTTCCCAGATTAGTCATGTTGAGTGACTGAGGGAGTAATGTAGTGGTCTTGCCCAGTAGATGGGTGTGAATGGGACTACTAGGAGAGGAGAAACATCATAGCATAGTCATAGAGACTATGGCAATAATTTTGTACTATTGGACAACATGGTAGTAGCTTTGTGCTACTAGTCGATTGCTGGATAGCATGGTAGTAGCTTTGTGCTACTAGTTGATTGCTACGTAGTCGTGGAGACTACGGGATAGCATGGTAGTAGCTTTGTGCTACTAGTTGATTGCTACGTAGTCGTGGAGACTACTGGACAACATGGTAGTAGCTTTGCGCTACTAGTTGATTGTTGGATAGCATGGTAGTAGCTTTGTGCTATTAGTTGATTGCTACGTAGTCGTGGAGACTACTGGATAGCATGGTAGTAGCTTTGTGCTACTAGTTGATTGCTACGTAGTCGTGGAGACTACTGGACATCATGGTAGTAGCTTTGTGCTACTAGTTGATTGCTACGTAGTTGTGGAGACTACTGGACAACATGGTAGTAGCTTTGTGCTACTAGTTGATTGTTGTGTAGTCGTGGAGACTATCGGATTGCATGGTAGTAAGCTTTGTGCTACTAGTTGATTGCAGCATAGTCGTAGAGACTATGGTAGAAGTTTTGAGCTACTGATGGCATGGTGGTAGCCTTGGGGTTACCTGATGATTGCAGCATAGTCATAAGACTATGATAGTAGTCTTCGGACTACTAGAAGACATCTTGGAAGAATCCCTCCCTAGCTAAGAGGGAGTGTTGATGTTTTGGTAGATGCGGGAGGTATTTCCTCCTGGACAACCTTTCTTAGAAGAAAAGAAGATTCCAGAAGTCAAAGGAAGACCATAGAACAGTGGAAGAACACCCCGGAAGAGAAGTCGGTCCACAAGAAAAGAATAAAGCGGAATTAGAACTTCTAGGAAGAGAAGTCGACCCACAAGAAAAGATAAAGGGGAAATAGAAGTTCCTAGAGAAGAAGTCATCCCCAACTAAAGTGACTTGAAGAATATAAATAAGGTGATGCCTTGCTCATTTGTATACTCATTCACTCAGATATCTCATTCAAGAAGAAGGCGCAAGTCTGAAGCAAGGAAAAGACGCAGCTCTGCAGCAACTGGGGTTCTTGGTTATTCTTGGTGGTGGTTTCTCTTGTGCGCTATCTCTGGGAAGGGGTGCACTGGTTTTGTATGGTGTTGTTGCTGCAGCTGTTGGTGCACTACCTTTGTTGGTGCACTAGTCTTGTATCAGGGATTCTTCATTATCTGTTTGCTCTTGTGAAGAAGGGCTTGTTCATGGTTTGATTGTATTATCAGAAGGAATCTATCTAAGAAAGGTTGGCTGGGTTTTTCCCCGGGTTTGAGGTTTTCCCGAGATAACTCCTGTGTTTCTTTGTGCTTGTTTATGCTGTTCATATTTTTCAGTATATGGTATATACTTAATGAATGTAAAAGAAGATTTAAATACACTGGTAATCCTAGTGCTCTGAAAAATTAAGAAAATCTAACACTTTTGGAGGTCAAGTGTGGACACTTCTTTGCTGATTTTTGGATGGTATTGCTGCAATTAGGGTTTATTCTTGTCATATCTTGGTGAAGTAAGTAAATTTCTGCGATATTATTTCATGCTATTAAATGTTCATGGTGAATTTTACTTGTTTATGCTAGATATTGCTTGGTAAAAGCCTAAGAGAGGAGCATAAGTGCTTCCTCATCTCACAAGGTTAATTTTATCCAAAATTTGTGAAGGAAAATCCTACCTAGTGTTAGACTCCTAAAGCCCTAAGTGATAGCACTTTAGGATTTTAGCGCTAGACTCTTGATTTTTGACCTAGGTGAAGCTACAAGAAAGGAGAAAAGGTTTCTAGGGCCCCAAAGTGCTTGCACGCTAGAAGATCCCTCTCCTCAAGATTTAATCTCTAAGTCCCTAATGTGCTAGCACCTTAGAGATTGAGTCCTACCTCTTGGTTGTGTTACCCACCATGTTGTACTAGGATGGCCTTGTAGTTGAGCCGCCAAAGATTGAACAAGAAATTGTTCAAAAAATCATTCCTGTGAATATCTCCTCAGGGTTTTTATCTCCCAATATCCGGTGAGGACTCTGTTCTGAACATAAATTGCTGTGTTGGAAGTCTCTACCCATAAGGACATGGGTAGATTATGATTGTGAATCATTGCCTTGACGACATCCATAATGGACCTGTTGTTCCTTTTCGCAACCACATTTTGCTGAGGGTTGTAAGGAACTGTCAACTCCCTCTTGATCCCTGCTTCCTTGCATAAATCATTGAAGTCATTGAAAGTATACTCTCCTCCATTATCTGACCTTAAAACCTTGATCTTCTTCCCCATCAAGTTCTCTTCCTGAGCCTTGAACTCCTAGAACCTGTTGAAGACTTCATCCTTGGTCTTCATGAAATAGATCCAAGTTTTCCAGGAGAAATCATCAACGAATGTCACATAGTACAAGAAGCCACCCAAAGATGATACTGACATCGGTCTGCATACATCTGAATGCACTAGATCCAAGATCCCTTTGGATCTACTATCACTACTCGGATACGGTCCCTTGGTATTCTTACCAATTGTACATCACCTGCAAACACCCTCATGCTCTGCCTAGAGCTTTGGAATCCCTGTAACCATTCTCCTTAATGTTGGCAAAGCCCTGTAATGTAGGTGAGCAAATCTTCGATGCCATAACTCACATGAATTGATACTGTCATGTACCAATGTCTGGGCTAGACGCCTTGATAATCTGTACAATCCTCTCTCTCGAACACCAATCACTCTTGCTGAGTCTATGCTCGAGCCCTTGGGCCATACAAGAACCTGACCATCTACAAATGCAACTCTGTAACCTCTATCCTCCAACACTGAAATCGAGAGCAGGTTCTTCCTTAATCTTGGTACAAACAATACGTCTCTCATGTGTAGAAAATCTCCATACTCTAGCTGAAACGATGTTGCTCCTACATCTTCAACATTAGACTAGACTTATAAACAAGTCAAACCTTCGCTATAAAATTAGATCACTCCATCGTGGAGCAGGCAATGTGAGAGCATCTCGAGTCTCTATCACTCCTAGTCAAATCAACATGACAAATAGGAGAGAGGCTACGCTTGGGCCATTCACCACTAGCCAAATCAGCATGGCTCCGTAAGTGAATGTATCATCCTCCCTTGGTCAAATCAACATGACCAATCTGGGAGAATGTCTGCCCGATGCTAGTAACTAGAGAAAATCAACACTCCAATCTACCATATCCATTGGACCTAGTATGTAAAAGAAATTATGCCCTCATTTTCTTTGTTTTTCAAGATTTATTATAGGGTTTGTAATGTCCATTATATATACCTCTTTTTGCCCTTTTTTAATGGAGGATTTAACACTTATGTAGTTATGGTATTTTAATTGTGTCATTCTTGAAGTTTTTTTGTGGATTTGGATTCTAATTTCTCCCATTTTGTCCCATAGGTTCACAAATTTAATCAGTGATCCACACATTTCAAAATGCCAAATCCATTGGACCCAATGTGGGAGTATGGTCTACCTTACGATGGCCATAACATAATGAGGTTGAATTGCAAGTTATGTGGTATGGAAATGTTTGGCTGCATCAACCACTTGAAATACCACCTTGCTAAAATCCCAGGGTATGAAGTGTTGATTTTTACTAAAACCAGAAACGATTTCCACTTCCAATAAATTTACTTCACACAGAGTATTTGCACGGAAAATAAAATGTTCCAAATCTGAAAACTTATTAATGGAAATACACTGGATTTAATCAATGAAAATGCACAGTGGAATCATAAACAACACACACATTTGAACACAAATATTTCTGGGCAATGCCCCTGAAAAAACCCTGAAGGGTAAACCAGACAACTGAGAGAAATTTTATTATGCTCATGAAGAAAATTTATGGAAAGTACAACAATACAAATCAACAATTCATGCACCTCGAAAATCGCCAAACCCAACAGATAGTTGTTGCAGCCTAGGAAATCATGCCCAACACTTGGTACGACCTTTGTACAGTCCTATATGACCTCCACAACCAACAATTAATGCCACGTCCTATCTTGAAAACCGTGCCTAGCTCACACATGCGACCTTCATTGTATGACCCTGCTACAAATTTGATCGTATGGCCTAAAAACAATACGGTTGTACCCTCCTTTGTGGTACGACCCTCTTCCTCTATATCTGTGCACTTGTTTTTCCTTGGGATACATGCTCCTTCTCTTGGAATTTCACCCTCCCTTCTCTTGTTGTGATCTCTCTTTTCTCTCTTCTCTTTCAACTCTCCAAAACTTCTCTTCACTCAATGTGTGCCTCTCACTCTCCTTAGATCGCTTTTATAATCTCTTAACGACCAAATCCTTAGCCCTAAGATCTCAACGATCAAGAATAGATCTTGCCTTCCCAAGATCGACAATTGTGACTTAATCTCTCGTTGAGATGACTTAAATCACTTAAGTCACTCAACTTTATAAAAAGTCACTTTAGTCATTCAATAAAAACCACTTTAACTTTATAAATGCAATTATAAAATAAAAGATCTAGAGAGCGTCGCTCGGACACCTCCACATGCTAGGCGCTGCTAATGCGAAAGTACATGTCCGAGCTACCACAAAAACTAACATGAAGTGGGGATTTTCTCAACATCTACGTCGAAAATTGTTCACATTGCAAATCATTCCATTTTTGCAATGGGTAGGAAGGGAGATCAAAGGGATGAACTTGTTGAGATTTGGGTACCTTGGAAAGTGGTCCCCATGTGCTTATGAGTCTCTAAGCACAAAGGGGGAATACTTTTACCCTCATACTTTACTTTATGATTCTAATTTCACTTTGACTTAGGAGTTTTAAGTCAAAAGTGAAATA
>ML779988.1:38401-51046 GCA_009831015.1 Picea engelmannii
TATCAAACTTGATCCCTTAATCAAAGTGACATTTAAAATCTATTAAAATTAAGCTACACACTACATTCATAACACTTGCAATACATGTTTCAAGGCAATCTCACAACATAGCATCTCAATTTCATTTTGCAAGCAACCTTATGTTGGTGTGATTTATTTTCCAAACAAGTCCTTTTCAAGCAAGTATTTCATTTCAAGTTTTACAATCACATTTAAGGCAATTCACTTTTCATACATTTGGGTATTTCAAGCGATTCACATTTCAAGCATATCTACATTTTGGTGTCTCATGTGATTGGTGTATAATCTAATTTCCCTTGTATATTTGTAAAATCGTTATCTATAATCATTTCCATTTCACAAAGTTTTGTGTATGATATATTTCATTATTTCATTTTGTAAGTTGAATGTTTCATTTATCTAACTATTTCTTTCATGTATATTGTGTAATTAACTAGTTCATCTTGTTCATTGTAAACTATCTGGTATTTCAATTTGTATATCTCAATTGTAACGTAATTCCTTGTTATATCCCATAGCATTGTTCGTATCTTGTATAGTTGTATTTAATTATTGTATAATCTAATTGACCCCTTGCCCAACCTTAGGCACTAGTCATAGTTGACTTAGGAAAAGGTTTGACTCTCATTGAAATATTTGCATTTGCATTGTTGCTTGCCATATAGGCTAGTTTCCCCTCACCTTTAACAAACTAAAATTAACTCCTAGAATTCATCTAATAATTCACATAGTAACTAGGGTCTACCCCCCTTGGCTTCCCTAGGAGTAAGCCTAGACGGAAGAGGTTCAAGTCAAAGTGACAACGTGGGCTTTGAACCTAGGCATTGTGCCTCTAAGGACACACTAAGTGAGCAGGACTTAGCTCACGTTTGCAAGTGTTTATTAGGACGGCAACAGGCCGATTGCACAAAAAGATTGGGTGAGTTGAGGGAATCATGTGAGATCACAGGATGCACTGTTATGTCAGACGGTTGGATAGATGGGAAGGGCGGGTCCATTCTCAACTGCTTGGTTAATTGTCCCAAGGAGACAATGTTTATCAAATCTATTGATGCATCTGCATATGTTAAAGATGCACAATTACTATGTGAGTTATTGGATAACTTCATCTAGGAGATATGTCCGTAGTATGTTGTCCAAGTCATTACAAACAATGCTGCCAATTAAGTTGTTGTTGGCAAGTTGCTCATGGAGAGGTATCGGAGCCTATATTGGACTCCTTGTACTTCCCATTGCATTGATTTGATGTTAGAGGACATGGGAAAAATTCCTTGGATTAAGGAAACTGTTGAGTCAACTCGGTGTGTTACAAAATATATATATAATCATACATATGCTCTTACACTCCTGAGACAGTTCACAAGAAACAAAGAGTTGGTTCATCCTACTATTACACGTTTTCCTACTAGCTTCATTTCTCTTCAGTCTCTCCGCAATTCTATGTTGGAGTTGTAGAGGATGTTTTTGTCAGATGAGTGGAATGCTTGTCTCTATAGCACTAAAGTGGATGGGAAAGCCATAGCTTGACTTGTGAGACATGATCATAGGTTTTGGATGGGAGTGGAAGAGTTGTGTGCTTTTAGTGAACCTTTGGTAAATGTTCTTCGCTTGGTTGATGGTGAGAAGCCGACAATGGGCTACTTGTATGAGGCTATGGATAGGGCCAAGGAAGCTATCCATCGGTACTATGAGGACAAGGGGGAACATGGATTCACTAGAAGAGCCAAGATATGTAGTGTGATTGATGAGTGATGGAGCAACACTCTTCATTGTCCGATTCATGCAAGAGGGCTCTACCTCAACCTCTCATACTCTTTTGCATGTGGATTTAGGTTTGATGCAGAGGTTATGGATGGATTTTTCCAATGTGTTCAGAGGATGGTGTTGACTGCCGCTGAATGCACGGAGATTTCCAAACAAATTGAGATATATGAGCTCAGTGCTAGGACATTTGGGTATGACATGGCTAACCAAGACAGGACCGCTAAGATGCCAGGTAAGCTACAAGTAAAATTTGTTTCAAACTTTCATATCACAATGTCTTTCCTTTCTATCTATTTGTTACTCAATGGAAATATAATTTGTTGTCTTTCCTTTCCATTTATTTGTTGTAGATGTTTGGTGGGCAAACTATGGGAGAAGAGTCCCAGAGTTACAAAAACTTGCCATTCGAGTGTTGAGTCAAAATTGCAACTCTTCAAGGTGTGAGTGCAACTGGAGTGTCTTTGAAAAGATACACTCCAAGAAGTGCAACCGGTTACAAATGTTCAAATTAAAATTTTAATTTTTTACAATTTCATTAATTTTAATTTATGCCCATGGGACATCATCCTCTAATTACAAATTGTCCCTCATACAGGTTAGATGTTTATCGCCTCAATGAAATGGTCTATGTCTACTACAATCTAAGGTTGTGGGTGAGTCAGATAAACAAAGTACTCGACAAGGATGCCATTTCATTGGATGTGCTTCACACCACGAGTCTGTGGTGTTAGAATATAAAAGATGGTGTGCTCGTTTTACCATTGACGAGACCCTCGTCACCCAACCACAGGCCGAAGCCTCCCTCCGAGCACCTTAACCTTGACCTGAGAATTCCTCCGGAAGCAAACCCTAGGCTAGATAGCCAAACAAAGAGCAACGCATCTCTCCCCAAGGATAGCGCAACACAAAAGACTGATCAGATAGTCCCAAACCCTAGCCAAGAGATATCCAAACCAAATACGGAAACTTGTTGTTGCTGCAGCTGCACCTGCAATCCTCCTCCAAACCTGCGCACCAACTGCAACTACAGTGTGCACCAACTGGGAAAACTACAATCCTGAGATGTGACAAATGAGAACTGGCGCCCTGTATTTATAGTAATCCTGCCAGTTTGCTGGGGCCGACTTCTCTTTCTGGGTATGTGTCTGTTCAGTATATTATTATTAATTTTGGTCGGCTTTTTCTCTTGGAGGCTAATAGCCTAATTAAAATTTTCTTCTTGAACCGACAAGGCTTCTAGGGTTATTAGCCAATTCATTAGGGTTTCTCTTGCTTCCCGGAGTCTTCTATTCTCGTTAGGTTCACATGTAGAGGTAAATACCTCCCGCAGCTACCATAATATTAACACGTGGAGGGTGGAAACTCAGAAGCCTATCATAGAGGAGGCACCTGAGTGGTTGGAGCATGATGTTGATGCGTTGGAGGAGGAGGAGGAGTTATCAGAGGATGTTCCACTTCCAGGAGAGACAGATTTGGAGCAGGAGCACATTGGGAGTTTGTCGCAGCCGTTGGCACGACGTCCAAAGAAACTGCCAAATAGGGGAAGAGGTGGAAGACACCCCACCACTTCATCTTTCGCCTTATCCCTAGGAGTTGCACCTTACACCTTAGGCTTAGTCTCAACACATCCACCTACTTCTTCTAGAGAAAAAGCACCAGCAGTGACCTTTGCCCGTAAAAGGGGTAGAGGGAATCGTTGATATCTTAGTGCATCATGATTATCCTTGTAGGCTTGTAGTATCTAGATGCTTCATGATGATTGTTATAGCGCAAGTTGCAGGTTGGGCAAAGCCTGACCCAACCACGAAACAAGTGCTACAACTTGGGGATCCTACACCCAATGTCACGTTGATGTAGGTCCCACACTTCAAGGGTGACTAGGTCACTCTAGGGAGGCGATCTCGGTGACCCTAGGGGGATTGAGATGGAGATGGAGGGAAATGGAAGTGAAGCCCCTAGAGGTCAAGTCTAAGTGGAATAAAAATTAGGGAGAGATGCCTTGCAAGTCAAGTAATTTCTGCCCCACAGGTATAGTACTCTGGATGATTGTACCTGCCCGAGACACAAGAAAAGACACTTTGCAATCATAGATGTTAGTTGGATCAGCAAGTTAAGCTTTCTGTCCCTAATTCGCAGCAGTAGATATCAGTTTATATCAGCAAGGAAAAGATCTAAATCAACATACAAAGATCTAAACTAGTTAAGTAAATCAGGCATCAAACTTAGCAATGAATGTAGGTTGAAAAATGGCACTTAAGAAGCAAGAGAAGATGGCTGTTGTAAACATGTATTTTCTGTAGAAAATTGCAGCCTTATGGCTGTAGCATTCAATGGCATGCAACAGCAAAATAAACCATGCAAAAGTACCAATAACTTTCTCAAAAGATGCCCCCTAGTTAGTAGAAGAAGTGAGCCAAATTTAGGAGTTAGTTTAGGGTTAGTTTAGGAGTTATGAGAGTGTTAGTGACTAGGATTATGCAGCCCTAATGGCTGTAGGTTAAAGTTTGTAACAACAATTAGAGTGTTGGGAGAGAGGGGACGCCCTAGTGGGGGAAGACTCCTCTCAATGAGGCAAATTAACTTTAAGCAAGAAAGCTTTCAAAAGATAAAAAATCACGTTTCCCAAGGCAATGATTTTATATCTCCAATGCAAAAAGGTATGACTAGTGCCTTTACTATTGGGTTAATGGAGTCAAATAAACAAAGAGCTTAGAGAAGCTACCTCCTTGGGGGTGTAAGCTCGTTTACTTCCCAAGGCAAGTTTCTCTAGGCTAGGGTTTAAGCTAAGAGGGTGTATGCCCTTATACTTCTCTTAGCAAACCCTAGTGTAATCAATGAGATGAAGCAATAAAATGATGAAAACTATGGTGGGGGTGTATGCCCTTATACTTCCCACCTAGCTCCTAGCATAACAATACTTGACTTGAAAAAAATGATAGCATATTAGTAGAAAACCATACCAAGATCAAGAGAAATGCTAAGACAATCCACCATAAGAGCTAGAAAAGCATCATCCAAGGCTAGCGCCTCACTCCTTTGTCAACCATTCATCAATATAGCCATAAACAAGTGCACAAGAGATAAAAAGAGCCAAGTGTGGCACAAATTTCAGACCAAGTCCTCTCACAAGAGGGAGAGTTATGATTAAAATGAGATCTTATGATTTCTATTTATACAAAATATAGCTAACATAGTTTGTCCATAAATTAAGGAGTAAATCACAAGATTAGGGGTCAACAACCCTAATCTTGCCCCCTTAACAAGGTAATATTAAAGAATTCACTTAAAATTTCACTTTTTGCACAAATAAAACCTTAATTTAGGAGGACGTCACCCCTTTAGGGAACGTTTTTCCACTTTGAGGAAATCGTTGGTGTTGGAGAAGCATGGGTAGGCCTCCAAAGGCCACATGTCAAGCATCTAAGCACTCTCATCATGGTGAAGACCCTCTCCTCAAAACGCCCATGTGTCAAAGAGTGGTACCTCACCACCATGCCCTAGCCCTAAAAGCACGACGTCAAGCTCAAAAATAGGATGTTTTCCCCCTCCTGGGAAAATTGTTTGGCAAGTGAGGATTGGGCTAGATCATCCAAGTCATCATCAAGGCCGTCCAAGTATAATCTCTCTCATCTGGCATGCGGGCCCCTGGCATCCAACCTGTGGGATTGTAGCCCCATGGAAGCCCAAGCTAGGCTTGTTCTCCCAAAACTGTCCACCAACTAGGTCCTGCAATGACAAATGAACATGCTGAAATATCCCTGATCCAGCTGATCTGGATGTCTACTGCTGAACTACGGTTTTGCCACTGAAATCTGATACTTGGGGGTTTCTGGATGCATTTGAGTTAATGTGTGAACATGCTTGGTGATTTTTGCATGTGTGTTTCAATTCATTAAGTGTTTTAGCAGTATAAGATAATGCATGCGAAAGAAGGATAACACAACTCACTAATATATATAATGAGGAAAAAGCAGGAAATACAATAATAAGCTGGAAGCAGATATACTAATCGTCAGTTAGATCTCATGGATCGTCATTGGAATACAAATCAACTAACAAGAAACACATGTGATCAGAAGAATGAATGCTGGTCTGTGCATGCACGGATAGATCGACAAAAGCAGTCTGGAAGCTCATGGTAACTGCTGCAGAATCTGGAAAACTCGCCCTGATGGCGATACCCGTCGGAATGAGCTGGAAACTGTCCCAAAAGAAGCGCCCTGGCCTCTAGGCTGATCCTGATGACTGTCAGACTGAAGATCTGACCTCTGAAACTCTGGATGTCACCCCCTGGGGGTTTGCGCACCTCCTGGGTTGTGGGAGTGCGCCCTAGTGGACCCACCAACAGAATCTGACGATGTATGACTCAGAAAGATCGTCTTGGTCTCCTCTTTAATGGGTCGGAAGGGTTTCCTCGGATCTGCTACGGAATAACCCCCTGGAACCCCAAATGTACTTCCTCAAGCGCTGCGCCCTAAATGACTTTTTTTTGCTTTTCGGGAGATTCCATCGTTGGAAAGTGATGACAGGTGGCTCAATAGACGCGCCCTGGCTAGCTCTCTAATGGGTCGGAAGGAATCGACCAAATACTGAACTGTCTCAAGCGGCCGCACAAACCCTCTCTCTAACCCTTGCGCCCTCACTAGCTGAGCTGCGGAATTACTGAACTGGATACCTGTAATGCACGGTGAAATACCTGAATGGTATCTACGATAGGCTAGGGTGTGTCTCTCAACACCGAGACCGATCAATGGTGGTGGTTTCCTCCAGAAATCCACAAAACAACAAGGGGGTCGATTTCCTCCTCCTCTGCAAATATCTCAACATCAAATCATAACATAATTCTGAATTAGGTTGCTTTACCCTTCCTTTATAGCTTCCCGAAACCCTAATTCGTCATTGACCTTTTCCCCCCAAGTGACTTTTACTTTATTTTATTATTCCTTGATTAAATTACTTAATTAATTAATTAATTAACCATTTTACCTCTAAAAAGTGATTTATCCATCCTTATGGCTTCTCCAGCCACTGAAAGTCACTTCTCATCATCTTATCCTGTAATGCTCTTCCTCCCGATTCCGATGAGCTATTACACTAAGAGGTTTCTCCAAGTAATATGCCCATTATGACCTTCTTAGTGAATTTAATTAAGATATGACCCATAATAACTAAAAATTACGGAAATCGTCAGAATGCAACGGAACCAAATCCAAGCTGTGCAGAATGGATCCTGATGATGAACGATGCAAGTCAGGCCCAATAAAACCCCTCAATATCTCGCGACCTCTCTATCACCCCTATCTGGCTACTTTGGTAGGCATAACTCTTTGTAATGTTATAATGTCCCAAAATGGGGACATTACACACGCCCTCCAAGGATCTCAAGTTATAACATCATGATAAGTGAATCCAATCAATAAATAAACCATCCAAGCATGTGCATCAAAGATCACTATATCAAACAATTAACAACTCAAAGACAATATGCGACTTGTCAAGCTTGAATATGGGAGGGTTGACGAGGTGTCCTATTGGGTAGATCTTTCCCTAGGTTAAGGAGAGTTTCCAAGAGATCCCTCTCTAAACCATGTAAAGCGGATGAAGTGGTTGGGGTCAAGACTCAATAGGCATAGGGCTCATGACATATAAGGGGTCGTAGTGTCTCATTCATGGGTGCCTTTGTAGAGAGTGTGTGGTATCTCCGTCTGCAATGCACTTTCCAATCCCATCAATTGCCTTTTATCTTTCTTTCTTTACTTTCTTTCAATATATCATAAGGAGAGGTTGAAGGTCATTGCCCTGGTGTGGTGATCAGGTGGTGGCAATGTCACCCACAAACACCTAATGGAAATGAGAAGGTTGGCTCGTGATGAGACCCCCTTTCTCTTAGCCATGTAACTGAGAGCCATTGCCTTGGTTTGGTGACTAGATGATGACAATGTCATACCACTAGATATCCATGGACGTGATAGGTCGGCTCGTGATGAGACCTTCTATCCTTCAACTAACCTTTTAAGCATTCTTTATTATATTGTGGGTCCCCTTATTCAAAGATAAGTGTTTCACTGCTTTCTTGGGTGATCCCTGGGCGAAGCATCTGGAAGGTTTATGCAAGGCTTTTATCTTTTACCCAACATCAACCCCTCTGGGCCTTTAGCCCCTTCTTCCCATAAAATGAGGGACAACCCTTTCTTGGGTCAATACACCCTAAAATCCCAAGAGATAAGGAAACAAAGGGGAACAATGATGGAAAGTGGTAAATATGGCCGAGAACGGTACGATGGCTCATTAAGGGAGTTCTCAGTGGCAAACCCATCCCCAAGGAAAACCACTTACTAGGGCACAATGTCAACCACCAAGGTGAAGCAGGGAAAAAGGCATAATGTCCAAGCACATATCATGAAATCTAGAGAAATCTAAGATACAACATAATTAAATGGCTTAAATATTGAAATGATGCTCACCATAATACTGACTAGTACCTCATGGAGCAAGGCCCACTGCCTTCTGGAAGCTAGCTGGTGTGGTGGATGCCATCTGCAAAACTATGACCATCTGTGGTGGTGAGTGGGTTTTCCATCTGTGCAAAAGGGTACTGCTGGTCATGTAGTTTCTCGGCACTCCATATCTGCAACCTGAGGGCCTCGAGACATGATCTCCTTAGTTATCCACAAAATGGGGATAACAATGATCATCTCACGAGATATATTTATTTTTGTTTTGATGTGATTTTGTATTATCCTATCAGGAATTATGAGTCAGACTGATATCATATTTCAGTATTGATGTTTGATGGACCACTTGACATCTTATATTGCAGTTTTATTTTCATATTTATGTGACAATGTGCTTGTTTAATGTTCATGTTGCTTTAGAAGTTTATAAATTTGAAAAAAAATGATTACTTTTGTATTTTTTAAGTTTCGCGATAATTTCCAATATTTTCCCCGATATTGTTGATAATTTCAATTTTGGACCCTTGGCGATAAATTCCCAATAACAATAAGTGCAACATTGGTTAAGATTGATTAAGGTTATTGCAATGTTCAATTCTAATCATAAGTAGTGTACTAACATAATAATACTATCATAACTAAATTTAAAGAGAAATTGTGGTGGTACAATGAGATTGCGAGAAGAAAAAGTTCATTTACTACAAAGAAATCATTAACCCTAAGTTAGACAAAATTATCTTTCCACTTTTTCTAGCTTCAAGAAGAAAATAAAATTGCAAAAATAAGAACAAACTCTCAAGAGCTTCATAATGGAATAAGGAGATGGACAAGACCTAAAACGCCATGGGAGGACAAAATATGTAAAGTTTGTGAATCTAACAAAGTTGAGGATAAAAAGTATTTTCTCTTGAGGTGCACATCCGACAGAAACGTTAGATCTCATTTTCAATACATTTGTCATTCGATTAATCTTTATAATATATTACCCCATGAAAACCAAAGCGATCTTGATAATTTAATTCAAAGTTATTTGATCATAGTATTAACATAGATGAGATAATATAAATAATATTGTCCAACAAATGACAACAAAAAGGTCAATAGGATTGCTAATTATATCTATGAGAGTACAAAGTGAGAGCGTTAAAGCAACATCTTGAAAATCATGATATAAGTAAATCTATCCTATGTTGAGATGAATCCAAAACCTAAACCCAAGTCTTAATAGCATGGAGAAGTGAAACAAAGCAATGCTTGTTAGAATATGAAAGATGTGTGCTCGTTTTACCATTGACAATACCCTTGTCACCCAACCATAGGCCGAAGCCACCCTCCGAGCACCTTAACCTTGACAGAGAATCACTTCGGAAGCAAACCCTAGGCTAGATAGCCAAACAAAGGGTAGCGCACCTTTCCCCAAGGATAGCGCATCAACAAGGCTGATCAGATGTTCCAAACCCTAGCCAAGAGATAGTCCAAGCCAAAACATTATTGCTAGCTGCAGCAGCTGCACCGACAACTCTCCTCAAACCCGCGCACAAGACTGGGTATTGCAGTGCGCACCAGTTGCTGCTCTGCAATTCTGACACTGTGACAATTGAGAACTGGCGCCCTGTATTTATAGTAATCTGGCAGACTTACTGGGGCCGACTTCTCCTTCTGGGTATTGTCTGTTCAGTATATTATTATTTCTTCTGGCCGACTTCTTCTCTTGGAGGTTAATAACCTAATATAAATTATCTTCTTGAGCCGACAAGTCTTCTAGGGTTATTAACCAACTCATTAGGGTTTCTTCTTTCTTCCCGGAGTATTCAATTCTCGTCAGGTTCACACGTGGAGGTAAATACCTCCCGCAGCTACCATAATATCAACACTCCCTCCTAGCTAGGGAGGTATTACAGGTAATGGTCTTGAGCACAAAAACATACCATTCACCCGGAAACATCAACATAGTTGTATTAGTATAGACTAGATCATGAGCACCATCATCATCATCAGTGTCATCAGCTGCATCATCTCTCGAAACCATACTCTATCTGAGTAATCAGACATGATGCTCACTCCATAGAGTGATACAAGAGCCATTCTTCTAATCTTAGAAGATTAAATGCTCTGAACCATTTTCCATCTGGAAAATCTCTATTCATCATTCATCTGGCTGATGATTATCTCCAATAAACTGCTGATAGTCTTCAAGGTAATCAAAACAAAAATAGAACACAACCGTGTCTATCCATAGTAGTACATAACTACAATCCAGTGGTACACTATCACACCAAGTAACACACAAGTACTTGATCAACAACATATAGTCACGAATAGTGGAACATATCCACCACAGTAGTATACATCTACTGTCTTCATAACAATCATTTGATAGCAATCTGCACAGAAACAATGTTATGATATAAACTGAATCATCTGGGCCAATCTTTCACTCACATCTGTGAGATCTGAAAGAATATCTGCCCTCAAAGTAGAACAATGAGATATCTGGACTATTCTTCTCAAGCAAGGAAGAATAATTGTCCTGTCTTCTAAACCTGGACCATTCCCCACCCTGGGCCATTCTTCCTACACTAATCAAAGTGCACCCTGGAGAGAATGTATAAACCCTAAGGAATGCTTGTTCCTAATTGCTGAGCCTGGACCATTCCCCACCCTGGGCCATTCCTCCTACACTAATCAAAGTGCACCCTGGAGAGAATGTATAAACCCTAAGGAATGACCGTTCGGACCATTTCCTCTGTCAACCACAATAGGAAAAGACTGTCCTCTATCAACCTCCAAAACAGACCATTCCTCATGTTAACCACAATGAGAAATCGCTATCCGGCGAGGCAGGCCAGTCTTCTTGAGTAACCCTCAAGAAGAGAGACTGCCCTAGACCACTCCCCATGTTAACCACAATGTGAAGTCGTTGTCTATGATACATCAACAATCTAGACCATTTCCCATGTTAACCACAATGGGAAATCACTGTCCGTCAGAAATCTCAATCCACTTTTCGAACAGGAAAGCATCTGTCCAAGATAGACTATTTTTCAATCTTGAAAATGAATGTCTTCAATAATATTTTCAGTGCTCCCTCCCAACCTAGGAGTTATCTCTTCCTTTTTCAATAAGGAAGTCATTTCCACGAGCTGCAGCTTGAGTACGCAAACTCTTTCATCTTGGATAGAAGCTTTACCAAAATGTCTGCTTATCTGCTCATCTGTGGAGATATGTATTGGAGAACCACTTTCTCCTTTGTGGACTTCATCACGGATAATGTAATGCTTGATTTCAAATGTACTTTAGTCTGGAACATTGATTTTCTGTGAAGGCTTTATGTAGCTCTGAACAATAGAGTATATCATTGTTGGAAAACTGGAACATATCCATGTGGCACTTCTTCTATCATCATGAGATCTGATCTATTGAGTAATCATCTTGATCTTATAGGAAATCTTCACCACGCTTCTGCTGTGCACTGGAGGTTCTCCACCAAGTTATCTTCTTCTATCTGCATTCAAGGGTCTCTTTCTGGTATGCCTCAAAGTCTTGAGATTGCTCTTCATACGCTCTTTATTCAAATTCTCTGGAGAACATTCTTTGCATTCATCTAATGTAGAACTCCAACTCATGGATGTTGCGGATGATATAATGACTCATGTAGATATAAGTCTAGTTTACTGGAACAAGTAATCATCATAGTCTTCTCCCTCCATCTGGGAGAACCTCTAGTTTTGGATATTGCAATGCTTTCATTCATGAGTCTTCCATACATTGTTCTTCATCACGACTTTCAGTTCCTCTGCTTGATTGCTTTTATTGAGTTTATATCAGGTTGACAATCTTGTGATTCTTGATACAATGACTGGTTGTTCTGGCTTCTCTTTCTTTCTTGGAATCTTCATGTGTTTCTTTAGTTCTCGGGTCCATGGAGTTTCTTATAGATTCCATGTCCTAAAGATTCCATCATAGGATCACGAATGTGGATGGACAAAAAAGGCTTCTCTTTGAAGAATACGTACTGTCTTTCATGGCTACTATCATGGATATATACTTCATCATCTTCAATGGATCATAGGATTAGCTCCTTCCTAATCCTTGCTTCATGTATGAGTGCATATAATCGGCTCCCTCCGTCTAACAGAGTCCATGCTTCCATCTGCATCCTTATTGTCTTCTGCAATATATAATTGGCTCTCTTGTCTAACAGAGTCCATGCTTCTGTCTTGTTGTCTTCTAGAAAACGTCATAAGTCTTTTTCCAATTTCCTCTCGATTGCTGACTTCTTTCTGTCTTTTCTTCTTCTAAGTCTCTTCATGATTGATTCGACTTATCTTGCAATAGCTTCCACATGATTTGTATTTCATCCTTTCATGTGTATTATCTAATGATATCCATTCTTATCTTGTTG
>ML779988.1:61244-88322 GCA_009831015.1 Picea engelmannii
GAGGGTAGCTAGATCTAAGGATCTAGCAGGTATTTTGATGATTTGAGCACTTGGGTATTCATTGTCGTGCCCCGATCTATCATTCTAGTGGATTGGTGGAGTTGTTGGAGGTCTCTAGGAGAGAGGCTGAATTATTAGGGTTTTAGTCATCCAGTGGGGTGCACCATTCAGTGGAGGAGTTCAGATCTACAGGGTTTGAGAGGGATCTTGGAGATTCAGGCACCTAGGTTGTTCTTGCCATCACCCGATCTACTGTTTGGCATCTTACTTGAGGTGATTGGACATCTTTGGCACCAGGGCCGAATTGTTGAGGAGCTTCAGCTATCCAACAGGACGTGGCATTGGTCTTCATCTCTTATCCAGCCTTTGGAGGCTTATTTTGTATTATCGGGAGCCTTTTGTAGCAGCTCTATTATCTATTTTCATAGCCATCTGTTGAGCATTCCAGATCGGCATCTCCATTGTAGCAGGTTCTTCTATCTTATGAATAAAAGAATATTTGAGATATTTTGGCTTGTCTATCATATTGCATATGGTTGAGGTATGTTCCATGATTGTATCTTCTTGTTATTTGCTGCAACACACATGTAAACACATCAGTAAACCCTAAGGCCGAAATCAAGAGGCCATCCTGCAAGAAAATACATCTAAACAAGTAGATCAGCAAAGTGTTTGACGAAATACCTCACTCAGAAAAAGTTTTAAAAAGACACCAAAACCGTGATGATCCTGGCATAATGGCTTAGGATCATTACAGTGGTATCAGAGCTTAAATCCTGCAAACCTGAGGGGTCTTTCATAGGGATAAATGGATAGTTGGAAGGAAATGGATAGGATATCCTTTGAGATAACATGCTTTGAGATAACATGCTTGGAGATAACATATTCTGGCCTTAGTGAGGAAAATAGGGCTCTCATAACCTTTCCTCAGTATGTAGCCTTTAGAAAGCCCGATTGCAGCAAATGGGATATTTTACATGGGATCATCATAGTAGATAAAAAGAAAAAAGAAGCAGCTAGATGGATGGAAGAACAGAGAAACCCCACGCCCATTAGGAGCACACAACCTTGCCACTATTGCAAGGGGCTGTGGGAACCAGATCATAGATGCAAGGGTAAGGATCAGAAGCACACTATTGAGGCACACTATGACAGTGATGATGAGATGTGTGAGGATGGAGCGATAGATGTTGATTCAGAGCAGTCGGATGATGACAGTGACTCTTGCACAGAGGCTAGGGATAGTGTCTCTACCTCAGAGGATAGTGATGATGACTCTTGCACAGAGGCTACTGATGCTTGCACGCTTGAGGAGGATGATGACCCTTGTGTAGTGGATAGGCAGTTGGATGGACAGGACGATAGCACCAGTGTATCAGTAGACATATCACATACCATTGATGTCTTTACGTCTCAGCAGAGTGGTGACACTAGTGAGGAATCACACGTGTTAGCACCTAGAGATGATGAGCTTCCTATGGGGGCCGTGACACATTTGTCATCTGTTTAGACACCCATGATAGCCACGTCACATGAGGAGATCAGTGGCATGTTAGGTATGATGGATGGGCCTAGTGTGAGGGATGCACACCATGGACAGGTAGACCCACAGATCTAGGAGGAGGTACAGGACGTACGGGCAGTTGACCTCACACATACCAGAGGAGATTGAGTCACAGCTATTGGACAATGGAGACTCCATTGGTTGAGCAGATTGCAGAGGCTAACAGGTTGGTGGAGCACTTACTTCCAGGATCGGCTTGCATTGATGTGGATGCGCTCTTTAGTATTCAGGATGACCATAGCATGTGTCTAGACACAACTATATGGGATCCAGGCGCAGAGGATAGTAGCAGGTTGAGTGCACAGGAGGATATAGCTGCTCATATAGGATACAGTGTGATTCAGGGGGAGATAGCATCTAGTGATGGGGTGCCGTGGCATACAGGAGGACCCAGCAGCACAGTAGATAGTGGGCAGTTTAGCACGTTATCTTATGCAGAGTGTTTTTGGGGATTTCAGAGTCGACACTAACAGGAGTGATAGCAACAGTGAGGGATATGAGGTGGCACCTCAACATGACCATGACTAGGAGCCACACCACTTAGCAGCACAGTTGAGAGTCAGTGAGGCTATGATCATGGCAGCCACCAAGCGCATTGATTACATGCATGCAGTGATGGCAGATTATTGTTGGAGAGCATCAGTGGCACATGGTAGTTCAGATGAGGGGATTGCCATGGATGATTTTCATACTCTTAGGGAGAGAGTATCTATGATGAGGACTGACTACCATCAGTTATTGGCTGACAGAGATTATCTGTTGAGGGTGGGTGAGATGTATCATGAGGCTCTGAGGGAGCAGGAGTTGGAGATGGTCCAACTCACTCAGGAGTTGGAGAGCACTCGAGGATTCTTGAGAGCCACACAGACAACCCTTCAAGAATCAGAGTCTAGATCAGATGGGTCTCTTGAGGAGATCCGTTAGAGATCCACTTCATCTGTCTTAGTGGACACTCAGATGTATCAGTCAGTGACGTTGATAGAGGATGTTGGTGATCTAGCAGAGGAGCACCAGTCGATGGAGGACATTTCCATTTGTGTTCTAAGAGTAGTTGACCTCCACGTAGAGGTTGATCCAGCAGTATGCCCAGGATCTATGATGCAATATGAGTCTGTAGAAGACGACATGAGTATGCCGGAGCATACGGTGATGAGGGATAGTTCACAGAGTCATGCCGAGATGTATGGTGGCATTCATAGGGGTATAGTGCCTTGCAGGGAGGAGACACACGTAGGGGAGCATGCAAATGTCACTCCTTTGCAGCACCACCTAGTTATGAGAGATCACCTTTACCATATCAGTAGTTGCATGGGAGATGAGAGATGGAGGTTGGTTGAGAAGCAATTGGAAGAGTTACTTCCGGTTGTACTGGATGGTTGGGATTCGGTGGTGACCACAGGAGAGTACTTATCATGGATATCGATGGACGAGCTTCTGGTCGAATCCCTGGGATTGACCAAAGCATGTGACACCTTCCAGTCCTACAGTGAGCTGCAGATATGTTTGTTATCCTTCTTCGACACATTTATCATTGACAACAGCATGAGGAGGATAGCAGATGAGCACAGAGGGCTTCTGACAGTGATCAGTCTCACACAGGAGCAGTTAGATGAGATTGGAAGTGATAAACTTCCAAGTTTGCCATGGGATCCGGAAGTTTGGTGGGTGAGCTGGATGTTTCACTACATGATGACCCAGGTTGCGTTCGAGAGCCACACACTCCACCAGGGGTCGGTCTGGAGTGGGCCTGCAGGGATTTGTCCGATAGAGCGAGGCAACTTTTCACTCTTGATCATCATGATCGGACGTGGAGATGGGTGGATAGGTACTTCTTCTACAGAGATGTCTTTACAAATACAATTTCTGGACAGCAGGTCCGGTGGTCACTGGTATTTCAGCTTGAGGATCCAGGAGAGGAGGATCCAGTATGTATGCAGGGGGCAGACAGTCGTGGTCAGAGTAGTGCAGAGCCAGCATGGTGATCTTCGACAGAGGTTAGCATGGGACCCAGGGATTGCAGGGTTGAGCATTTCACCTACTGACAGGGGCGAGTGGACCTTTGCAGGGGGAAGTTGTTCTAACTTTCCATTTAGCTTCAGTGTTGAGGGGAGCACAACGCTTCAGGGTGTTTCACGGAGGTCTTGCAGTACCTCATTCTGGCATCAGCATGTGCAGTTGATGGAGGCCGTGTGGATCTTGGTAGAGATTTGGAGGATGGACTCATTCCGAGATGAGGCCATGGGTCAGGTGTAGGAGGTTCACAGGGTTGATATCTTTCAGGACTATGCTTCGCAGAGTATTGCAGTTCACTTCTTGATATGGGATCTAGGGGGTAGAGTGCATGAGTGTTCATCTTTGGATGGGTTCTACTGTGCATCCCACAGGTGGACATGGGATCCTGGTATTCTATTCGAGTGGATTTGGTTATTGCTTGAGGACAAGCAATTTTCTAGTAGGGAGGATTGTAATGTCCCCACTTTGGGACATCATCACAGTGCAGAGGTTTATGATGACCAGAGTAGCCACAGGGGTGTTATAGCGAGTACAAGGATTATTGAGAGGCATTGTGTGGTTCAACTGGCATTTCTCATCATATCTCATCATTATGAGTCATTCCGCACAGGTTGGCTTTGGTTCCGTTGCATTCCGATGATTTCCATGATTTTGACTATTTTGAGCTCTAAGTCAATGAAATTCACTAAAGAGGTCATTTTGGACACATTACTTGGAGGAACCTCTCAGTGTAATAGCTCATTGGAATCGGGAGGAGCAACACTACAGGATGGGATGGCTAGAAGTGACTTTTAGTGGCCAGGGAAGCCACAAGGAGAGATAAGGAGCTTTTCAGAAGTAAAAAGGTTAATTAATTAATTAAAGTGATTAAATAAATTAATTAATTATTAATAAAATGAAAGTCACTTTGGAGGGACAAGGTGAGCCAAAAGTATAAAGGAAAGGCAAGGGCCTCTTCTCATTCATTCAGGTATGACTATCTTTTGATATCTGGCTTTTAGCTAGTGAGCCCATCATTGGGGGTTTTGAGGGTTTTGACTTAACAAACCCTAGAGGACGATTCGGTGGTGAAAGATTCCACCTAGCTTGTCCCAAGCTTGGTCTCGGAGATGCAATACTCTCCCACACCATTCTAGTTCCAGATCTACTCAGTTGCAGGAGGATTCTACATCAATTGCAGGGCAGAGAGAGAGAGGGCGCACCAGCTAGGGTTTCCAACAAGAGGGGCGCACCATTCATTGAGGGAGGATTCATCCTAGCTGAGGAGAAGTGATTTCGGGAATTCCAGGTATTGGGTTTTCCTTGCAGGTGTCCTAGCATCATTCTTGGTGGTTTCCAGAGCCATTTCAGTGGCAGGTTTATTTGTATTGACAGTGGGACGATTTCCCAAGAGGAGGGCGCACCATTATTTGGAGGGTAGCTAGATCTAAGGATCTAGCAGGTATTTTGATGATTTGAGCACTTGGGTATTCATTGTCGTGCCCTGATCTATCATTCTAGTGGATTGGTGGAGCTGTTGGAGGTCTCTAGGAGAGAGGCCGAATTATTAGGGTTTCAGTCATCCAGTGGGGCGCACCATTCAGTGGAGGAGTTCAGATCTACAGGGTTTGAGAGGGATCTTGGAGATTCAGGCACCTGGGTTGTGCTTGCCATCACCTGATCTATTGTTTGGCATCTTACTTGAGGTGATTGGACATCTTTGGCACCAGGGCCGAATTGTTGAGGAGCTTCAGTTATCTAGCAGGATGTGGCATTGGTCTTCATCTCTTATCCAGCCTTTGGAGGCTTATTTTGTATTATCGGGAGCCTTTTGTAGCAGCTCTATTATCTATTTTCATAGCCATCTGTTGAGCATTCCAAATCGGCATCTCCATTGTAGCAAGTTCTTCTATCTTATGAATAAAAGAAGATTTGAGATGTTTTGGCTTGTCTATCATATTGCATATGGTTGAGGTATGTTCCATGATTGTATCTTCTTGTTATTTGTTGCAACACACATGTAAACACATCAGTAAACCCTAAGGTCGAAATCAAGAGGCCATCCTGCAAGAAAATACATCTAAACAAGTAGATCAATGAAGTGTTTGATGAAATACCTCACTCAGAAAAAGTTTTAAAAAGACACCAAAACCGTGATGATCCTGGCATAATGGCTTGGGATCATTACAGAGACTCTGTTATGGAGGGAGTCACTGGCCAAATGGCCAACATCCCCTAGGGACTAAACCCTGAACATTGCCTAAGTTTCGTGTCCCTTGTCTACAAACTGATAAACAATGATATACTCGGTAAATCGGGATGGGACCTAGTGGGGCCCTCATGAGTCTCGGTCAAAAATAAAATATTTGACGATCTAAGAGCATCATAAATTGAACTCGGAGAAGACAAAAATTTTCCATTGCAATTCCAACACACAATAGAGATCCCCAACAACCCAACTCCCACTTGACAAGGGCATCATTTGGTAAGTTCAGGTCAAGTCCACCCCTTAGGGGGGTGTCCTTGATGACTACTCTAAGATCTTTGATAATGGTCCACTTGCTAGTTTTTTGAGTTGCAACAACTTGTTCCTGGAACTGTTTGAGCATTGCTACTTGTGATCTTGTAAGATTAGCATCGAGGAAAATCATTTGATGGAGTAAAAAAAACTTCCACTTAGCTTGAAGGGCTTGCAATCTGTTACCCACAAAGTTGCACTAGGATGGACTTGCAGTTGGGCCGCCAAAGATTGAACAAATACTTGTTCAAAATTCAGAGTTCAGAAGTCCAGTCGGCCATTATGGCCCCTTTTTCTGATTTTTTACTGCATTTCCATACCCCTATGGAGCATTGTAATAAGATGAATTTAGCATGATGAACTTGTAAAAGGCTTAGCCTCGTAAGATTTAATTATGAGTGCATCACTCTAGAGTGTTTTTACTTATTAATTATTTCTTGCTTGAATTTTTAAGCGAGTTATAGTTTTTGAGTTTTTTCACTCATTTCCTCCAAAGTTGGAGTGTGTACTGATGGTTAGGCCTTAGCTTGGTCATCTAAGTCTAGTGTCTAATGTATATTACCATGCTAATCATCCTCTTAGAGTCTCATGGAAATGCGCTAAGTCCCCCTTAGGTTTTTTTTAATGTTTTATGCAAAAATAAATTTCTAGGAAAAACGTGATATTTTAATTGTAAATATGTTATAAGTTAAAAAATTGGTACTAGGAGGCATTATATGCCTTTGGGGTATTTGTTTTCACACTCAGAATACCCACTTTACCGATGTACCCACTTTGTGAGTAAAATTAGTGATTTTTAATCTCTTAAAATTAATTTTTCTCACAAAAGTCAATAAAAGACAAATAAAAGACAAAAAATCAACAAAGGCTAATTTTTGGGAAAGATGTTGGAGACATGTTTCAAGTTAACTCACCCTCATTTGAGTTGACTAAGCCTTGTTGGCACCTAATTGGGAGTTGAGAATGAGTTGGGTGTGTTATCCACCAATTTGCACAAGCTGGATTTCCTGATGAGCCGCCAGAGATTGAGCAATCAGTGCTCATATGACAGAGTTCAGAGTTCATCCAGTCTTTCAAAAGACCACCTTTTTCCGCATTTCCATCATTGTAATAAATGACATGAGTATGAGATATTGTGAAAGGCTATTGGCTACCTAAGACCTAGGTACGAGCATGTACTCTATAGTGTTTTTTTTCACTTGTTAATTTTTTTTTGCCTGCCTTTGTGAGCGATTAATAATTTCTAAGTTTTTTCACTCAAGAGACTGACTTTAAAGCTGGAGTATGTGCTAGTGGTTAGGCCTTGGCTTGGTATAACCAATGCCTAGTGTCTGAATGTATATGAGCTCATACTAGGTCATCTTAATTGAGTCATATGGAAGTTGTGGCTAGGTTTGATAGGTTTTTTTAAATGTTTTAGTGAAAAAGTAAAATTCCCGCAAAATGGAATTTTTTAATTGTAAAGCAATAAGTTGTAAAAATATGGCATCAAACATCATCAGATGCCATATTTTTTGTTGTTTTCTAATCCAGAGTATCATGTAAACCCTTATTTCCCTTCTTTCGAGACAAAAACAATGATTATTTTCACTAAAAAATGAATTTTACTCTAAAAATACGAAAAATGGGTAATTTAATTAAATCCCTATTTTTTAGGGAAACTGGGGAACATGTCACTCAAATTTCTACACAAAAAATTTGGTTTCTTTGGTTTTCTGTTGCATGCAAGAGTATAGCTGATCATAGAAAAGATAAATCTGCTCTAATTCATTTGCATGCATCTTTAAAAGCTAGATCTAGAGTTTGTTTAAAGAATCTCATCTTTCTTTAGATCTAGCCTAAGTTTGTCTTAAGTTAGCCTTTGATTTCCTAGTATTTTTGGAGGCTAGTGATACGCAAATCTTTACATGCTTCTAAAGTTATAAATTTGGAAATATAAAGTTGCTTTGTTTTCTGATTTTTATCAGCCTAAAAGACCCTAAGGAGCTTAGCTATCTAGCTCTTACTCCTTAGTTACTTTCCCTCGCTTTAGCCTAGTTTAACTTAGTCATTTTTCAAAAAAAAATTGAGTTGACCAAAGACACTTCTAAAGTGTTTTTGGCCATCTTTTCGGTTTAATTGCTTGCTGTTTTCTTGCAGAAATAACAGGCACAAGGGGAGATTCCGTCGATTCTAGCGAAATCGAGGTTTGCGGAGCATCCGGGGGTTTCCCACTTCATCAAAGAAGATTTTTCTTTTCTAATTTTCTTGTAATTTTTAAGATCCAAAACTTATAAGGATCTGAGTTTCTAAGGAGAAGATCAAAGAGAACTTAGTTCTCATTGTAATAGGTTTAATAAAAGCGGGCCCTTTTGTGCCCAGTTTCTCCATCCCCATTAGGGGGATTTGTGTCGTGGTTTGGTTTTATTTTCTTTCTGTGCAAAGTTTAATCTTTTGATCTTAAACACACATGCAATCTTAAGCAAATCTAACACACATAACACTCATATTTCACATGCATGTTTAAAATTTACTTTCAATCTTTATGCATGTTCAGTTTAATGCTTGTTTCCCACTCTTAGCAATAAATTTTGCAAGTTTTAATTTTTCTTAGTTTCTTGCAAAGCTCTTTCAAGTTTCAAGTTTCTCACAAGGTTTCATTTGAGTTACAAGCAGTTTATAAAGTTGATCTCTTTCAAGTCTTGCAAAGTCAATAAACCTTGCTTGTAGTTTAATTACGGAAATCTCGGAAGTTGTTAGCTCAATGCGCAGGAAAACGCCTAAGGGGAATCTGTGAAGTAAGGCAGGCCCTCTCGGGACCTGGTTTCCCACCCGTTTTGAACATCCAACACCCTTAGTGAACTTACTGGTGAAACCTCTTGGGTTTCGGTAAGTTCTCCGCAAGTTTCCAAACAAAGAGTTAGCATCTAAAGAGGCCACATATTCTCTCATTAATCTACCTTTAATTTACCTTAATAAAACACGCGATCAACAATTGCCCACGACTCCTTTTAAGGCACTGGTACAACTGGTTTATCTTTATGTGAGCAATTTACATCATTCATGCAATTGTCTAACTAATTTCGTTAATCTTGTAGATCTTGTATCCTACTTGATATATGCATGCTTATGGACAAATGACTTATGTGATTATTTCAAATGATGAATGCTAAGTGTTGAATGCCTTTGTTTTATTAAGCAATAAACTCCTAAAAGTAGTTCTTTTACTTTTTTTAGTTTAAAAAATCCTTAGTATTTTGTTAGGGACTACCCCCTTTGGCTTCGCTAGGAGTTGGCCTAGACGGAGGAGTTGAGGATCAGGTGACAACACCTTGACTCGAAACTTGCCCCCAAGGACACACCAAGTGGATTGAAGATTTCTTCCATGATAGCCTAGGTGTGTATAAGGCGGCAACAAGGTGTATTGAAACTTGAGTTATGAGGATCTCTCCATATGAGGTGCACCCTCCTTGAGGAGAGGTGGTGCACTCATGAGGAGGGCTGCCCACGTCTTGAGAGGTGGCACCCTCCTTCTACCTCTCTCACTCACAAGTGTCATCTAGTTGGACTTTGATGGGATGTGGCAGCCTTGTACCCACACTTGTCACTTTTCCTCTCAGACATGGTGCGCCCTCCCTCTCCAAGTGGTGTGCCCCCCTCTCTTGGGATTGTCACCCTCTTGGCTACTTAATGAAGGTCCCTCTCCCATTGTAAAGTTAGAATTGGAGACCTAGGGTTATGCTATTGTAATGCTTTCAAGTTATTGTGGAATAAAGAATTGAAGACTTTGGAGGTCATTTTTGTGGTGTTGTGCAAATCTGTGGATGTCATTGTTCCATTTTGATGTGTTGAGGTTATGGTAAACTTGTTTTTTGCAATTTTATTGTTAATTTATCCTTGAATAGTAAGATATTAGTGAGCTAGTTTGCATTGCTAAATCTTGTTATTTCCAGTATGTTTAATCCATGATCTCATGTTCTTCTAGTTTGATTTACATGTTTTCTAGATTTTATATGTAGGAAGTGGGTGCACCCACCTTTAACAAAGTATTTTGCAAGAATTTTCTAAGTTTGCAGGGCCTCTAGTTTGAAGGAGTGGAGAGCTCTAGTTTGAGTCTCCAACATCTTCAATTTCCTTCTATCAAAGCAATCTCCCTCTACAATACACCAAGAGGACTCCACAGCCCAAAGATCTATTTCCATCCAACACTCATTCTCTCTTTCTCACAAATTTCCTACTTCTCTTTTGATTACTTGTTTGCATGCAAGTATTTAGATCTAAATCCTATTTCAAATCTTTAACTATCTAAGCTAGCATGCAAAGAAAAGTTAGATCTAGATTGCAATTTCATCTCATTATTTAAAGCTAGATCTGCCATAAAAATTCTACTTTTAGCAAGCTATCTCTTTAAATTTCTAGAGTCTAAAGGGTAGATTTTTTCCAAAGTACTTTCAAATTCGTATTTGGTATTTTAAGTACCCTCTTACTTGCTGTCCCGAACAGCCAATAAAAGTCATTGAAGAAGTCCATTATTTGGCCCACTTTAGTGTTGTAAGTTGCTAGTTTAACTTACTCTTTTTCTTAGAAATTTTTACTATAAGATTTGACTTTGTCCATAAGTTGTCCAAAGTGTTTTTGAGCATCTTTTGGGCTTGTTTGCTTGCTGATTTTGGCAGGTTTGTGAACAGCCAAGGGGAGACTCTGCCGGTTTTGGCGGATTCAGAGCGTCCAGGACCCCCTAGAGCACCCTTTTGATCAATAAACACTTTTGAAAATTTGTAAAGTTAGTGGTCTTGTTCCTGTAAGGGACCACAAGCATTTTCCCAAAAAGATTGTAACCTCATTAATTAAATCAGTGGGCCACATAGTCCCACTCTTCATTCCCCCTAGGGGGAATGGTGTCTGTGTGTGATTGTTCATTTTGTCTCATTTTTGCTTAAGCTTACAATTCTCACCTAAAGAAAGCTAAAATTTATCACAAGCACTGCAAAACATTTAGTTAGATTTCATTTTTTTAGATTAGTTTAGTTACATTTCAATTTTTTAGATTAGTTTCAATATCAACATTTTACTCTTCTGTCTTTTCAAATTTGGAAATAAACTATCCCCTCAGCTCCCCCTAGTATTGTTCCTGGCCCTTCCTCTGCGAGCTTAGTCTCGATCTCTGGAAATAAGCTCATACAGAACCAGGGCTGGTCAGTGCAGAGTAGTTTTAATAGGAAAACCTTTAAGTTGTTATTGCTTGATTAGAAATGTAGAGAGATTGTGTGTGAAGTCAGATGGGCCCTCTTAGGACATAGTCCTCCCCATGTTGAGCATCCGACAGTCTCTTGAGCTACTGTGTGAAGTCAGAGGGATCTCCTCCCTGTTGGACATCTGCATAGTTCAGCCTCCAATCTGAGGGATAGCCTCTTTGACGCCAAATCCAGATTTGATTTCTTTTCTTGTACCTCTTTGCACACATATCACATAGTGACTTGCACTCACAACAATCACTCCAACTAAACAACTCTTAATAAAATTTTACAAGAACACTTGCAACACTTTTCTTCAGTAGCATCATTTTACTATTGGCACTGGTCTCACTACATTTACATTTCAAGCCTTTTACTTCAAGCATTTACATTTCAAATATTTCATTTATCTTGAAGTAATTTATTGATGAATGTATATCATTTGCTTATATATTATTGAGAGTATCCATTGATAGTGAATGAATCATACATGCTGCTAGATTAGATTGTTATATTGTTCTTTAATAAACTCCTAGATTTCATTTCTTGTACTTAGCTTAGTTCAAGCCTTAGATTATTTTCTTTAGGGACTACCCCCCTTGGCTTCGCTAGGAGTTGGCCTAGACAGAGGAGTTGAGGATCAGGTGACAGCATCTTGGCTCGAGACTTTCCCCCAAGGACACACCCAATGGATTGAAGATTTCGTCCACATTACCCGAGGTGTGTATAAAGGTGGCAACACAATCTATTCCCCGAGGATAGGAAATAGAGGAAGAGTGTGGAATTAGAGCCAAACCATGCTCTCTCAGGAGTCAACTCAAAGAGACCCAAAGTATTTCGAAGAAAAGAGACCCTCGTCTGCATGGGATCTGGAGAAGGATATGAGGATGATGGGGTTCCTCTCACCTTCAACTTTAACTTTCAAGTTCGTCGACACTGTTCCTCTAAGAATTTTGGTTGGACAACTTCTTTGACCTCTGCATGGCAGGGTGCGTTGTTCCTCCCCCTTACCACTTGAACCCAAGAATTGAGGGTTTCCTATCGAGTCTCAACTTCTTGCTTGAATAAGGCCTGTTAGGAATGAATCTCATCTTGCTTGCTTTTGAGGTTTAGGATTTCCACGTGAAGGAAATCCTAGGGAGGGTGAAGGATTTCTTGATTCTTGGTATCATTGAACTGTTGTTCGAAGATTAAGTTCTCGGATTCAATTTCTTCGACTCTATTGGTCACTGTATAGACATTGCGTGTAATTCTAGGTTTGATAATTCCATGATTTCCAATCTTTTAATCAGTTCTTGAATACAATTGTTCATTATATTGTGGTTGTTGCCATCAAAATCCTGTGAATTCGATTTTGAAATTATTTTTGTAATTGCATTTATGTTGGTGTCCCCACCAACAATGAGGTGGTGTTAACCCTTGGATTTTCACCCTTGAAAATCCCGAGGATTAAGAGCCATCATGCATTACTTTGGATGGCACTCAAAGATTTTCCCAAAGTTTTAGCACTTGTGTGAGCCATAGGTTGCTTCCCATTAGAGACAGGTACAAGACTGGTATATGGTTGTTTTTGTTTCAGTGTTAGAGCTAGCAAAGTTTCATAGGGATTTGAGAGAGATTTCTATATATAGCAGGTGACCCTACTTTTTAGGAGAAAGTTACCAGAGACTGATTTGACAGTTTTGAGCATACAGAGTTGGTCCTTGCATGATACTGAGCCCAATGGCATTTTTCCAGGCGACATGCAAGTGCTTTCTATTTTTAACAAGTTGAGCTCCATGCCTCAGATTAGGATTCTGTGTGCGCAACATTGTTCCTTGAGATATTCTAAGTCTTTTGGACATTTTTCAGGGTGACGTCAGCATTTTCTATTTTTAGCAAGTACAGCATCAGGGCTCACATGTCAATTCTAATCGCATATTTGGAATCCTCACGGAGAATCGAATTCGATGAGTATGATATCATTGACATGATACGAGATTCTATTTTTAGCAATGTCTATTTTTAGACATTTGACACATGGTGGTGTTCTCCTAGTCATCCTAGACATTTTTGTCAGTTTCCTATTTTTTAGGAGCTAGACCCTATTTTTAACCATTTCTATTTATAGTAGGGATGGTCGGCTCTAGAGGTGACAAGTGGTAGGGTCAAATTCTGACCTGTGGTGGTGATATAATGTGGCATTTGGCATCTACTTGGCATCATTTAATGGGGGGTGCACTTTCCAAGAATAAAAGCATTAAAGTGAAGAATTGATTAATTAAAGGGGGCATATGGATGAAGTGGCACTCTCATGGACATGATTGAGCCAATCAAGGCTTAAATCACTCATTAATTTCCTCTCACTCGTCATTAACTCACTTTCCATGCAAATTAATTTCATTAATTCTCCTTTAATTTCTCTTAAACGCTAAATCCCTAAAAAATAGGGCGCATTCTCCCTCTTTGTCTAGAGCATGCATATCTTGTCCAATTTTAGCGTTTGAACATGCCTTTGATTTATTTTTCCCTCCTCCATGTGCTTAAACCCTTCTTAAAACGCCAAGGCACATCCCTCTTGTCTCATTATCCATTTCCTCTTCCTAGAGTGCGCCCTCACTCCCTCTCTTCTACCACACTTGTGGCACATTCCTTGGTGTTTACTCCTCTCACACATGATCCACCTCACCTCTCCCTCTCCTAAATCCTAGTGCTTAACTCATGCAAGGTGCATCTTTTACACTCCCTAAAGCTCCTATTTCTCTCATATGAGTCCCTATTCTCCCATTCCTCTTCTATATTGGGCCTTCTCCCTATAATTTAGGGTGCAATCCTCTTCAACATGCACCATTCCCTCTTCCTCACTCACTAGAACTATCCTTAAATGTCTACCATGTGTTTTCCCTTCCCCTAAATATCCTATTCTTTCCTCTCTCCATCTCCTATTTTCTCTTACTCCCTAAACTCCATTCTCCCATGTGCCCTCCCTAAATTATAGGGTGTATTCTCCTATTTCTTTCACTTAACACGCCTCCCACTTAGCCTTCACTATCATACATGGAGAGTTGACTATCCCTTTCACTATATGACCTTATGCGCATGCATTCATCACTTCTATTCTCCCCTTCATGCACGTACCTTCCCCATTCTCACTCCCTCTCTCATGTGCCCATGGTCTCTTATTGGGAAGTGCACCCCTCTTCACTATATATTGGAGGTCTCTACATTGGTTTATGGTCGGATTTTTGCAGCAGCATCATTCATTACTCTCTCTCTCTTCTCATTCTTCTTAGATTAGCTATTGTTTCTTTGTGTGAAGACACCATTGTACTGGTTTTGGACTTGTCTATTGTGACGCAGTCAACCCTTTGGGCAAGGCTTTAAATAAAGAAGTGTTGTGTTTTTGTCGAACTTTTCTTCTTGTCAGTATTATGTTCTTACTCTTGCAAATTGATTAGTAGTTTATTACCATTTATTGTGATAAATCTTCTATCTTCTAAGTGGTTTTCTCTTTCTTTCTTTCATCTTTCTCACGCTAACACTGTAGGATCCCTCCAGGTGACTTCAAATTATCTTTTTCTAACGCTTTGGTGGTGTGTTTACACACTGTCCAAAGCATATTTGCTGCTGTTTTTGTGTGTTTTTTGCAGAAAATCAGCAACCCGGTACCTAGGGACTCCCCCCTAAGGTTGGCACACACTAGCCGAACGGAGAGGAGGCTTGTCCATGATAATTTGAGGCATTCTTTCCTTGAATTAGCCCTTTTCCATCGCTAATTTTACCCACATATCAGATCTGATTGGAGGGTGGAAAAGTGTGCTAACAAATTGGCATTGTTGTCGGGAAACACAAACCTTGGTGACAACGACATTGGTGAGTTTTTATTTTGATTGCTATACTTTATTTAAGCTCAACTGGTGACTCCACAGGGGAACTTGCACAAGAAGATCATCCGGTTTTGATTCCCTTACAAGGTCTAGTTTCGAGCTTGAGCAAACTCTAACATCTTTTCCAGAACAAGTCTATTTTTCACCAAGAACTCCTCTCAAAGTTGGTAGCCATATTGATTTCTTTGGTAAGTTATTTTCGACGAGCACTATGGTGAGTGTAATTTCGACATCTTCATCTTGGTTTTATTTTCATCTCAACCTATAGGGAAGCAGTTGTGCTTGTTTCTATCTCAGATTAGCAATATGGCCGCAACTATGAGGTCACCAGGAAGGTGGAGATTTTCTGCTTTTGACCCATTGAGTTTTGTTGCATTTCCAAATTATCCTTATGACTTACCTGCAGGTGACTATCTTAAACGCTTACCTCGTTTCGTGGGGAAGTTTGGAGTATCAGCTAAGGATCACTTGGCTGATTTTTTAACAGTGGTGGAGGTATTTTGTGTGGAACATGAAGATGTGGTGATAAAGATGTTTGTGTTGACCCTTGAGAGGGAGGCACGAAAATGGTACAAGTCCCTTTTGGATGCCTCCATTGATGGATGGGATTCATTCCAAGAGAAGTTCACTGAAAGATGGCCGGATAAACAAGACAATTTTTCCACCTTAACTAATGCTTTTACTAATATTAAAAAGAATGGGGATGAGACCATCGTTGTTTTCAATGCACGTTTTTCTAAGACTTATTATAAATTTCTTGCTACTATAAGGCCTAATGATGCTTGTGCTTTGATTTTTTATCTTGAGGCATTTGATGGAAGTTTGGGTATTTTTCATAGGAGTAAGAAACCTCAAACTATGGGTATTGCTTTTAAGTTAGAAAGACATTTCATTGCAACCTATGGTTTCCTTTCAATCCATGATTTTCAACCATCAGTTGCTACAAAGGTGCAAGAAGTCCTTGATATTGAAGATGAACCACAACTTGCACCATGCCGGGTTCCCAAAGATGAGCAAGATGATGGTCCCTTAGGTTTAGATGATCATGAACCAGTAGCTGCACCACTTGAGTCATATGCAGAGTTCCAAGAAGATGAAGGCGAAGATTTCAGTGCTGAAGAGTGTTCGTTGGTTCCTTTCATTAGTGATGATGAAAATTTTCAAGAGGACGAACCATAAGTCAACCAAGTAGAATTGGATCATCAGGAGACTTCATCTGTGCCCATCCTAGTAGTGGTCTAGGACCAACTTGGTCAAATACCATTACAACAGGAGGAGCCACTTTTGGTTCAACCAGAGGATGATGTCCCTTACACTTTGCCTACGATTCTGCATCCAGAGGTTGTTCTTTAGGATCATGAGATTGATTAGGGCTTGGATATCAAAGTTCATCATGATCCAATTGAGCTCACGATGATGGAGGTATTTTAGTAGAAAGATTCTAAGAGTTTCAGCTCTTGTACATTCATGCTTATTACTGTTGAAATACCATGTTTTGAATCTCAGCCAACAACCTTCAATCAACCAACACCCTTCTATTATGCCTTCATTAGTAAGTACATCAAGGCATCTTTGGGTCATATGAGATTTCACAATTGGTCCCCTTGGAAGGTTGACTTTGTTGATCTTTCCCACCAGACTAATCATTTGGCTACATGGTTACATTGGTCCTTTGAGTATGGTGATTTGATCTTGGCAGCATTGAGGTAGAAACTTTTGGGGGTAGTAGAGTAGTTCCTTGTTTCGTTTCCGCATTGTCATTTCAATTTTTCCTTCTTGCTAATTTTTAGTTGTTAGGACAACAATTTACCTTTTCTCTGCAGTACCTTTCCTTTCAGTCCTTTACTTTTCATCCTTTGCTTAAGTGTCACTGATTTTTGCCAAATTATATCAGTATGTGGTCGAATCTTGTGATGTTTTTCCTTTCATATATAATGGATGTCCACTATTGCCATTCCTAGGTCAAAATTTGAGTGTCTTATCTTTCATATGTCGAGCATGTGTGTCTATCAATAGAGTAAACCTGCATGGGGGTCTCGTTTGTTCATGTTCCCAAAGCATTGAGCCTTTAGGGTGAGTAGTTGAAGCAACATAGGAGAGTCTCGAGTCATCTTATGTTGTCTCTTCATTCCTTATCATTGAGCCTTCTGCTTTGAGTCAGTTGCACCCCTCATCCAGCAATAGGAATATGGTGCCTAGTTTTTCATCTTATATCTTCTTGAGTTGTCACTTCGCGCTGAGGGAAGAGAGACATCATTGCTCTTCTTTTCAGTAGGTCATCCTGTATAGACTTCGACACATTATCTACGGGCGACCCAGAATTAGAGCACCTTGGTAGTCGTTAGCCTCATTGGCAGTTATCTCGCATTTGACAAGGTTGAGTATCATTGGGCCTTAATTGGATGATCCTTGTCATTATTCGACTTCAAAACATCTTTCACAATGACAGGTCGTGCTTGTACTTTAGGACCCATTGTCATTATTGGTGGTGTTCCTTCACACTTGGCAGGTGTTTACATTATTGACATTTGACTAAGTGACTCTCTCCCTTATGTCGACATCAACACATTTACCTCAGGGAGGAGTGTACATATTGAGTGGTAGCAGGTAGCGGATTTGGACGAGACCCCTTGTGTTTCAGTATTTCAGTGGGAGGTTTGCATTGCTTTGGCTCCATTGCCCATTGGATAGGCTTTGGTATCACTTGTCAGTTTACATGATCTTCTTGGTCAACTTACAAGACCTTTTTTTCTTCCACACAATTACAGGGGTCTATTTTGGTACATTCTTACAGAGTTTTCACAGAGCATCAGTTTCATTTTACAGACACGGTGATTCATATGGTTCTCGACATCCCACAAGGGGATCCCATCACCTTGAGTCAACATTGTTAACCTCAGGATTTTCATCCTTGAAAATCCTGAGGGTTAAGAGCCAACATGCATTACTTTGGTTCCCATCAGAGACAGGTACAGGACTGGTATATGGTTGTTTCTGTTTTAGAGTTAGAGCTAGCACAATTTCACAGGGATTTGAGAGAGATTTCTATATATAGGAGGTGACCCTACTTTTTAGAAGACAGTGATCGAAGACTCATTTGACAGTTTTGAGCATATAGAGTTGGTCCTTGCATGATACTTAACTCAATGGCATTTTTTCGAGCGATATGCAAGTACTTTCTATTTTTAGCAGGTTGAGCTCCAGACCTCAAATCATGATTCTGAGTGTGCAATATTGTTCCTTGAGACATTCTGAGTCTTTTGGACCTTTTTCGGGGTGACTTGTCACCATTTTCTATTTTTAGCAGGTAGAGCACCAAGGCTCACATGTCAATTCTGATCTCATATTTGGAATCCTTATGGAAAATCGAATCCGATGAGTATGATATCATTGACATGCAACGGGATTCTGTTTTTAGCAGTGTCTATTTTTAGACATTTGACACATGGCAGTGTTCTATCATCGTTGATGTTTTTATCTATTTCCTATTTTTTATGAGCCACACCCTATTTTTCTATTTATATCAGGGGAGGTCGGCTCCAGAGGTGACAAGTGACAAGGTCAAATCCCGACATGTGGTAGTGATGCAGTGTAACATGTGACATCTAATTGGCATAATTTAATGGCGGGTGCACTTCCCAAGGATAAAAGCATTAAAGTGAAAAATTAATTAATTAAAGGGGGTATATGGATGAGGTGGCACTCTCATCGACGTGATTGAACCAATCAAGGCTTAAATCACTCACTAATTTCCTCTCACTCATCATTAACTCACTTTCCATGCAAATTAATTTCATTAATTACCCTTTAATTTCTCTTAAATGCTAAATCCCTAAAAAATAGGGTGCATTCTCCCTCTTTGGCTAGCGCATGCATATCTTAGCCAATTTTAGTGTTTGAACATGCATTTGATTGCTCTTCCCTCCTCCATGCACCTAAACCCTTCTTAAAACACCAAGGCACATCCCTCTTGTCTCATTATCCATTTCCTCTTCCTAGAATGCACCTTCACTCCCTCTCTTCTACCACACGTGTGGTGCATTCCTTGGTGTTTACTCCTTCTCCTCTCATGCATGATCCACCTCACCTCTCCCTCTCCTAAATTCTAGCACTTAACTTGTGCAAGGCGCATCTTCTACACTCCCTAAAGCTCCTACTTCTCTCACATAAGTCCCTATTCTCCCATTCCTCTTCTCTATTGTGCCTTCTCCCCAAAATTTAGGACGCAATCCTCTTGACCATGTGCCATTCCCTCTTCCTCATTCACTAGAACTATTCTTAACTCTGTCCATGCGTTTTCCCTTCCCCTAAATCTCCTATTCTTTTCTCTCTCCACCGCCTATTTTCTCTTACTCTCCCTAAACTCCATTCTCTCATGCGCCCTCCCTAAATTATAGGGTGTATTCTCCTATTTCCTTCAATTAACACGCCTCCCACTTAGCCTTCACTATCATACATGGAGAGTTGACTATCCCTTTCACTATATGACCTTATGTGCATGTATTCATCACTCCTATTCTCCCCTTCAGGCACGCACCTTCCCCATTCCTACTCCCTCTCTCATGCACCCATGGTCTCTTATTGCGAAGTGCTCCCCTCTTCACTATATATTGGAGGTCTCTACATTGGTTTATTACTCTCTCTCTCATCTCATTCTTCTTAGACTAGCTACTCTTTCTTTGTGTGAAGACACCACTGTACCGGTTTTGGACTTGTCTATTGTGGCACAATCAATCCTTTGGAAGGCCTTTAAATAAAGAAGTGTTGTGTTTTTGTCGAATTTTTCTTCTTGTCGGTATTATGTTCTTACTCTTGCAAATTGATTAGTAGTTTATTACCATTTATTGAAATAAATATTCTATCTTCTAAGTGGTTTTTTCTTCCTTTCTTTCATATTTCTCATGCTAAAACTGCAGGATCCCTCCATGTGACTTTAAATTATCTTTTTCTAACGCTTTGGTGGAGTGTTTACACGCTGTCCAAAGCATTTTTGCTGCTGTTTTTGCAGAAAATCATCTAACAAATCAGCAGCCCAGTACCTAGGGACTCCCCACTGAGGTTGACACGCACAAGCCTGAACGGAGAGGAAGCTTGCCCGTGACAATTTGGGGCATCCTCTCCTTGAATTAGCCCCTTTTCCATCAGTGATTTTACCTGCATATCAGATCTGATTGGAGGGTGGAAAAGTGTACTAACAGGTCTGTTATCCCACCCCTTGAATAGGTTATTGAAAACGCGGAGGAATATGTTTCTCCGTGCAACAAAGATAAAGGGTGAATAACCTGCAGAGGAGACATCAAAATGGGCAGATGTTCTGAGGGCGAGGGCATTAGGATGAGCAGCTCAAATACCCCTGAAAACCCTGCTGTCAAACCCCTGAGCCCTGCAAATTTCTAGTCTGTTGGCATGCGAAAAGTTTGGATCTGACCTCCAGAAACCCTCGAATTAAGACAACCAATCTGAGAGCCGACTGGCTCTATATGAAGCTGAAGGAGAGCCGTCTGTATGACTGCTCGTAAGCTAAGCTCAACGATGAGAACCTAACAGAAACAGCTCATGGTGAGTGATAGACGATGTTTTACAGAATAAAACATATTAATTAATGTTTCTTTGTTAAGGTCTGATAAACCAAAGGTTGGCCTTAGTGGATATTAACCTCATCATTGTCATCATCACTAGTAGTTTGCATAAATGCAAAATCTAATTGAAACTTTAAACAATACCTTTTAAAAATGTTATATCAATGAATGTATTTTGATTTTATTGTATTCCCTGAAGATTGCAATCAACTCTTTGAGCTGATCTTCACTTCATAAAGCTTAAAAGTTTTAGATAATTTGTGTCCAAAGGAAAGGAATATTATTTCTATATTTATTGTGTTCAATTTGTGCTAATAAACAGATGTTTTATTAAAATGCCACAAACAAGTTCATTTCCTATAAATATGCTATATTTCATGTTTCTTTAATAAATGGGAGTTGCCATAGGTTAAAGTTACGATTCATGGACACTATTGTTTTACAGTTTACTGTTACACAACTGTAATTGATCATATATAACAAGGGAGCACATAGAATGAATTAGTGTTCTCTAAAAAAGAATTTCCTCTGTAGAATTTATTATAATGATGAATTTATCATGATGATCTTGTGGTGCTTTGTTTCTTATAGGTTCCAATTGCAATGGATCTTGTGCTTGCTGAGTTTCATAAGGCTTGCATCTTTACTGTTCCAAAATATATTCCATATTCAAAGGTATGGCATTATTGTCTTAATTCTTATCTTAGATAGTGATTAGACTCGAGCTACCTTTCAATGCTGCTTTACATCGAACACATTTTATTTCACCATACTTTAGCTAACTACAGGGAATCATTACCCCTTTTTTGGATTCAAAAATTTCATTATCTGATTAACATGTTCTAAATTTTAGCTTTATCGTTAGTCATTTTTACGGAATGCTACTTACAGTTAAATAATCATAGATTGGTCACAGTCACATGCCTGCATATTCTTTTTTTGGTGGTGAGTTTCTAAAATTGTTGGTTTATACGGAAAGGGAGTGTGCAGAATGACTATGGAATGTGTTGAGCAAGGTGTGTGGAATGGTGAACTGTAGAGTGGCTACCAGCCTATGAATTTTTTTTGAAAGGTGGGTTATCTCCTTGGAAGCTTGTTTCTACGAGCAATAAATTTGGCCAAAGGCCAGCAAGTCTCAAACTTGCTCTTATACCACTTGTAATGGACTTGACGGTTGTTACAAGGAGCCATCGGGAATTATAAGAAAAGGGACAAGCCATGTAATCCATAAAGGATAAAAATATTATATAACTAGCATAGATCCATCTTAACCCCGGATCTATTTTTTTTTGTTTGTTAGTTTGTCTGTGACTTGTGGGGCTAACCTGTGGCTGAGAAACCGCGACTCAGGGGCATCTAACCCGTCAAAATCACCCGAGGATCGCACCTAGCTTGAGCCACACCAACCCTTAACATGGCTGGATTTTTTGTCCCTGCAAGTTTTGAACCGGTGACTTTAACATCACGGAGTGCCTTAACAGCACACTCCATCACCAACTGTCCTACACCTTGGGGACTAACCCCAGATCTATTAAGCACATAGAGGCTTTTTATTTTTTTATGTTGGCATTAATCTTTTTGAGATTAGATGTCAAATGCTATTCCATTTTGACATTAAAGGTCAAATGTCCAATTTTATTCAATCTAAGTTAATGCATGTTACACACGTTACACATCTCTTGTTGAAGTTTGTAGCTCAGACAGGTATTTTCACATTGATTTGTGTCTAACATGTGGAAATCGACATTAATACCTCTCAGAACTTTGGAAATTCACTTTAATAATTTAATTATTAAAGTGAATGTCATTTTATAATAAATGGAGGTTAATTTAATGAAATGCCTAAGTTTTGGGCATTAGTGAATTAAATTAATTAAATGAATCTTAGCCATTGATTTCAACTGAGGTGAGATTTACTCTCAACCATTAATCACTTTGGAGATAAGGGTTTTGGCTCAACTCAAGATTATAAAGGAAGCCAAGGTGAGAGGAGAAGACAAACAAGCAAGGAGTTAATGACTCATTTGAGAATGGAGAAGGACTTTCACTCTGCAGATTTGGCAAGGAGGAAAAGGACAATAGCCAAAGTACCTTTCAGGAGGCCAAGGCATCAATTGTTTGCTGGAGGGGTCGTACATCAGGTCATAGATAGTCGTACAACCCGACAGGGGCCGTACAGGTCACGACTGCCCACCGTACAACAGGTTGTGGGCCGTGGGCTTGTTTTGCAAGCTGTACGGGTCGTACAACAAGGCCATACAAGCCATACAGGGGGCGTACAGTGGCAACAATAGGCAAAGGGGTTTCTGGGGCAGATTTGCAGGTAGAGGGTTTCTCAGAGGGCATGTTTGTCGAGTTTGCTATTGGTTGTGTTTTCTTCCTTGGACCGTTTTCTCGGTAAGGGAGCCCTTGTATGCTTGGACATTATTTATTGAAAAGCAGATTTGAAGGGAAAAAATTTGTTGTGCATGTGTAATTGTGAGATTGGTTTCCATTTTGCTTCCGCTATTTAATTCCTGTTAATTATTTTAGCAAGTGTAAATTATTCAGTGAGCTGCAATTTAATTTTTCAACAAGGAAATCACTAGGAAATAATTTATCTAGGGTTGGGATTAGAAAATTAACATGGTATCAGAGTTGTAAATCTGAAGGAAAGTCAATTTCGGAAGATTTTTGCAGATCAATAAATCAGCAGGGTTAATTCCATGACAGTTTGATCAGATCTAGAAATGGCAGCAACCAGTCTTAGGTTTGAAGACCGGTTGGGTGGAGCATCAAATTTTCTCTCTTGGAAGGCAAGGGTAACCTTGCTTTTGAAGAAACATGACCTTTGTGAGATCGTGCAGAAGGTTGTTACTCCACCGATAGATGTAACTCAGTTGGCGGCTCATGAGAAGAAGGACATCAAAGCCAAGAGAGTGATCTTAGATGCCGTGAAGGATCATTTGATCCCTCACGTGGCAGATAAGTAGTCGACCATAGAAATGTTCAAGGCTCTAGTGGATTTGTTCTAGAGCAATAACTTGAACAAGAAGATGATCTTGAGAAACAAGCTCAGATCCATCCAAATGTCAAGATTTGACAATGTTGCCAGCTACTTCATGAGGATCACCCAGACATGTAATCAACTTACAGCCATCAAAGAGAAAGTGGATGATGTAGAACTCGTAAATGTGGCACTGAATGGGTTCGCCAAGCCTTGGGAACTGTTATCGCAGAGATTGTAGGTTGCACTAGAACCTTGTGCAATTGCAACCAATGGACAACACACCGGGACAAGACCCACTGTCACCTCAGGAAAAGTCCCAGGTTACCCCTGGGGAAAGACAATGGAAAAGTCTAGAAAGGCCCTAGGAGGTCAAGATACAAGGTCAAGAATGTTCTAAAGGCTATGAATGGATGAGGGAAATGTGAAGGTAAGGGTAAAGGGGAGATCACTTGCAACACATTGTTAGTTATGCCAAGTGTAAAAAAGAGCCAAGAACAATAAGTTAACCCTGCCACTGATCGTTGATGTGAAAGTTGTAATCTTAAATACCAAGTGATCAGAATTTTAATATTAAGGCAATGTCAGATTTGGCCAAATGAATGTGTATACCCGACAGGCTTAGGCAGAAAGATCCTCACAGGAGTGTCCAATTGTTGTAGCCCTCAAATATACCTAAGGGGTTCTCAAGCCACCCTGTTACGAGAGGGCAATCTTCCCGAATGTTGTTTTCGGTGCACTACAACAATCAAGATGACCAATAGGTTTGCTTAGTTGTTTCAAGGATTCTAGGTGGTCTCCAAGATAGGAGTGCTAGCTTTTTAGCTTGGGAGGTACTCCACATGTTTTGTCTTGTATGCAGATGTTACCTTATATTTACACTACCAGTCACTTAACTTTGTAATAGGTTTTTATAAAGTTGTAAAGTGGTTATTTTATTAAAGTGACTTTTTAATAAAGTGTACCTTCTGATTTTAAAGTGACTTTATTTCATAAAGTAGTCTTATGTAATAAAGTGAAAATCACTTTAATATTTCAAGTGATTCATTTTGAAGGGAATGGATCATGACCCTTGATCTTGAAAAAGGCAAGATCTAATCTTGGCCTTTGGATTTAGGGTTGGGGAAGATGAAAAGACACTTTAGAGGGAAAATGTCATTTTTCAGATTTATAAAAGAATGCATCGGGTAGTGTGCAAGACACATTGAGAGGAGCAAGAGAGATTTTCTGAGTAAGCTTGAGAGAGGAAAGTGAGCAGCAAAGAGGGCACGTTTTCCAAGGGATCTAGGGCACAAATCCCAAGGAAAGAATTTATGTTTTGTGGCTGAGTTATTTTTTTGCTATTGGAGGCCGTACTGTACAGATCCATACAGTCTGTATAGCAAGAGGAAAGGGAACAGATTTCGAGCCAGGGCTTGGCACGAATTTCGAGGCTATTTTGTGTTGTTGGGCCGTACAGGACAGTTCGTACAATAGACTGTTGGCTCTGTTTTCGAGGAGCTGCCATTTCTAGGAGGGCAATACAGCAGTACGGACTTCGCATGGAAATCGAGGCAGATTTTGGTGGGACTGTTTGGGTGTTGTAAGTGATTTCTCTTAACTGGAAATGTGATATTGTTGTTGTATTGTACTTTCCTGAAATTGAATAATATCTCTCTCTTTCTCGTTGGGTTTCCCCACATTGGGATTTTCCTTGGCTTTTGCCTAAATTTCTGAGTTTTATGGGTTATTGTCCATTGTGTTTATTTTTGCTGCATATTTGCTTAGCAATGTGTATTTCTGCTTATGGTAATTTCTAAATGTGGGTTTAAGGCATTTATGAAGTTTATGAAGACAGTTATCTCTAGGTTCCTAAGTGTTTGACATAAATTTCAGTTTGCTGATTTTTGTCATTAAAAATCTACAAGGAGCACAATCGGTAGTAGTGTTGTCTAATGCGCAACCATTCGACAGGAGCCCCTCTATATACCTCCAAGTACAACGAAGCGACCGTAGTCTTCTAATATACGTCGAGGTACGTGAGAGAACTACAAGCCCCCGAGATGCAGCACTGGCAGAGTAACGACAACTCCTATGTTTATAGACGCCCGAATACGACTTTTCTAAGACCCCCCAGAAAATAAATCCCACTTGGATGATTATTCAATTAAGCACTTAGATAATTGCAAAGCAAAGAAAGGTAAATCACTTTTAATGAAAATGCCAAATGCAATAAGTGAATCAAACAGTGATAGAAATTACTAGCAATTTACTTGAATATAGCTCTTCCTAAAGCAATGAGATATTTAGCAATTGAAATAGAAAGCTTTGAAGGCTATCTTAACTAAGTAATGATTCCTTAAGAATGATAAAGCACTTCAAAATGAATGAGATATATTCCAGCACTCAATCACCACAAAACGTTTTCAACAAGCTAGTTCCAATTCCACAATTTTCCACAAAAGACACTTAGAAATGAACCATAGACCTGTTTGAAACATACACCAGATTTATGGGCTGTCATGTAAGACAGGAAATCAGAACTCTTAACTTCTCGAATTTAGCCAGTCGAATTAGATCTCCTTTGCCACAAACAAGAGATAAAGACGCAATTTAATCCCAATGTCTAAAAGGTGATTTTAAGAGATTTTTAGGGCACTTTTTAACACTTAACCAGATCTGAAATGTAATTTGCAGCAGTGGTTAAACATAGATATCAGATCTGAAATGTCAAGTCAATCACCTCAAAGCAAACCCAAAACATTCAAGAGGAAAGCCCCCAAATACTTAGCAATTTCTTCAACAAAGGGAGTATGATTTTAGAAGGTTTTGGAGCACTTTAAGAAGTATAACCAGATCTGAAATATGAATTTGCAGCAGTGAAATCAGATTTAAAACCACTTCAAAATCCACTAGAAAGCTTTAGAAACTAGCTAAGACACCCTAATAATACTACCCAAGTGTTAGAAGGAAAGACTAGTTAAAACTAAAGCTTAAAACTTACTCAAATGCAAGCTGTCCTAACTGTTAATTTTCTGCATAAAAAGCCCTAATGGCTGTAGCTTTTAACCATGTTTCTACAGAAATTGGATCACTCAAAATGCAAACTAGCTATCGAGAATTGTAGATCTAGGCATGGCCTACAAAACCCATGTGCTAATTTCCTAAAATTAGTTAGAAAAAGACTAGATCTAGTAACCTAGGGTTACAAAAATAAGAGAGGAGAAAAATGTGAAAGAGGGTGTTGACGTCCTAATGCACACTTGCAGACGTGAGCTAAGTCCTGCTCACTTAGTGTGCCCTCGGAGACACAATGTCTAAGCTTCTGCCCACACTGTCACCTTGACAGGAGCTTCTTCCGTCTAGGCTTACTCCTAGGGA
>ML779988.1:148404-216181 GCA_009831015.1 Picea engelmannii
AAAAAAATTCAAAAAAAAAAAAAATAAAAATTGTAAAATCCCTAAACTAAAACATTATATTAAAAAATTAAAAAAAAATAAAAATTAAATTATAAAATTTAATAAAAAATTTAAAAATAAAAACATACTTTATATAAAAATATATATATATAATTTATATATATTAAACTATATAGTTTATAGTTTATTAAATTATATAGTTTATATATAATATAAACTATATATAATTATATAGTGTATATATATAAACTATATAATATATATAAATTTTATATAGTTTATATAAAATATATATTTATAAACTATATATAGTATATAAACTATATAATTTATATATAAATTATATATAGTAGTTAATTTTTTTTAAATATATATAAGGTTTTTTATTATATATATATTTGGTTTGGTAATTTTAAGTTTTTTTTTTTTTAATTTTATATATATATATATATATATATAATTTTGTTATTTTTTTAACCTTTTTAAAGTGTTTTTATTATAAATTTAGTTTTTTTCATTTTTTGTTTTTAAATTTTTCTTTTTATATATAATTTTAATTTTTTTTGTTTTTTAAGTTTTACTTTTTTTTTTCTTTTTTTTTTAATATAAATTTGTTTTTAAATTTTTAAATATTTTTTATTAATTCCAATTGTTTTCTTTTTCTTAGTTTTTTTAGTTTTTAATTTATAAAATAAAAACAATATTATATTTTTTTGTTAAATATTCAAAAATAGTGTTATTTAATTAGAATTATTTTTTATGTATTGAAGTAAAGGTAAACAATTTGTTAAAAAAAATGTTTTCCACTATATTTTAAATGTATGGAACTATGCACTCAGAATATGAAGATGTCATAAGAAACAACTTGGGCCAGATTCATAGCCTCATTGCAAAAAATCTAAGATGCGACACCAATAATTTAGCAGAAATTTGGGGCCTTATCAAAGGAGTGAAAATGGCTCTGGACCAAAACCTCACCTATCTGATCATTGAAGGAGACTCCAAAGTCATAATCGACTTGGCAACAAAAATCCTAAATGGGAGAGATCCAAGAAAAATAACCCCCAGTTGGTGTCTCCTTGGCCCCCTATACAGCGTCCAGGCACTTCTCAAACCCTCTCTAACTCTAACCCCCTCTCACATTCGACGAAGTGCAAACAAAGTGGCAGACAGACTAGCCAATGCAGGGGTTGACTCCACGCAGCAGATCATTCTCAACGATTCCAGGCAGTCCCAAAGCTCACCCCTCTGGCTCCAATGCAAGGAGCTTGCCCAGTTGGATGGCCCTTGCCCGGACGGGGTAACGCCTTTGAATACTTAGAAAATCCTCTAAGTCAGAAAAGATTAGAAGCTCAGGAGAGAGGGCGACCGTAGTCATTGGATCACGACATAGAATATCGACAACCATTTGATCTAAGTAAAGAGCACAAGCCTTAGCGCTTTGACTAAGTAAAGTCGTGAAGTCCCGATTCACGAAGGGGAGATTAGTGTCATTGGATCACGGAGATATCTGATCCGTTGATATGGAATGCAGAGCGTCGGGGTTCGGGTTTTATCAAAACGGGGTGAGCTGATTTTCAAAGTCCCGAAACGCAAAGTCCCGATTCGCGAAGAGGAGACCAGGACCATTGTATCGAGGAGAGATTCTAGACCGTTGATCTGGAAAGTGGAGAGTCAGGGTTCGAGTTTTGGGAGAATGGGGCGAGTTGACTTCCAAAGTCCCGAAACGCAAAGTCCTGATTCGTGAAGGGGAGATCAGGACCGTTGGATCATGGAGAGATCCAGACCGTTGTCTAGTTGATTAATCAGGATGCAGAACATTGTTCAAACTTTTGTGTATGCAGATAGGCTGCAAAATTTGGTGTAAGCTTACAGTGGGCATTAATATAAGGATCCATTTTTATTTACAAAAAAAAATGTATGGAACTATAAATGAATTAAGGAGACACAATTATATGAAAAATCTTAATTTCAAAAAAGTAAATGGTAAAAAATATTTTTAATATTGAAAGAAGTATGAAAAATTGACTAAAAACACCGTTGAATAAAAAAAAAAAAATTAAAAAATTTGAAAATAGATGAAAAATAAGCATTTAAAAAAAATATTGTGGAAATATTATGGATCAAAAAATTTAAAATATCAAAATACCACCTAAAAAGGGAGGAGGGTGCTACCGGTAGCACYATTTTTAAAAACGAGGTAAAAAATGTGACCCTTGAAAAAATGAGAACTCGACAGAGTTCTCGTTAAGTTGGTAATATTGTTTGTAGCCAAAACAAAGAAATGAGAGGGTTAATGAATAACCATCTTAACAAAGGGTTGGTCATATGCACCACATCCTCCTTAAAGATGGGTAGGTTACCAAGAAGAGAAAGCATTAGATAGTGTCTTCCTCCTATATTGTTGAGCATGGGTCATCTGAAGATAGAACCTCCCCCAAAGCACCATAGTACCGATACCAACATGGTTCACAACTAGGTAAAGGGGCCTTCTAAATGAAGTATGGAAGAAATAGCCACTCAAGTAGGCCAATCATTTAAAGGAGCACCAAGGAGTGCAATCTATTGATGAGACTAAAGTTGTGACTAAAAGTACATTCAAGAGAAACCAAGTGAATGATCGTGCATATAGTATGTCCAATAAGGACAAATATCACGATATTGAAGATCAGGATGCAACAAACAAGCTAATCCATTGAAAGAATTTGAGAATCGTTTGTAGAGTCATCAATAAAATAGTGGGATAGATCTCATGGACATGTGAAGAGAAATTGCATCAAGGGAGTTGAGAGGGGTCTTGCTTTGCAAACAAGTGACCATAGGCTTGTGAGAGACACTATGAGTCATTGCCAAAATCTTAGGAGTACGCCTCACATCACCAACCATTGCATCCAATAAAAATGTACCAATCCCTGAAATAAAAAGGATATCTCCAAATTGTTAAATTTTGAGCTTGATTTCTTATGCAGATTAATTCTTTTATTTTCTTCAATACTTTGATTCCAGCTTAATACACTTCAACAATACCAAATCATAATCGAATAGCAATAACTATGCAGATGAGTAAACATGCACATCAACAACACATATACCCTGGGGAAACCTTGTATAGGGAGAAAAACTCCAGCAAACGATATTCCTTTATTGCATTAATAATATAATATCACTTACAAATATCCACCATGAATGTTCTACTCTTAAAGAGCTTGCCAAGATGACTTTAACCTGACAAAGACCTAAAAGACCTTGTTGAAATACACCTCTAATATGTTGCTTTGGTATGTTGCCTCTTTATCACTGATATGTGCCTCTATTGTTGATATACAACACTGATATGCTGCTTTGGTATGCTGCCTCTTTGATCCGGATTATTTTCGGCACGAAATGAGATCGGAGATATAATAAATAAATGCATAGAGATATCGCAGATATTCAATAATATAACAGAAATATATCAGATATGCAACCATAAACACAGATATACAGTAAGACACTATTTCTATTAATGAAATAAATGTACAAATACTGTAAAATACAGAGTGAAAGACTCGATAGAATGGTGGTAGCTTATCTCTAATAAGAGAAGTGACAGCTACTCGCATTCGCAAGAAGATGATTACAATGAGGCTCTGAAGGCCTTTTTACAATAAACAGGAATGCCAAAAATTATAAACATCCAAAAACCTAACCCTAGAAGATAAAGTGCCAAAAGTCATGTGGACCCCGTTTGGGTAAGTTAGTGCATTAACTTCCCGGAGTTGTAATTTTTGCATACGATCTCCATTTTAGGCGTATGATAGTCCGTTGGAAAGATATCATCGAGGAGATTCATTTTGGGGCATCAATCATGTCATGGGATGTCACTGAGATCCTAGATCTTGAAAAACCTTCATTTGGGCCCTCAAATTGGCCCCAGAAGTTAAAAGCTGCTAAAAATAGTAAATTGTCAAAATTGCCAGAAAATTGTTTTGGGCCAGTCGAAAAAGGTGGGTGGTCACCGATATCCACCTAGATAAATCCTCCCTCCTTAGGAAGCAATGGTCTCCATTGCGTTGAGTTTCCAGGGGAGAGGGAAAAGCATTTGATGAATCTGCATCTTGGTGAGTTGCTTGCCTTGCTGGAGACGTTGCGTTGCTCAGTTTGTGGAAGTCTGTCATGAACCTGTTGAGGTTGAGGTTGTTCAACAATTTGAGATACATGAGAGGACGGTGTGCAAAAGGAATCTTTGTGCTTTGCTGCAGCCTTGTCGACCTGCTTCTGTTGGATAGAAGGTGCTTGGGGCAAGATTGTAGTGGTTGCAGTGTCATTTTGTTCTATTTTTGAACAGATTGTGAAGAAGTTGAATTGTGCAGTATGAGATACTACCTTGCGGCACTTTTTAGGTGGAACAGTAGTCAGAACTACGTCTGGTATTCTGTAGAGATGACCCCCTAGAGAAACAATGACACTGCAGGGTCAAGACTCATAAACAGCGTGGCACTTCCACATATATGGTGGGCCCAAGAGAACATCACAGACATCTAGTGGGGCAACATCACATAATACCTCATCCTTGAAGGGTTGGATGCCATATGACAATCGACATTGTTGGCTGACACGAAGATCTCGTCCTTGGCAAAGCCACCCAATGTTGTATGGTTGTGGGTGTGGTGTTGTCAACAATCCCAACTATTTGACGACCTCTGTTGAGATGAGGTTCTTCTGGCTTCCGCTATCAACAATAAAATGCAGCGGGGTCCCCTTCACCCACATCTGTGAATGAAAAAGGTGCTCCCTCTCTTCAGGATCTGTTGGTTCTTCTGGTTGAATTGCTACAGTCGTGACAATAGCAGTGGGGTTTGCGTCAATGATCTGTCCTTTACCAATATTTTCAGAATCAGATTCTGAATTAGGGTTCGGCTCCTTGTCTTTGATCTCAGCCACCAATGGTTGTTTTGAGCAACATTCATCGGTGTTGTGTCAGGGGATTTTGTGGAAATCGCACCATTTTCCGGTGTCCTTCTTTGGCTTCCCGTGACCCTTCTTTTCATGTGGCTTGGACTGGTTTTCGGGAGACTATTTGTTAGGGACGTATTTGTCATACTTTGCTTGTTGCGGATTTGCAAAACCAAAATCCTATTTGTTTTGGTGCTTAAATTTCTGCTCAATTTTAACAGCATATCGATAGGCAGCACTGAGTGATGAGATGTCCAGAAAATCCATTTCAGTTTGGATGTATCTGTGTAGAGCCCCACGGTATTTCAAAACCAAATGGCATTCGGAGTCTTTGATGCCTAGCTTGGTGCACAAGGTATGGAAGGTATTGGTGAACTCTGGAACTGCTTGGCCCCTCTCTTGCCACAATGTGCTCCATCTCATGTACTGGTCCTCATAGTTTCCAATAGGGTAATATTGTTCCTTTACCGCATCCACAAAAAAATCCCAAGTGGGATCGGCCCCATATATTTCAGACTCATATGTGGAACTCTGCTCCCAATAAGTTTCCCACCAATGTTTGACATGAGGGAGAGCTTTAAGGAGTGCGAAGGTGATCTTTTCTTTGTCAGAAAATTTGTGAACAAAGAAATAACCTTCTAGCATATTTAACCATTTGTCTAGGGCTTTTGCATCTATATGTCCTTCAAATACAAGAATATCAAAATTAACTTGTACCTTGAAAGGCGAGGTGCCTCCAAAGTGGTCGCTTGATGAAGATGTGCATGTTGCTATCGTCAAGCATTGAAGGATGTGGGAAAAATTCTCCATCATTTCATCCCTCTGTCGTGTGAGAGCTTGCTCAAGCAACAGACTGATAGGATCGTCTGCTCCGTCGTTTTTCTTTTCTTCCACCATTGAGGGTTTCTTGGGTGTGTGAGAGTGATTTTCCTCAAGAGGGACAAGCTCAAGACCCAATTTTCTATACTCAGACCTCGTCGAGGACATGCACTGAAAAAAACGACCAAGAACAGCCTTCTCTGATACCACTGATCTGGATTATTTTCGGCACGAAATGAGATCAGAGATATAATAAAGAAATGCAAGGAGATATCACAGATATTCAATAATATAACAGAAATATATCAGAGATGCAACCATAAACACATATATACAGTAATACACGATTTCTATTAATGAAATAAATGTACAGATACTGTAAAATACAGAGTGAAAGACTCGATAGAATGGTGGCAGCTTATCTCTGAGAAGAGATGTGACGGCTACTCGCATTCGCAAGAAGATGATTACAATGAGGCTTCGAAGGTCTTTTTACAATAAATAGGAATGCCAAAAACTATAGACATCCAAAAACCTAACCCTAGAAGATGAAGCGCCAAAAGTCATGTGGGCCCCGTTTGGGTAAGTTAGTGCATTAACTTCCCAGGGTCGTAACTTTTGCATATGATCTTAATTTTAGGCGTATTATAGCACGTTGGAAAGTTATCATCAAGGAGATTCATTTTGGGGCCTCAATTATGCTGTAGGATATCATTGAGAACCTCGATCTCGAAAAACCTTCATTTGGGCCCTCAAATTGGCCCCAGAAGTTAAAAACTGTTAAAAATAGTAAATTGCCAAAATTGCCAGAAAATTGTTTTGGGCCAATCGGAAAAGGTGGGTGGCCACCGATATCCACCTGGATCACTCTTTATCACTGATATGTGCCTCTATTGTTTCACCCTTAACTTGCATATCAAAACTGTGTTGAAGAGAGGGGTCGACCTCTACTTATATAGGCTGAAGAGGAGAAGAGGAGAGGCTCGAAATAGTAACTTGTTTGCAAGCTTTAATCATAACTCAGCTTCATACTTTAGTTCGAACTTAGAACTAGACTTGAGACTGGTATACTCTAGTTCAAAAATAGAACTAGACTTGAGACTTTAGTTACAACTCAACATTACACTTTAGTTCGAAAATAGAACTAGACTTAAGACTTCAGTTGCAATTCAACATTACACTTTAGTTCTAAAATAGAACTAGACTTAAGACTTCAGTTACAACTCAACATTACACTTTAGTTCTAAAATAGAACTAGACTTAAGACTTCAGTTACAACTCAACATTACACTTTAGTTCTAAAATAGAACTAGACTTAAGAGTTCAGTTACAATTCGACTCTTTACAAGGCAATTCAAAATTTTCTTCATGGTGGATAATGTTACACGTGCCAATGCACTAGATCAATACATTTATATCATTTGTAATATTAGGAATATTGTTTGTTTCTAGCTCATAGAAATTTTATATTCAACCTAAATTTTGCTAGATGCCTTGACTTTTTCTCTTGGCTCACAAGGCTTGACTAGGCTCATAGAGGTTGTACGTTCCCCCTGAATTTTGCACTAGTCTGTCTATGCTCACAGAGGTTGTGCATTCCCCTTGAGTTTTGCACTAGTCTGTCTATGCTCACAGAGGTTGTACGTTCCCCCTAACTTTTGCATTAGACTCACATAGCATATCGTTCGTCCTGACTTTTGGTTTAACTCACAGAGTTTGTACGTTCCCCTTGGATTTTTTCAATACCTCACAAGACTGGTTGATTCTCCAAATCTCCTTGGCTAGCCTCAGGGTGGCCCATATGGCTTCTCATTGGAGAATGACTGTCGATGCTTCCAAATTTAACACTCCCTCTCAGCGAGGGAGTCATTATTAGCCACACCAAGCTTGCCTCTCAGTTGCACAAATTGTCTCGAGGTCAAAGGCTTGGTCAGGATATCAACTACCTGCTCGCTCATGGCTATATACTGTAACTTTACAATTTTTATTTGGACCAAGTCTCGGATGTAGTGGTACCTTATGTCAATATGTTTTGACCTGTCATGAAATACCAGGTTCTCTGTCAATTTTATGCAACTTTGATTATCACAGTGAACCATCGTCGTCTCGAGCTTGTCACCAAACAATCCATAAACTAATTTTTTGAGCCATACCGCTTCCTTGCTAGCATCACTTGTTGCAATGTACTCATCCTATATTGTACTCTGTGCAGTGGATTCCATCTTCCAGCTTGACCAAGATATCATAGCGAATCCCCAACTGAAGCAGTATCTGGAAGTACTCTTCCGATCCACTTGGCTTCCTGCCCAGTCAGCATCTGCATACCCATGCAGAAATAAACCACAACTGGATGTATATCTCAGACCATAATTAATGGTCCCTCTGAGATATCTCAAGATGTGCTTTGCTGCCACCCAATGTCTTTGTCTTGGTTCAGTCATGAACTGACTCATTGCAATCACTGCATAGCATATATCTGGCCTACTGTGGATCATGTACATCAATGATCCAATCAGCGGCCTATACATGGTGGGATCCACCAAATTTGAACCTCTATCAAAATCATGCATCTTCCTCAGGTTGGTAACCATCGGAGTAGACATGGATTTGCAATCCATCATACCAAACCTTTTTAGTACATCCACTGTGTATTTTCCTTGTGCCAGAAATATATCGCCCTCTCTTTGCCACACTTCCAATCCTAAGAAGTAATGCATCAAGCCTAAGTCTTTCATCTTGAATTCTAAGGTTAGATCCCTCTTACACTAGTCTATTAGCCCTTCATCTCTGGTTAGAAAGAGATCATCAACATACAGGATTAGTATAACAAGTTGGTTACCTCTTACCTTGAACTACAGATTTGCATCAACATCACTTTTCTGAAAGCCCGGGATTTTAAGAAAGCCATCAATCTTGTCATACCAAAATCTGGGAGCCTGCTTAAGACCATACAAGGCCTTCCTTAGCTTGCATACATGAGTGCCTTTGTTATGCAGTACAAATCCATCTGATGTAGCTTCCAACCAAGAACGGAAGCTAAAGCAATAATAGTTCAAATGGAGGTATACCTGGCTACAGGAGAAAAAGTCTCTGCATATTCGATTCCTACTTTCCGAGTGAAGCCTCTGGCAAAAAATATTTCTTTGAACTTTTCCACACTTCCATCAGCTGCATGTTTGATCTTATAGATCCATTTGGAAGAAACCATTGATTTGTCTTTTGGCCTTGGCACAATGTCCCAAACATTGTTCTTTATAATAAACATGTATTCCTCGAGCATGGAATCCTTCCATACTTGTAATTTATCTTCTTCTTCAAATGAAGAAGGTTCAACATCACTAATGTTGCTCATCAGTGCAACATAGCCTCCAAACCTATGAGGCCTCTTCCTTTCCCTGAAAGTTCCTTTGGAAGCAGCTATCCTTTCTTCTTCCTACACTATTTCTTTAATCCACCCTAGCTTCCTTTTGGTTGGAGGTTCTTCAAGATTTATTTCTAACACTTCAGTAGGTTCTATGGGCTCATTACTTGGCCCTTCACGAGGTTCCTCCCTCTGATCATCTGACTCTTCATTTTCAGAAGAGGGTGAAGCTGGTTTAACTGCTTTTGATTCTTGCTAAAGCTCTCTCGATTTCTTAAATGCGGCTTCCTCATGGAAAGTCACATCTCTTCTTACCTCTATTTGCCTATGACCTAGTACATAAATCCTATAATCCTTGGAGTTCTCATTGTACCCCAAAAAAACCCCTTTCTTATCTGAGGGTTCCATCTTTGTCCTCTTTTCCTTAGGGACATGAATATACACAGGACACCCAAATATCCTTAGATGCCTTACTTCAGGTTTGATCCCTAAGAAGACCTCTTAAGGAGTATTTTCCTTCAAGATAGCATGTGGACACTTGTTCTGAATATACACGGCAGTGGAGGTATCTTCTGCCCATAAAGAATTTGGCAGATCCTGGTCAAACATCATTGCTTTCACTGCCTCACAAATTGTCCTATTTTTCCTCTCAGCAACTCCATTTTGCTGAGGGTTATATGGCACGGTCAACTGTCTCTTGATTCCTGCTGACTTGCAGAAATCCTTAAACTAGAGAGATTCAAACTCTCCTCCATTGTCTATTCTAAGGATTCTGATGTGTTTCCCTGTTTGATTTTCAATAAAGGCTTTATACTCTTTGAATTTATCAAATGTGTCACTTTTAGCTTTAAAAAATATATCTAACATTTTCTTGAGTAATCATCAATAAAAATGACATAATACAAACAACCACTGAGTGAGGGAGATGACATGGGACCACATATATTAGAATGAACCAGATCTAAGATGCCCTGAGCTCTGTTGTCACTACTAGGAAATGATTTATTTATATTTTTACCTAGCATGCATCCCTTGCAAATTTCATTTTTACTAAGAGAAATAGAGGGCATGCCACATACCATGTTTTGTAGATCTGGAAGAGATTTGTAATGAATATGTGCAAGTATTTTGTGCCACAACTCGCTGGAGCTAGTCGCATCATGAGCCAATGCATGAACTAACTGTCCTGACACGATGTACAATCCTCCATTGTGAGTTCCAATGGGTTCTATTGTACTTAAGTGGCTTCCTTTAGCCCATAGTAGTGCCTTCTTGTCCTTGAAGATCACCCAATATCCCTTGTCCTCAAGGGTTTCAACTGATAGTATATTCTTCTTGAGCCATGGAACATATAATACTTCATCAACATGAAGTCTAGCCCCAGATTCCAATCTAAAGGAGATAGAGCCTACTCCCTCTATCTTGTAACATTTTTCATCCCCAAGCTCGACCTTCTCTGCAAAAGATTTTGTCTCGAAATCTAAGAGGATCTCCTTGAACCCTGTCATGTGCTTTGATGCACCACTGTCTACTAACCAAGTTTTCGGCCCCATGAAAACTAAACTAGATAAGGAAGAAACCAAGTAGTATTCTTTTCTATTTTCTTTCTCATTAGAAGGACTTTTGTGATTTCTTTTGGATTCATCATCCTCATCAGTTGAGGCATGATGTTTCCCTTTCCTAGGATATTTCTTTCTAAACCAACAATAGTTAGCAAAATGACCCAACTTATTACAACTAAAGTATTTAATCTTAGATGTATCAATATTCTTGCCTTTGAATGTACCTTTGGTGTTTGGCTTCCTCTGGGGGCCTTACTAGAAAGTGCCTTTCTTCTTTCCCTTGAATCTTGATGCTAAATCTAAGTGCTCTTCTTTCGTTGGCTCCCTCCTGGTAGCTGTGTGACTCTCCTCCTGGAGGCAATCATGCCACAAACTCTCAAACGTGGGCTGAATCTCTCTCCCACTTACACTGAATAAGAAGGTCTCCCATGAAGAAGGAAGACCGTAAAAAATGGCGTGCATTAAATCATCATCGTCCACTGTCACCCCTGTGACCAAAAGTTGATCTCTGATCTAAGCTATCATGGAACAGAAAGATGCCATTGATTCACCTTTCTCCGTCTTCAAATACTTAATCTTGTGCTTAAGTGTCCTCTTCTGACTTGGAGCCTGTTTCTCATACAGATTCACCAAGGTATCCATACAATCCTTGGTAGCCATTAACGAAGTCATTGCAGGCATTATATTGTCTTTGACTGAGTCAAAGATTATTCGCTTGGCCTTTGCTTGACTCTTCTTGAAGGCCTCTCTTCCTACATTATTCGTGGGTTCCTCCACCACTGTGGTCACATACTACTCAAGATCATGCTCCTGCAAGATATTTGTTATCCGGAGCTTCCACACATTGAAGTTGGAATCTCCTTCGAGCCTATCCTCCACCCTTACTGAAATGGAGGATTCCATGGACCTCACATTAGAAACTTAATCAAGCTAGATTGGATCTGTGTGTACCTGTTGCTGCACTTCAACACGTTTAACACACCCTAAGATCTGATACCATGTTAAATTTTGAGCTTGATTTCTTATGCGGATTAATTCTTTTATTTTCTCCAATACTTTGATTCCAGCTTAATACACTTCAACAATACCAAATCATAATTGAATAGCAATAACTATGTAGATGAGTAAGCATGCACATCAACAACAAATATACCCTGGGGAAACCTTGTACAGGGAGAAAAACCCCAGCAAACGATATTCCTTTATTGCATTAATAATGTAAGATCACTTATAAATATCCATCATGAATGTTCTGCTCTTAAAGAGCTTGCTAAGATGACTCTGACCTGACAAAGACCTGAAAGACCTTACTGAAATACACCTCTGATATGTTGCCTCTTTATCACTGATATGTGTCTCTATTGTTGATATGCAAAACCGATATGTTGCTTTGGTATGCTGCATCTTTATCACTGATATGTGCCTCTATTGTTTCACCCTTAACCTGCATATCAAAAAGGTTTTGAAGAGAGGGGTCGACCTCTGCTTATATAGGCTGACGAGGAGAAGAGGAGAGGCTCGAAATAGTAACCTGTTTGCATGCTTTAATCACAACTCAACTTCATACTTTAGTTCAAACTTAGAACTAGACTTGAGACTGGTATACTCTAGTTCGAAAATAGAACTAGACTAGAGAATTTAGTTACAACTCAACATTACACTTTAGTTTGAAAATAGAACTAGACTTAAGACTTCAGTTGCAACTCAACATTACACTTTAGTTCTAAAATAGACCTAGACTTAAGACTTCAGTTACAACTCAACATTACACTTTAGTTCTAAAATAGAACTAGACGTAAGACTTCAGTTACAACTCAAATATTTACAAGGCAATTCAAAATTCTCTTCATGGTGGATAATGTTACACGTGCCAACGCACTAGATCAATACATTTATATCATTTGCAATATTAGGAATATCGTTTGTTTCTAGCTCATAGGAATTTTATATTCAACCTAACTTTTGCTAGATGCCTTGACTTTTGCTCATGGCTCACAAGGCTTGACTAGGCTCACAGAGGTTGTACATTCCCCCTGACTTTTGCACTAGTCTGTCTATGCTCACAGAGGTTGTACATCCCCCTTGAATTTTGCACTAGACTATCTATGCTCACAGAGGTTGTATGTTCCCCCTGAATTTTGCATTAGACTCACATAGCATCTCGTTCGTCCTGACTTTTGGTTTGACTCACAGAGGTTGTACGTTCCCCCTGGCTTTTGTCAATACCTCACAAGACTAGTTGATTCTCCAAATCTCCCTGGCTAGCCTCAGGGTGACCCATATGGCCTCTCATTGGAGAATGATTGTCGATGTTGCCAAATTTAACACAAATAAGGGGGAGTCAATACCACATAGTTATCGAGTTGATGAGAACTATGACCTCAAAATGAGAACTTTATCCCTAAAAACCCATATTTTTGTGTAAAAAAACACCAAAATCAACCCGTAGATAAAAATACCAGTGTTATCGAAATCACCTAATTTTTCGAGCATAAAATTACAAACTTTTTCCAGCATGGTTTTAAATCCCTATAAAGTTGCAATTAAAAACCTTAAAATCAATTCTCAAATCGAAAAGTGGTGCTCCTAGAATCACCCCCATTTTATTCTAGGGTCAAAATTACAACTTGTTTGAAATCATGGTCTTTACAATCGATATCATTGCAAACAAAAAACTTAAAATCAACTCCCAAAATGAAAAGGGGTACCCCAATAGCACCCACTATTTTTCATGGTTAAAAATACAATTCCTTTGAACTCTGGCATTGATAACTAATACCATTGCAAATAAAAACCTTAAAATCGATCCCCAAATCAAAAGGTGACACTACTAGCACCTTCATTTTTAGGTTAAACTTACAACTTGTTTGATACAATGATATTGACAATTAATGTCACTGCGAACCAAAACTTCAAAATCAACACTCGAATCAAAACGTGGTATTATCCGCAACACTTTTTTCTGTTTTGGACCTAAAATTAAAAAAACTATGAAAAAAGGTGGTTTAATAAAATGTGAAAAATAAAAATAAAAATAAACATTTTAAATTAAATTTCTTTTAAAAAAATCACTAAGATTTGTTTATTAAAAAAAACTAAAATTTAAAAATAATAATAATAAAATAAATCATATTAAAATAAACTTATTTTAAAAATTAAATATAAATAATAATAATAAATTTAAAATTAAAAAAAGGCTTATTTTTAAAAACTAAAAAAAAATATTTAAAAAACTTATTTAAAAAACAAAACAAAAGAAAAAGAAAAAGAAAAAAAAAATATACCCTTAACACCTGCCCTAGTCCCCTCTTCACGCCACTCCTTTAAGCGATAGGTTTACAATTTGCCACTTGAGGGCTACATGCGGGCGAAGGGGATGATGGGGGATGTGGCTTTGAGGGGGAGGGGAGCAACATGCAGGTAACGAACTAGTGTGGCAGGGGAGGCAAAGGGGGAGGGGGTGAGCAGGGGAGGTTATAGGGTTACGGTGTGGGGGAAGAGTGATTATGGGAATCGCTCTCCTCCCCAAAATAGTTGTGTTTTTTTTAATAATTTTTTTATTGTTTTAAATAAGTATTATATATATATATATATATATATATATATATATATATATATATATATATATATTATTTTTAAGGTCACATTCAAGTCAAGCATTAAATTGGTGTATGATACATCCTTGTTTGTGGGATACATGATCCCCTCCACGCAACGATTTGATTGCTAATGTTTACGGAGGTATACATACCCCACACCCCTATGGATTTGAACATGTGGCCTCCAAGGAGGAAGCACATGTTCTTAACCATTAGGCCCACTCAAGTTATATGTATGTATGCATGTGTAAAATAATAATTAATATTTAGTGTTTGTTTTTTAAATAAGTTTTTTTTTTTTTTCTATTTTTAATCTTTGACATTAAAAAAAAAACCTCCTTTTTAAAAAATCTCATTAAAAATATATATATTTTTATTTTTAATTTAAAATGATCATTTTTATTTTAATTTGTTTAAATAATGTTTCCTTTAGTTTATTAATTTTAGGCCCAAAAGCAAAAGAAAAGGTGTTGCATATAGCACCATGTTTTGATTCGAGTGTTGTTTTTGAGGTTTTGGTTGACAATCATCATTGGTTGTCAAGGTCAATGTATCAAACAAGTTGTAATTTTAACTTCAAAATAAAAAATGGGGTGTTAGTAGAAACAACACTTTATTATACGAGAATCAATTTTAAGGTTTTTTTTCGCAATGGTACTATTTGTCAAGGCCATGGTTTCAAACAAATTGTAACTTCAACCCCTAAAAAAAGGGTGCTACAAAGAGAACCCATTTTTGTTTCCGAGGTCAACTTTAAGGTTTTTTGTTTACAACAATACATATCATAGTTGCAAAATTTTGTAATTTTAACCTCCAAAAAAAATGGATGTTACTGATAGCACCACTTTTTGAAATGAAGGTAAAAAAAACCACTAGATGCAACCTTTAAAAAATGACTAACTCTGGAGAGAGAGTTTTTGTCAAGTTGGTAACTATGTTATACAAGGAATATCGACCTTTGAACCCAACACACCTTAGTCGACAAAGTACATTGCCATACATGTGCCAAATAAATTGTCCATCATCTCCAATGAAATGAAGTCTCTATGAATACTTTAAGAGAGTCTACTAGAGGGACCAAAAAGAGGGCTTGAATCCCTACAATAAAGATGATGTAGAAACCCTAGTTCTATAGCCCTAAAGACAAATTCCACTAGTCAATAGTCTCTCAAATCAACTGTATAACTTGTAAAATATTGTCGCTAAGAAATTCTCTAGATGAAATATGATAGGTGGACCCTCTTAAAGTCCTTAAAGAAGAAATGATGAACTCTCAGGTTTGCAATGATAATGCCTCTAGCAAAGGTCTTTAGGAAAGAGAAAAAAAAAAAACAATGTTCCAAAAAACAATAGTGAATATTGGTTGAAATAGAGAGAAAGATACAATGTGTTTCCTTATAAGAGCACTGATCTGCAAAAGAAATCCCTCAAATGCATTGGAAAAACTAAAAATTCACCAAAAGAGGAGGGTGTTGGTGGTGAAGAGGGTAAAATAACCCTAAAAACGTGTTGGTGACTAGAAATAGGAATGAAAACCAATAGGGGAGGAGAGCACTAGCCTAAAAAGGGAAAATTTATATAAAGAATCCCATTTAACTCCCTTGAAAAAAATTTTAAAAATGCCAAAGAAGGAAGGCACTAGTGAAAAGAGCCTTATAAATTTGTCGATGTCTCAAAAAAGCGTTGAAAACCCTAGTTTCATCATGGAAATAAGATTGGATAGGGAAGAGTCAAATTGGCTTCGATACCATGTTGAAGTCATACATCTACAATGACAACTTTGGCAAACCCTAATCCAAGAAAGTAAAACACTTCAGATTTATAACTTCACTAATCAAGAGTAGATCATATAAATAAGAGTGCTCAAGAGAAAGAGAGAGATAACCCATGAACAAGAGAGATAGGGTGTCCATGGGCTAAAGAAACAATCACAAGATTAATCAATATGATTTTACAACTCATGAGGAGAGGTGTTTCCCTTTATTAGGGGGGTATTTGCCCACATAAATGCTTAGGCCAACCTTAGTCACCTAAAGTAATGTAAAATAATGTTGAGCAAGTCGACTCTTAATCCATAACCTAGTGATAAAATTAATGAGGGCGGTTATGTTAGAATATTGTGCTCGTTTCACCATAGACAATGCTACACCATCGTCACCCAACCATAGGCACAAATCCACCCTCGTGCACCTTAACATTTTCTAGATAGAATGATTCTGGTAAGCCACACTAGAACCAATAGATAAACCAAGAGAGCGCACCTTCTCCAGGGTAGTGCACAAGTAAGAGTACCAAAAAGGTTGAACAAGAGTGTGTTGCACCACTGCAGCTATTGTTGCTCATCTTCCAGACTTGTGCACTACCTATGTGTTGTTGATTGCAACTTCATGAGACATTCTCTAGGTCATTATCCTCTGGACTGAGTTGATATGACGTGTGGTCTCTTGTCATTCTCCTCTAGACTGAGTTGAGACGACATGAGATGGTCTCCTTTCAGACTCCTATGGACTTAGTTGAGTCGACTTAAGATGGCTCTCCAGATAGTACTCCTATGGAATTAGTTGAGTTGATCTGTTGAGAGTGGTGTCCCTGTGGTTGAGCACAGGTGGACTTGTCCCTAGTGGTAGAGCACTAGAGGATGTGCGAGATCCCTTGCTATATTGTCAGAGAGTAAGACTTTGGTAAAAACCCTTGTTAGCACATAGAATTGTAGGGGTAAAAAAGAACCACTTTGGTTTTGTTTTTGAGTCACACCTTTTATCCTTACATCATTACCATGACATGTCACATCTCAGTTGTATAAAAGGTTCTCTTCTTCATCATCCATCTGTTCAAGTTAAAGACATTTGTATGTGTTGACAACTCACTAGGAGAGTTCGCGGCGTACTCAAGTGCTCCATTCATTCATTGCCATCATTACCTTTTTGTCATGCTAATGGATTTGATTGTTTACAGAGCCTATTTTTAACAAATTTTCAGGCATCAGGTCTTTGGAAATCCTAATAGTCTCCTCGAAGCATGCAAATCTTGTTTGAATCAGGTGTTGCGAATTGGTGACAGGCGCTGTGAACTTCACTGCAAATTGGTTGAAGGAGAGAGTTGGAGGTTGGACAGCTTGCAGACACCTCTGTGATAATTCAAAGATGCCAACATCAATCCTAGATCCACCTGGTACTCCATGAGAGTGTTCATAATGTTTGAGGGTTGAGAAGGGGGTTTTGGATGGTTCATATTGGCACTGCAAATTGTGTTGCAAACACTCTGTTCTAGGATTGTTCAAACTTTCATCATTTGCATCCTTTCAAATTCAGCTTTAAACGATTATATATCAAGATAATGGAGTTTTGAGGCATGTATGGAATCCTGACATAAGTTTTGAGGTGTTGAAGATTTGGAAAAATAAAACAGGCTACTACAGGAAAGTTCGCAGCGCCGACGCTGCGAACTGGTATTTTTGACAGTTTTTAAGAAATTAGCACATAACAGAGGATGTTTTTTCTCATAACTTTTTAATGCCCATATGGGCTCCTTTGAAATTTGGCGTAGAGGAAAAACATAGTGTTTTTGACTTGCTGACAAAAATTCAGCCTGACCCACTTCGTATGTTTGGATAAAAGCCAAAAAAATCACCTATAGGAAAGTTCGCAGCGCATGTTGTCACGGGCGTTGCAAACTCTAACAGTCTGACCAATTTGAGCTATGGTAAGGATTCCAACTGTGAAGGAAGGTTCGAATGGTCTCCTAGGAGTTAGTTGGACATGAGAGGCATGTGTTCCATCTTCAGATCAAGTAGTATGCCCTGTTTCAATAGGCATTTATCGCAATGGACAAGATCCCCAAAAATGGGATTTTGTTAAGTTTTTGTTGGAATATTTTGTAACAAGACTCCTAAATGGAGGAGGATCCTATGTATCTCCTTGGTTTAGAATTCCTTAGGGTAGAGAGATATCATTAACTATAAATGAAAGGGATTTTGAGAAGAAAAGGGTTGGATTCATGATCCAAGAGACTTGCAGGGGCAGTTTTTCTGTGTATTTGTAAGCTTGAGGGTCTGTTGTAATTAGCATTTCTGCCATTAGAGATTCGTGAGAGTTGTTTATCATAATTTGTGTTCTTTATTATTATTTTATCTTGTCATATTGCTTGAATGGAATTGCACGCATTGAATATCAGTGGTTTTTCATGAGGCAAGAGATTCATGAGCTACAAATGATTTGTAGTAATTGCCTCCTTTCATGATTTTTGTTCTAGTAATATTTTAAGTCATTTTTGCAGAGAGAATCGTTGCTTGATGATATTCTTCTTATTTTTTATCCTTCTTATACCTCCATCCATCATTATATCCCTTTTGGTCTGGTATGATCTTGAGTGCCTTTGATCTATAGGATGTGTTGACTCCATGCCCAATGGAATGACTTTGCAAACTGTTTGCTACCCTCCTTCTTGTTTTTCCTTGTTGATCCACCCTTTTAAAATTGATTTAATTTTTCAGGTTGGAATGGTATGGGATAGACCTCTGGTTTTCATATTGTCATATAACAGAGATTTTGTTCCTATTGTGTAAACCAGATTTAAGACACTTTGTTAATGGAAATCGGTCTTTTTTCTTATCTCTTCATTGTTATCTTACTTTGATTTCAGCTAAGTGAATGATTCGTTTAGTTGGTTGCATCCTTATTTCAGTATATGTTATATTTTGATAATGTTTGCAGATATATCATAGCTTTTCTCTTTGTCTTGAGAGGTTCTTATTTCACAGAGTCTTGTTCATATAGCTATCCTGCTACCTGATGTAGATGATAGATATATTCCACACTTCTTATCTGATCTTCCACCCTCATATAATCTTTAAAACCATCATTTAAAGTTGTCTAAAGTCTTACTTGTTGGTTTATACTTTGGGATTTCCTTCTGTGATTGACACATTTTCTGAGTTTTCCTCATCCATTTGTCACCTTGATATAAACAATTATCTATAAATTTTGATGGGTATTGAGCTTGCACTCATGGCAGTCTGAGTGTGACTCTTAGTGCTAACATTATTGGCTTTGTTGTTGGGATGAAAGTGAAGAAATATTCCCTGGGAGAATGACAACGATCAGATCTAGCTCCTGATGGTAGAGAGGAGCAGGACACCAGCTTGACTGCAATATTCTACATGACGACTCCAGCTTCATCATAGATGAATCTATGGGCGACTCCACTGGTTTGAAATGTACAAGATTCTTGCTCATAGGTATGCATTTTGTGATTTCTCAAATATGTTTGGTTTTCCAAACCCCGTGCCTGATAGAAGTGAATGGGAAGGATGCCTTCCTAGGTTTAGAGGGGAAAATTGGGAAATGCCAGCTGAGTTTTTACTAGATTTTCATGAGTGCATACTTAAGCTGAAATCTATACATGAAGATGTCCTCATCAAATTGTTTACATACTCTTTATATGGATCAGCTCGTGATTGGTGTAGATCACTCCTGGTTGCTTGTATTACTTCACTAAGACATTTTCATGTTGCATTTCATTTATTTTGCAAAGAGAAATTTGCAGTTGATTTCCTTTATCAATAATGTTGTTATGAATTTGATTTGTTGAGTAAAGGATCAAATAGTCATAAAGAGTATACTGCAGTAGAAGACACTTTTCATTATGATCAAGAGGTTGATGATCTTCAAAGTGATAGCCAGAATGTAGATACTTTTGACATTGTATCAAATGTATCTACTATTTTAAGTTGTCATGAAAATCAAATTGTTTCCTTTGAGTATTCAAATGACAATGAGCAGATCGATATATCAACATGTGACAGTTTTGAATCCGAGACATGGGAGTACAATGAAGGAGATAAGGAAGAATTGCAGCAACAATTGGAATTCTCTTTATCACCTATTGATGAGCAAAAAACTCCAAGGATCAGTAAGGAAATGTCTATCATTTCTATACTTGCACTTGCAACAAACATCAAACAACATATGAGTAGTTGTAAAGTATATGAGGACCATGATTTTATTGATGAATCAATCTTCACAGAGGAGCAAGATGGTTTTATTAACCCATTAAAAATGTCTCTTCATAAGTTTCATGACCCTGTGGATTTTTACATAGAGTTATATTTTTCAAAGGTTTCTAATGATCCAATTGTTGGTATGATTTCAGATCATAGTTGTAAGTATCCATTGCTTACTAACCTCTTGATGTAAGCTTCATATCACTTGAAAACTCTTTTGAACAGTTGCATGGAAGGAGTTATTTTCATCAATTCGATACTCACCTGGCTGCATTGGAAGTATGACTTCAATTAAGCAAAGAAGCTCAATCGGATAGATTAGTGTAGGAATGTATATAAATAAGCTTGTTATGCAAGCATTTGGTTTGCAATGAGTGTTTTTCAGTTGTCAATAAATGATCAGAGGTTCTCTCAAGGCATAGACAAAGTACATATTGCAGAGATGGGATGGATAAGGCATTGGAACTGCAGGTTCTTGGCAGCTCACAGGGAGCATGCCATCCCCTATGGAGCAATATGTTAGCACATAGAATTGTAGGGGTAAAAAAGAACCACTTTGGTTTTGTTTTTGAGTCACGCCTTTGATCCTTACATCATTACCATGACATGTCACCTCTCAGTTGTATAAAAGGTTCTCTTTGTCATCATCCATATGTTTAAATGTCAAGTTAAAGACAGTTGTATGTGTTGCCAACTCACTAGGAGAGTTCACATCATACTCAAGTGCTCCATTCATTCATTGCCATCATTACCTTTTTGTCATGCTAAGGGATTTCATTGTTTCCAGAGCCTATTTTTAACAAATTTTCAGGGATCAGGTCTTTGGACATCCTAACAGTTTCCTCAAAGCATGCAAATCTTGTTTGAATTAGGCGCTGCGAACTGGGGACAGGTGTTGCGAACTTGGACAGCTTGCAGACACCTCTATGCTAATTCAAAGATTTCAGCATTAAGCCTAGATCCACCTGGTACTCCATGATATTGTTCATCATGTTTGAGGGTTGAGAAAGGTGTTTTGGTTGGTTTTCATATTGGCGTTGTGAACTGTGCTACAAACACTCTGTTCTAGGATTGTTGAAACTTTCATCTTTTGCATCCTTTCAAATTCAACTTTAAAGGATTATATATCAAGATAATGGAATTGTGTAGCATGTATGGACTCCTGAAATAAGTTTTGAGGTGTTGAATCTTTGAAAAAATAAAATAGGCTGCTACAGGAAAGTTCGCAGCGCCGGCGTTGCGAACTAGTATTTTTTACAGTTTTTAAGAAATTAACACACATTAGAGGACGTTGTTTTTTCTCATAACTTTGAATGCCCATCTGGGTTCCTCTGAAATTTGGTGTGGAGGAAAAACATTGTGTTTTTGACTTGCTGACAAAATTTCAGCCTGACCCACTTCATATTTTTGGAGAAAAGCAAAAAACATCACCTACAGGAAAGTTCGCAGCGCATGTTGTCACAGGCACTGCGAACTCTAACAGTTTGACCAATTTGAGCTATGGGAAGGATGTCAATTGTGAAGGAAGGTTTGAATGGTCTCCTAGGAGTTATTTAGACATGAGGGAAATGTGTTCCATCTTCATATCAAGTAGCATGAACTTTTTCAATAGGAATTTATCACAATGGACAAGATCCCAAAAAATAGGATTTTGTTAAGTTTTTGGTGGAATATTTTGTAAAAATACTCCTAAATGGAGGAGGATGCTATGTAGCTCCTTGTTTTCGACCTCCTTAGGGTAGAGAGAGATCATTCACTATAAATGAAAGGAATTTTGAGAAGAAAAGGGTTGGATTCATGATCTAAGAGAGCTTGAGATAGATGCAGGGGCAGTTTATCTGTGTATTTGTAAGCCTGAGGGCCTGTTGTAATTATCATTTATGCCATTAGAGATTCATGAGAGTTGCTTATCAGATTTTGTGTTCTTTATTATCATTTTACCTTGTCATCTTGCTTGAATGTAATTGTAGGCATTGAAGATCAATGGTTTTTCATGAGGCAGGAGATTCATGAGCTGCAAATGATTTGTAGTAATTGCCTCCTTTCATGATTTATGTTCTAGTAATCTTTTACGTCATTTTTGCAGAGAGGATCTTTGCTTGATGATATTCTTCTTTTTGTTATCCTTCTTATACCTCCATCCATCATTATATCCCTTTTGGTCTAGTATGAGCTTGAGTTCCTTTGATATGTAGGATGTGTTAACTCCATGCCCAATGGAATGACTTTGAAGATTGTTTGCTACCCTCCTTCTTGCTTTTCCTTGTTGATCCACCCTTTTAAAGTTGATTTAATTTTTCAGGTTGGAATGGTATGGGAGAGACCTCTAGTTTTTATATTTTAATATAAAAAAGATTTTGTTCCTACTATGTAAACCATATTTAAGACACTTTGTTAATGGAAATCAATCTTTTTCCTTATCTCTTCATTGTTATCTTACTTTGATTTCCGCTAAGTGAATGATTCATTTAGCTAGTTGCATCCTTATTTCAGTTTATGTTATATTGTGATAATGTTTGCAGATATATCAGAGCTTTGCTCTTTCTCTTGAGAGGTTCTCATTATTGATATTATGGTAGTTGTGGGAGGTATTTACCTCCACGTGTAAACCTGACGAGAATAGAATATTCCGGGAAGCAAGAAGAAACCCTAAATAATTGGTTAAGAACCCTAGAAGACAAGTCGGCTCAAGAGAAGAATTTGTATTAGGTTATCAACCTCCAAGCGAAGAAGTCGACCAAAAAGGAAATGTTATATACTAAGTAATTAGCACCAAGAATGAGAAATCAGCCCAGATAGTCTGGAAGAAACAATATAAATATAGGAGGCCAGTCTTCATTTTGGCCAGACTTCTCATAAATGTAGAAGTACACTTGTGCACACTGCAGTTGGCCAGTTTGTGTGCAAGTCCTGGGAGTAGCTGCTGCCAGCAGTTCTGCAATCTGTATTTTCCATTTTTTGGGTTGGACTCTCTGATCAACTTTTTTTATTCTTGCTTGGTTCGCTATCCTTGGAGAGAGGTGTGCCACCTTTTTTTGGCTATTAAGCCTAGGGTTTGCTTCCAGAATATTTCTTTGTCAAGGTTAAGGTGCTCGGGGTGGCTTCAGCCTATGGTTGGGTGACAATATTGCTATATTGTCTATGGTTAAATGAGCACATCCAATATTCTAACAAGTTATGGGCCCACACTATCTTCAGACAGTCTAACCGCTGGAAGCTAGATTGGGAGGATTTGCTCAGTTGAAGTTGCAATTGCAACCAGCCTTTGTTGCAGAAACAAAACCCTAACCCTCTCGTTGAGGCACCTTAAGTGAAGAGATTGACCTAATTTCTAGATATACTAGTGCACCCTAGCCTAGCGCACCTCCTGGTACTCTCAACAAGCTAAGACGTCAAGTTTGAGTTTTTGGTCAAAATCAAGGGTTAACCAAGTCAAAGAAATTATGACTTACTCTATGAAGTCAGAAAACAAGTTAGAAGGAGCTTCTAACTTCAGAGCATGGAAGACAATGATTGACCTCATCCTTGCCAAGAATAAAGTGTTGGATATCGTGAAAGGAAAGATTGTGGAACCAGAGTTTGAAGAAGGAAAAGAGACAGAACCTCAGAATGTTGCAGTTATGGAGAAGTTCAAAGACAATGACATCAATGCCATGAGTATCATAGTGGACTCTATAAAATACCACTTGATACCCTACATCTCCCATCTTGACTCATCTAAGAAGATGTACGATGCCCTAACAAACCTCCTCTCAGTTAGAAACATTGGGCAATTAATGAGTTTGAAGAATGAGCTCTGTGACATGAAAAGGAATGATGATGACAACATAGCATCAAACTTTGTGAGAATCTCTCAGTTAAGAGATCAACTACAAGCTATTGAAGAGATCATTTCATAGAAGGAACTGGTAAATATAGTACTCAATGGTATTCCCAAGACATGGGATGCATTTTCCGCAAGCATGAACACAAGGAAGGAGTATCCTACATTTGAATAACTTTGGACTTGTTGTGCACGAGAAGAATCAAGGATTAGTGAAAAAGAGAAACCTCAAAAGAAATACAATGATCAAGCCTTCACAACAAGGTTCAAGAACTTCAAGAATAAAAGGAAGTTTAGCTCAAGGAAGAAGCCAGATCAAGAGAAAGATATGTCGAAAATACAATGCTTCAACTATCGAAAATATGGTCACTACAAGAATCATTGTCCCAAGCTAAAGAAAAGGAAGGAAACACACGAAGCATTAGTTGTTGAAGAAAGGGAACCCTCCAAGAAGATCAAGTAGGATAAAACAAACTTCTTCTTCTAAGACAAGGTAACAATATTCTTCATAGTTCTTGTACATACCATGTTTACATAGTTTATGTACATATCTTGCACATCTATTTCTTAGAAGATAAGATGTTCAAAGAGAAACAATACCTATGGAAAAACAACAAGATAAGGATTTCTATCACGATTACTTCAAGACAAGCAATACACACGAGAAGATGAAGTACATTGACAATCCTTGGTAATAATTCATGTGGAAGCTATTACAACTGTCGAAATTAGAATCAAACTTGAAGAAACCTAGAAGAAGTAAAAACAGAAAGAAGTCAACAATCAAGAAGAAAATACTTGTGACACTTTGCAAAAGGAAATAAAGATGTAGATGAGTGCATGACCTCTCTTAGATGGAGGGAACCGATTATATAATTCCAAAAGAAGAGCATGCATTCATGCATGAAGAAAGGATTAGGAGGGAGCTAATCCTAAACAATATGATCCATTGAGGATTATGTAGTATCTATCCATGCTCCCGTCAATGGTAGCAACCATGAAGAACAACATGTGTTCAGTTTGACTTTAGAAGAAGTCTTCTTCGAAAAGAAGCCTTAAAGTATCCCTGGTTGTCCATCCACATCCATGATCCTATGGTGAAATAAAGAAGTTGGAATCTTCAAGGCATGGAATCTATAGAAAACTACATGGATCCAAGAGCTAAAGAGAAACATGAGGAAGAACATGAAGATTCCAAGAGAGAAATAAAAGCCAGAACAACCAGTCATTACACTACTAGCTTGAACCCACTAGAAGCAATCAAATAGAAGAAATGAAAGTTGTGATGAAGAACAGTGTATGGAAGAATTATGAATGAAAGCATTGAGAGATCCAGAACTAAAGGTTCTCTTAGATGGAGGGAGAGGAATATGATGATGAGCTTGTTCCAGACATACCTCTACCTGAGACATTATATCTAGTGCAGTATCCATGGGTTGGAGTTTACATCAGATGAATGTAAGGATTGTTCTCCTCAACAGAGTAATCAACCAAAGAAGCATACGCAAAGCGACCTCAATGTTTTGAGATATACCAGAAAGAGACTCTTGTATGCAGATGGAAGAATACAACTTGGTAGAGAGCCTCCAATGCACAACAGAAGCGTGGTGAAAACTTTCGATAACAGAGATATTGTATCAAAATGGTTACTCAAAAGTCCAGAATGATGGATTGCTAATCCATGACAAACACTCATGATGGCAAAAGAAATTCCACTTGGATATGTTCTAGTTTGAGCCTTGCCACGATGTTATGAGCTAGCAGAAAACAAAAGAATTGAATCCAACTATGATATACTATAATGATCAGAGCTATATGAAGCCTTCAGAGAAAACCAATGTTCCAGGAAGACCGATGTACATTGAGATCAAGAATTACATTCTCCATGATGAAGTCCAGAAAAAGAGAAGTGGTTCTCCAATATATATCCACAGATGATAAAATATTTTGGTAAAATCTTTGTCCAAGATGAAAGAGTTTGCGTACTCAAGAAACAAGTTGAAGCTCGTGGAGACAATTTCCTTATTAAAAGGGAAGGGATGACTCCCAGGTTGGGAGGGATCACTGATGTGTTATTTGTTTATGGACAGTCATTTTTCAGTTCGAAAAATTGTCCAGGATGAGCAGTTCCTTTCTAGTTCGGAAAGTGGTTTGAGATTTCTGACGGACAAGAATTTTCCAGTTCGGAAAATGGTCCAGATTGAACGGTCATTTTTGTAATGAAAATGGTTCGATGGATTGTTGATGTACCATAGACAACGATTTCCCTTGTGGCCAGTGTGGGGGAATGGTCTAGGACAATCTATCTTCTTGATGGTCACTCTCAGTAGTGGTCAAGAAGACTGGTCTGCCTTGCTGGATAGTCATTCTTTCAAAGCTCACAGTTGTGAGAAGTTTCGAAGAATGGTCTGTTTTGGAGGTTGGTGCAGGATAGTCGTTTCCTTAGGAAATGGTCCGGACAGTCATTCCCTAGGGAAGATTCATTCTCTCCAGGTTGCACTTTATTTAGTGCCAGAGGAATGGCCTAGATAGGTGAATGGTCCAGGTTCATCAATCAGGGATAGGCATTCCCTAGGGTAGACTCATTCTCTCCAGGTTGCACTTTGTTTATTGCCGGAGGAATGGCCCAGATAGGTGAATGGTCCAGGCTCAGAAATCATGATAGTTATTCTTCTACACTCAAGAAGAATAGTCTAGTAGCTCATGACTTATGTTTTACCTTTGAGGGCAAATGCTTTTCCAGGCCTCACAGTTGTGAGTGGAAGAATGGCCCAGATGATTCAGTTTATATCCTAACATTGTTTTTTGTGCAGGTTGATATCAGACGATATGATTTCCATAGACACTATATATCTCAGGACAGTAGATGTATTCTACTGTGGTGGATATATTCCACAGATTGTGACTATATGTCACTGATCAAGTAGTTGTGTGCTACCTGGTGTGGTAGTGTACCATTGGATTGTAGTTATGTACTACTATGGATAGACACAATTGTGTTCTATTGAATGACATTGTTCTGTAAAACTATAAAGTAGTGTTGAAAGTGATTATCAGTTAGATGTTTGATCAGTGTACTGATGGACAGAGATTCTCTAGACGGAAAATGGTCCAGGACATCTATTATTCTGGGACATATGCCCAGATTACAAGAATGGCTTTTGTATCACTCCTTGGAGTAAGTGACTTATTCAACATCATGTCTAATTACTCAGATGGAGTATGGTTTCGAGAGATGATGTAGTTGATGACACTGATAGTGATGATGGTGCTCATGATCTAATCATGAGACAGTCTATACAACTATGATGATGCTACCGGGTGAATGGCATGTTTGGGCTCAAGAACATTACCTTCAATACCTCCCTATCTAGGAGGGAGTGTTGATATTATGGTAGTTGTGGGAGTTATTTACCTCCATGTGTAAACCTAACAAGAATATAATATTTCGGGAAGCAAGAAAACCCTAAATAATTGGTTAAGAACCCTAGAAGACAAGTCGGCTCAAAAGAATGATTTGTATTAGGTTATCAACCTCCAAGAGAAGAAGTTGGCCAAAAAGGAAATGTTATATACTAAGTAATTAGCACCCAGAATGAGAAGTCGGCCCAAGTAGTCTGGCATAAACAATATAAATATAGGAGGCCAGTCTTCATTTTGGCCAGACTTCTCAGAACTGTAGAAGTACACTTGTGCGCACTACAATTGGCTAGTTTGTGCGCAAGTCCTGGAAGTAGTTGTTGCCGACAGTTCTGCAATCTGTATTTTCAGTTTTCTGGTTTGGACTCTCTGATCAACTTTTGTTATTCTTGCTTGGTGCGCTATCCTTGGAGAGAGGTGCGCCATCTTTGTTTGGCTATTAAGCTTAAGGTTTGCTTCCATAATCTTTCTCTGTCAAGGTTAAGGTTCTCGGGGGTGGCTTTGGCCTATGGTTGGGTGACAATATTGCTATATTGTCTATGGTTAAATGAGCACATCCAATATTCTAACACTCATTTCACAAAGTCTTATTCATATAGCTATCCTGCTACCTGATGTAGATGATAGATATATTCCACACTTCTTATCTGACCTTCCACCCTCATTTAATCTTTAAAACCCTGATTTGAAGTTGTCTTAAGCCTTACTTGTTGGTCTATACTTTGGGATTGTCTTTTGTGATTGACATCTTTTATGAGTTTTCCTGATCCATTTTTCACCTTGATATAAAAAATTATCTATAAATTATGATGGTATTGAGCTTGCACTCATGGCAGTTTGAGTGTGACTCTCAGTGCTAACAACCCTAATTTGTGTTGTAAAGGGTACAAGTCAGCCCCACCATGTAAAGATACTTAGTATTGTGTAATGATTAATTATATTTCTAAGTGATACAAGTCGGCCCTATTGTGCCAAGTGACATGTCTATTCATTGAGTTAATTCTTGTATATATTAGAGAAGTAGATCCCCATTGTGGATCATCTCTCTCACTCACACTCAATGCATGGTATGAAATTGTGAGCTATAATTTAGGGCACACTTTTCTAGGTGCCATCTTTCTCAGTCATAGAAGCACCCTCTTGTGTGCTCTAGGGTTTCTAGTGTGGAGGATCTTCTCTTGGCAAATATAGCAAAGGATTGTTGGGTTTTTCCCTTGATTGAGAAGGGTTTTCCCAGGATAATTTCTAGTGTCTTTTGTGCATGGTTATTCTTCTTGTGATCTTGGTTTATTATAGCTAGTGTATTGTACTGATGCATTGTTATGGTTGCAGCTTATGCTAAAACATAAATAAACTACATGCATTTGAGCTAAGCATAAAAAATTCAACATGGTATCAGAGCAGTGTACTTGAATATGACTTTTTTCACAGTAAATGAAGGTAAGCCGTGGGGATTTGAGGGTTGCTAAACCCCTACTACTGGTGTAAGGAAAGGGCCAGACCTTCTCTTAAACCCTGAGGTGAAGTTTGAGACTAGCCACAGGCCTATCAACCTTGGTCGAGTCTTGTTGAGGGCCTTAAAATAATACCGCAGCATAGAAAATCCTCTCTAAGGCTGCCACAACTACAAGTATCCCTAGACCGAGTTTTTGAAACAGATCTGAGGAAAAGAGGGTGAAAAATTCAGGAGCACAAGGGAGGAAAAGGTGAGTTTCTTTTTTATCTGTCTTGGAAAATATTTTAAGTCTGTAATAGGCAAGATATGAAGCAGTTGGACCGAATTATATGAGGCTACAAGGCACAATTTATGAGGCTATAAGGTTGAGGTTGAAGTCTATTTTTATGGGCATATTGAGGATTGTTTTAAGGTCAAATATGAAGAAAAATCTAGGCCTTCTCTAAGGTGAAACAAGGGCAGATATGAGGCTGTGATAAAGGGAAGATATGAAGCTGGGTTAAAGGTAGAATCTAAGGTAAATATAAGAGTGAACTTCAACAGATATGGGAAGTGAATATATGGGGTTTGTCCAGGCGATTTAGAGACCATATTTAAGGATGTTCTGACGCAGATATAAGCCTATTCTAAATGTGAGTTCTGGAGTTGTCCAAAGGTGAATTGCAGAGAAAATATGGGACAATACTAAGACCACGTTGTGTGGTACATTCCAGCGAAGATTCTAGTCCATCTCAAGGCAAGTTACAAAGAATCTTGGGTGAATTCTTCAGAGCGATTTGAGGCAGAGTTTAGGGTAGTAAAAGACCGAGTTTTAAATCTATATGAGACAATTTTAAAGAAAGTTTTGTGGCCAAATCTGAGCACCTTTGGAGTAATTGGTCAGTTCCATTTTTGACAAGCTAGTGATGTGAAAGGTTTCAAGCCCTTATCACTATGCAAATCATTGTCCGTTGTGGAAGAAAGGAAAGCAACATAAGCCACCTAAAAAGAATTCAAGGAATGCAAGCAAGATTGAGCATGATTGTAGACTAAGGTAAGTCTTGTACTACATTCCTTATTTGATTTCATCGTTACTCTGTAGTAGCTTGCATTTTATAATGAAGGGTATTATCCCTAGTATGGGAGCCCTAGTGACTTGGGTCATGATCCCTGGCACGGGAGTCCAATTTTTCATGGTTGGTTATTATCCTAGTACAGGAGGTCATTTTGGTTGTTATCCCTACGTGAGGCCATCTTGGTTATTGTCCTAGTATAGGAGGCCATATTTCTTCTTTAATTATTGAAGGACCATGACCCCTGGTACAGGAGTCCAATTTCCATGACAAGCGATATGACATTTTGGGGCTCTAAGATTTGTCGCCATCTCCATGATAGAACGTCGCACGCGCAACGAAATTACCATCGCAAAATGACCCAAATTTACTAGTGATTGATAAACAGGAATGTACTGAAAACAGAAATTAATTTTAACAATCACAAAAAATACAAGTTACAATGTATAAGAGACACCAATGTCTCTTATTTTGAGCACCAACTCAAGGAGACACCAATCCCATGTTTAGAGCACCAGCTCCCTGTTTAGAGCACCAACTCTAGAAAGCACCAACTCTAGGAAGCATCAACTCCCTATTTAGAGCACCAACTCTCTGTTTAGAACACCAACTCTCTGTTTTAGGCTTCAACCTGTAGAGGACTGCAATACTCCCTTGCTCCTCACTTCATCAACATATTTAATTTCTTACTTGGACTATGATTCTGTTTTTATCTTTTGAATTGGACCATAGAGACACTTTCTTCTAACCGTTCCTTTTTGTTTATATAAACTTCCAAAAGATGTATGAGTATGACATGAACCATTGTGTCTCTTCATAAAAGTGCAAATGAACCAATGTGTCTTTTTATATTATCAATGTTGTTTTAACAACAAATTTATTTCTTTATCATTATCATTAAGTAATTGGGTGACTTCGGTTCATCTTCAAAAATCTATTTAATAAATAATTAAATTAATAATCATATTCTCAATTGGCACTCGTAATTCAGGATCCTTTCAATAGTGCTAGAATTTTATTCAAATGTTGCAAAATGGTGCAAGTTGTGTTCTACTTGATGCTCTTTGTAAATGAAATGATGGATAGGTGCTAGCTCATGGCCTCATTTACCCATAGGACCAATCGTTGTGATCAATAGCTGGATACACATAATGTTCTCTTCTATGACCTAGCCCGAAGACCCTTATATTATTTTATTAAGTGACTAAACCATATACCAAGTGTCATTAGAGTTTATCAATGTGTAATACATCGAGGGCTTACCTCCTTCCCATGTGACCATGGGTTGGAACCATAAGATAAGTCCCACGGATGCACAGTTGGTGGTTTTAAAAACCACTGTTGAGAGTATCTGTGTACGCTTTTCCATCTTCAAAGGTGGTCTCATTAAACCACTTTGTGGATGGCGAACCTCGTGTTAAACCTCGAGTACTCTTTCAATGTGAGTTCAATTTCGTCCATTGATTTATTTCCCTTTGATCTTGATCCGACGATGCGGACTTAATCTTGCATTGAGTGGACAATCTATGCTTCAATAAAATCAACAGTTGTGACTTGATCAAAAGTTGAGTGAACAGTCCACATGCTTTTCGCAAATGAAACTTGCACACAGTATACTTCCAGACCAAAAACACGAAGAGACACCATGCTGACACGTGGATTATCAAATATACCATAATACACTTTTTGTGTCCACCCCTTCCACTTATCCTTCATGCTTGTTCATATGTGAAATTGTTTTAAGTCGTTCGATTGTGCTTCTTTTTGGCTTCAACGATCATCACCATTTATTATTCCATTAAAACTTTGAGCACCTTGAAATCATGAAACTAATCCTTGTCGTTCGATCCTCCTTTGTATTGATATCGGGTGACTCCAAAAATCCTTCTCCATCGATGATCATTGTGTGTTGGAATCTTGATCCAATGATCACAACTTAATCAAACATTTGACAAATGGTTGGGGTTAATTATGTTGTTTGTATACAAGTGCCTTTGAGCTTAAGTGCAGGTTTTGAACCCTTAATCACATGGGTCTATAGGAGTGTATATGTATTATGACAGGGAGGTTTTTAAAGCTTTCTACCATCGGTCTAAAGGATAGAAATGAGTGTTATAATCTGTGGGATTCGTAGATTTAGGAAATTTATTTATTTGGAGACAAAAAGTTAGTATTGAACCCTATTGTGACTCATTAAATAATCCTCCAAGTGTTCCATATATAATTCCTCCATGACATATTCCAAGTATATTAGTTCCCTAAGATCAATGTCTATTGAATTCTTAAAAATCCTCTGCATTATGGATGTTGCTCCCCTCTCACTAAGGTTGAAGATGAACAAATTGTACAATGACTAGTTTGTGGATGTTGATGGGTTTGATGACCACACAAGACATGTTAAAAAAAATAATAGAACACCAATTCCAACATTTTCTCTAAATGGAAATACCCCATTAGCCATTGATATCATGTTTGCATCAATGCCTACATCATACACCATCTTTGATATCAATGCCAACAACATAATATCATGTCCAACATTCTTCCCCTTTGGAATTGATGAAAACAAGGTAAAACCCCTTTCCAATTAACTGGGTTTTGTTGTTTCTTCTCCCCCTTTGACAGCAATGGCAGAAGGGATGTTTCTTTGCTCCCCCTGAGGTTATATTCCCCCTTCCCATGTACTCATTTTCTAATGAAACTTGTGCAATTCAATTGGATATGGAAATTACCCCTAATTTGTGTCTAAGGTATTCAAAAGTACCCCTAGGTAAAGGTTTTGTGAATGTATCTACAATTTTTTATTTAGTATCCACATCTTCCACTTTAACAACTTTTTGAGAAACTTGTTCCATTAAGAAATAAAATTTAATTGGAATATGCTTGGTTTTTTAGTGCATGACAGGATTTTTAGAGAGATTTATAGCACTAGTATTATCACAGTTAATAGTAATAGGGTGATCATACTTCACTTGAAAGTATTCTAGGGTTTGGTTCATCCAGATTACTTGAGTGCAACAAGATGTACCAGAAATATATTCATCTTTTGTTGTAGATAGTGATATGGAGGATTGCTTTTTACTTATCCATGAAACAAGACATTTTCCTAGGAAGAATGCTCCTCCACTAGTGTGTTTTCTTTCACCCACACTACCAGCCCAGTCTGCATCAGTATTTGCAGTTAAATTCAAGTCTTCTCCTTTTGGATACCATAATCCAAAATCCAAGGTGCCTTTAAGATATCTGAAAATTCTTTTCGCTACTTTCATATGAGTCTCTTTAGGTGCATATTGAAATCTAGCCACTAATCCTACAACTTGCATGATATCTATTCTTGTTTTTGCATATAATAGGCTACCAATCATTGATCTATACAGGGTTTGGTCTACTTCTAATGATTCATCATATTTTTTTAGTTTGCAACCTGTAACCATATGAGTGCTCATAGGTTTACACTCTTCCATCTTAAATTTATTCAACATTTTTTAATGTATTTAGTCTGAGATATGAATATACATTTGTTTGATTGTGAAACTTGTAAACCCAAGAAGAATGTTAGTTCACCAATAATTTACATTTCAAACTCTTTTTGCATTTATGTAGCATACTATTTTCTTAAAGGATTTTGACTACTCCCAAAGATGATATCATCCACATATACTACAACAATAATCATATTCTGATTTTCAATTTTATTGTAAATATTGTTGTCAGTAGCTCCTCTTTTGTATCCTTGTTGTTGTAAATGATTATCAAGTCTTGAAAACCATGCCCTAGGAGATTGTTTGAGACAATACAATGCTTTATTTAATTTACAGACATAGTCTTTATTTTCTGATAACATAAATCCCTCGAGATGTTCTATATAAACCTCTTCTTCTAGATTTCCATTTAAGAATGTTGATTTGACATCCATTTGATATATTTAAAAAATTTTGAAACATGTAAATGCCAAGAACAGTTTGATAGATTCTAGGCTACTGGGGAAAATGTTTCCTCAAAATAAATACCTTCTACTTGGGCATATCCTTTGCATACTAGTATTGTTGTATTCCTGATAACTTGACCATCTTCATTAAATTTATTTTTGAAAACCCACTTGGTCCCTACCACATTTTTCTCTATTGGTATTGGAAAAAGATCCAAGGTCTTATTCTTTTCTATTTGATCAAGCTCTTCATTCATGGCTTTGATCCAATCTTCATTTTCGCTAGCTTATGCAAATGTTTTGGGTTCTATTAGGGAGAGCATTACTTGTTCTGATTCATATGTTAGTCTTCTTCTTGTTCCAACTCCATCACTTTTGTTTCCTATGATTTGACTTTCAGGATGATCTCTTTTTACTCTTCTTAATGGTGCTTTTGACTCTTGTCTTGTTGATGTTTCATCTTAGTTTTCTTCCTCACTTTGTGATTCTTCTTCTTGTATTTATTCAGTTTCTTCTTCTTCATCATCATCTCTTCTTCTTTCATCAACTTGTGAATTGTATTGAGACTTGATTCTTCTTGATGTTAGATCATCCACCTTTATATTTTCACTTTCCACAATTTTGTGCAATCTTAGATTGTAGCATCTGTAGGATTTTTTATTGGATGAGTAACCAAGAAATATTCCTTCATCTAATCTAGAATCAAATTTTCCTGGATTTTCATCATCTCTTTTTATATACCATTTTCTCCCAAAGACTTTGAAGTGTTTTACAGATGTTGGTATACGAAACCACAACTCATATGGTGTCTTGTCAAGGTTAACTCTAAGTTGTGTTTTTTTAAGTATATATATTGTCGTATATATTGCTTCTCTCCATTAGATATCTGGGAGTTTGGATTCATTTAACATAGTTTCAGTTCCTTCTTGAACAGTTTTATTTTTTCTTTCAACGACTCCATTTTATTAAGGATTTCTTGGGGATGAAAAAAATATTTTAATTCAATGATATTCACAAAACTCATTAAATTCATTTGAGGTAAATTACCCTCCATTATCTAATCTTAGGCACTTGATCTTGAGATTAGTTTCATTTTCAGCATGTTCTTTGAAGACTTTTAATTTGTTGAGTGCTTCTAATTTTTCTTTAAGGAAGGATACCCAGGTCATTCTTGTATAGTCATCAATGAATAGAATGAAGCAATGGTAACCTTGTATACTCTTGGTTCTTGTTGTTCCACAGAAGTCAGTGTGAAAAAGTTCCAAAGGTTTTAATGTAGTGTGAAAAAGTTCCAAAGGTTTTAATGTAGAGTATTCATTTGTCTTGAAACTTAATCTTGTCTGCTTTCCAAGTTGGCAGTGCCTACAAACAGAGTTTAAAGGTTTAATAATCTTTGGCATATCTCTTACAACTTCCCTCTTACCAACTTTTATCAGATTTTCAAAACCTAAGTGTCCCATTCTTCTTTTCCATATCCAACTTTCATCTACTTGGCTCATGCAACACCTTTCTTCTTCTTCTATGTTTAAGATATATACATTACTTGGTGTTCTTGGTGAAATAGCTACTAATTTTCCTGAGCCTTCTTTTCTAATTTCACATTTTTTAGAGTCAAATATGAGTATGTGACCTTGATCACATGTTTGGATCACACTGAGGAGATTAGGTTTCAAGTTTTCAACCAACCACACATTTTTTGCTTTGGCTTTGTTATTTCCCAGACTTATTGTACCCTTTCCAAGTATCTTTGCAGAGGCATCATCTCCAAATGTAACCTTTCCTTTTTCTTTTCTTTCTAGAATGAGAAATTTGTTTTGATCACATGTCATATGTTTATAACATCCACTGTCAACATACCATTGGCTTCTTTTACTTTTGGCATACAGGGATACCTTACATTCTGTTTATTTTTCCTCCAAGTGTTTTTCCTTCCACATTTTTTTATAATTTTCTTGAATGTTAGGGAAACATGTCTTCATGGAGAATTTTGATAATCTACACTCACTAGATTTGTGACCATAAATCTTACACTTGAAACATTCAACATTGTAAGCTTGTAATGGAGAGAATGAATTATAGTTTCTACTCTCATGAATATTCCTATTCTTGTTGTTCTTATAACCATATCTTTGAACATTTTTATGATAAGCTATACAGTGTAATGTTTTATGCCAAAAATTATTGCAAGAGAAGCAATATCCAAGAAAGAGATGTTGATACCTTTTGGAGGGAGTTCTTCTTGTAATTGTATTCCATCTGTATTCATTTTCTTTTGAAAGTTGATCATATTTATGTAGATTGGAATCAACTTTTATCTTGTTTTCTTTCCTTTTGAGAGAGCTTTGAAGGGCAGATGCATAACGTTTTGGATTTTTGTTAGTTTCCTAAGATGTAGAGTTAGATCCTTTGTTAAAATTGTTTTGGTCAAAAACCAGCCCTGTCTTATTGCTTGGTGATCTTTGACTGTTAAGAATATTGTCCAATATTTTTGAGCTATTTTCAAATCTTGAGTGGTTCTTCCCTTTCTCAAGTTCCCTTTTTAGAAGCACAATTCCAGCCTCTATCTTTTCACAATGTTGTTTCTTATCATTGAGTTGTTTTAAAATGACTTCTTCAATTATTTTGGCTTCTTGGAGTTCAGTCTTCAAGTCAATAATAATTTGTTTTGATTCTTTGATAGTTTTTTAAACTTCATTTTCTCTTGATTTTTGTTTTCCTTCATATTCCACTAGTTGTTCTTTCAATGACTTGTTCTTCTTTTTATACTTCCTCAGTTTTTCAAGAGCACTAATAAGTTCTTCTTCAAGGTTTACCTCTCCTTGATCTTCATAGTTGTATTCATTGTCATTAGCAGCATTATTTGGAGTTTCTATTCCCATAAATAGAAGATATGTCTCATCATCTTCACTCATGTCATATGAACTATTGTCTTCTTTGGAGTAAAAGTTCTTCTTTTTCTTGTAGAATTTCTTCTTGTTTCCAGTTTTACCCTTTTTAGGGTTATAGGTTTCTTCATCATCACTATCCTCCTTGGGATAAGGACATTTGTTAGCAAAGTGTCCAATTTTGTCACAGTTGAAGCATTTGAAAGGTAACTTCCCTTTGTATTTGTCAGACCCTTTCTTGAGTTTCCTTATGAATTTGGCCTCTTCTTCATATGATATGTCAAAGTGATTTTCATCCGGAACATGCTCATGGTTCTTTGTTGTTTTTTATGCTTTGAAGGTTGTTTCTCCTTTTGATGATTTTTCTTGCCCGGTTCTCATTTCATAGGCTATAAGGATCCCATGAAGTTCATCCATTGTAAGTTTTCAAGGTATTATCAATCCTCCAAGGTAGATATATCGGCATCATATATTATTGGTAATGATCTCAACACATTTTGAATGATAATTTTGTCTTCTATATCTTCTCCCGGAGCTCTGATTAAATTGACAATTTCATCAACTCTTTGAAGATATTTTGCAATGTTTTCTTCCTCTTTCATCTTTGGACTTTCAAACATCCCTATGTATGTTTGAAGTTTTTATTTCTTGACTTTGGAATCTCCTTCTTTGATGATTTTAAGTTTGTCCCAAATTTCTTTTTTTGATTTACAATGCATCACTTTTACGAATATAGATTTTTCTAATCCACCCAGATGTGTATTAAAAACCCTTGAATTATCATTGAAAATTTTCTTTGCAGAAGTGTTTGAAAGTGCAGTAGTTGGTAAAGTGTAACCATCTACCACAAATAGCCAAACATCACATCCAAGATCCATCAGATAACTTTTCATCCTTATTCTCCAAAATGCATAATCATTTCCTTTGAATAATGGTTCTATGTTAGAGGACATTCCTTCTTGTTCATCCATAGTGATTTATCAAGATCTTTCCTTCAAGTTGTTAGACTATGATGAAGGAACCTACTCTAATACCTATTTTTGAAATATTGGCCAATGTTGAGAGGGGGAGGTGAATCAGTATTGCTTCTTTTTCAATATTTTAATAATAATTAATTTATCAAACTTATTAATAACAACAATTGATCAACATGAATGTGCTGAAAACATAAATCAATTTTAACAATCACAAAAAGTACAAGTTACAATGTATAAGAGGCACCAATATCTCTTCTTTTGAGAACCAACTCAAGGAGCTACCAACCTATTTAGAGAACCAACTCTAGGAAGCACCAACTACCTATTTTAGGCTTCAACCTATAGAGGAATGAAATCCTCCCTTGCTCCTCCCTTCCACCCTCACTTCATCAAAAAAATCAATTTCTTACTTGGACTCTGAGTATGTTTTCATCTTCTGAATTGGACCACAAAGACACTTTCTTCTTACCATTCCTTTCTGTCTATATAAACTTCCAAAAGATATATGACATGAACCATCTTGTCTCTTCATAAAAGTGCAAATGAACCAATGTTTCTTTTTATATTATCAATGTTGTTTTAAAAACAAATTTCTTTCTTTATCATTATCATTAAGTAATTGGGTGACTTTGGTTCATCTTCAAAAATCTATTTAATAAATAATTAAATTAATAATCATATTCTCAATTGGCATTAGTAATCCAAGATTCTTTCAATAGTACCAAACTTTTATTCAAATGCTGCAAAATGTTGCAAGTTGTGTTCTGCTTGATGCTCTCTGTAAACAAAATGATGGATAGGTGATAGTTCGTGGCCTCCTTTACCCATAGGACCAATCATTGTGATCAGTAGTTGGATACACGTAATGGTCTCTTCTATGACCTAGCCTGAAGACCCTTCTATTATTTTATTAAGTGACCAAACCCTATACTAGGTGTCATCAGATTTTATCAATGTGTAATACCTCGAGGGATTACCTCCTTCACATGTGACCATGGGTTGGAACCATAAGCTAAGTCTCGTGGATGCGGAGTTGGTGGTTTTAAAAACCATTGTTGAGAGTATCTGTGTACACTTTTCCACCGTCAAAGGTGGTCTCATTAAACCACTCTGAGGATGGTGAACCTCGTGTTAAACCCAGAGTAATATTTCAATGTGTGTTCAATTTCGGTCGTCGATTTCTTTCCCTTTGATCTTGATCTGAAGGTGTGGACTTAATCTTGCATTGAGTGGATGATCTATGCTTCAATAAAATCAACGGTTGTGACTTGATCAAAAGTTGAGTGAATGGTCCACATGCCTTTCGCAAATGAAACTTTCACACAGTATACTCCCAGGCCAAAAACGTGAAGAGACATCATGTTGACACATGGATTATTAAATCTACCATAATATACTTTTAGCATTTTCCCCTTCCACTTATCCTTCGTGCTTGTTCACATGTGAAATTTGTTTAAGTCGTTCGATCGTGCTTCTTTTTGGCTTCAACGATCATCATCATTTATTATTCCATTAAAACTTCGAGCACCTTGCAATAGCAAAAATAATCCTTGTCGTTAGATCCTCCTTTGTATTGCAATTGGACGACTCCAAAACTCCTTCTCCATCGACGATCATTGTGTGTTGGAATCTTGATCCAATGATCACGACTTAATCAAGCATTTGACAGACGATTGAGGTTAATTATGTCGTTTGTATACAAGAGCCTTTGAGCTTAAGTGCAAGTTTTGAAACCTTGATCACATGGGTCAATAGGAGTGTATATGTATTATGACAGGGAGTTTTTTTAAGATTTCTACCATTGGTCTAAAGGATAGAGATGAGTGTTATAATCTGTGGGATTCAGAGATTTTAGGAAATTTGTTTATTTGGGGACAAAAAAATAGTATTGAACCCTATTGTGACTCATTAAATAATACTCTAAGTGTTCCATATATAATTCCTCCATGACATCTTCCAAGGATATTAGTTCCCTAAGCTCAGTGGTTATTGAATACTTAAAAATCCTCTGCAGTATGCATGTTACTCCCCTCTCACTAAGGTTGAAGATGAACAAACTGTACAGTGATTGGTTTGTGGATGTTGATGGGTTTGATGACCACAAAAGACATGTTAAAAAAAATACTAGAACACCAGGTCCAACATTTTCTCTAAATGACAATACCACATTAGCCATTGATATCCTTTTTGCATCAATGCCAACATCATACACCCTCTTCGATATCAATTCCAACACCACAATATCATGTCCAACAGTGTTTCCCGAGAAGACCCTCTCTAATTCATGTAGTAAATATGTGATGGATGGGGTTAATACTTTTGGGAATGGGGTTCCTGACATATCAAGGGATCGCATTATATCATTTATGGGTGCCTTTATGGAGGGTGTGTTGCATCCTTCCTTTTCGATGCAACCTTTTTCCATCCCTATCCTTTAATTTACTATGGTTCAAACATCGAGTACTATGTGAAATGGAAAGTAAGGAGTACTGCAATTCCACTTGAGGCTAGAAACACACAGAGTGCCATATGCAATGGAAAGTAAGGGAAACTGCAAAATGTATTTCCTAAACAAGTGGGACATTTATTAATTATGTGTTTTAAGTTCCTTGATTTTTTATGGAGAAGCATTTCATTTCTCTCAGGACCTTAGGGCAAGCATCTAGAAGGACAATTTAGGATTTTAACTTTTTCCAGCTACAAAACCTCTGGGCCTTTAACCCCTTCTTCCCATGAAATGAGGTACAAGCCCTTCTTGGGGTCAGTGAACCTGAAGATCCAAAAGATGAGGAAATGGACAGGAGGAATTATTTAAAGTGGTAAGTATGAGTGGGAATGGTACGATGACCCTTTCAGAAACCCCTCAGTAGCCACCTGTTTTTCGAGGGTGACCCACTTACTATTATACCAAGACACTCACCAAGGTGAAAATAGGCCAAAACCATAATTTCCAAGCAAACGGTCTATAATCAAGAAAGGACTCTCTGCAACAAGCTCAAGTGCTTCAAATATTAAGGTGACACTTACCATGACACCAGACTTGTTACCTCATGAAGAAACATTTGTTGCCCATGGTGGATCAAGATGATGTGGTGGACGTTGCTATACTAGTGGTGGAATGTGGTGGAGAGGAGGGGCCCTTTCTTCTCAATGTGGACATTGTTGGTCAACTAGGCTCTCGACACTCCATGTCAGCAACCTATAGGCCTCAAGACATCATCTCCTTAGTTACCCCTAGCTTGGGGGGATAACATTTGGCTCCTACTTCGGGACATGTGCTCACCATAGAGAGCATGAGAACCTCTCCATGTCTTGGTACAACCTGTGCCTACACACACTCAAACAAGACAAGTTGGGTATCAAAGGGTGGTGGACTCAGCCCTTTATTCATATAATCCAAAATTCAAAATTGAAAACTATAGAAAGAAAATTTTCCATTTTTCAAAAATTTCAACTAACATGTAACCATTCAAGCAAATGTATCATGACAATTATGCATGGATGAAAGAAATAAATATGAAAATATAACATGAGTATGAAAATATAAATGCAACTAAACTAACATGAGCACACAAATGCAAATGCAGGAAATCAAAATGACCTACCTACTTACTTGGGGCTCGTGGCCCGAAGGGGTATGGGTCTGTTGATGTAGGGTCAGAGGATAGACCCATCAACTAGAAATGGAATATTCCTGCCATCCATGGAAGACAAATAGTAATTACCCTTCTCAGACTTCTTTTTTACAATGTAAGGGCCAAGCCACAGAATTTCACTCTTTTTGTCATACTTCGGTTTTACCTTCTTTTTATCCCACATGAGTGCAAGGCTTTTGTCGTAAAACTAAACATAAGGTATGTCTTCAGTGTAAGGTTGTGTACGAGGATATTCCTTGACCATATCCTTGATATCATGTTCTTTCTCTTCTTCTTTCATGAGTATCTTGATAGATCTTGGGTCCTTTCCTTAGTATTCTGCAAGTTTCTCCTTATACTTGTTTGTCTTTCCTAGCAGAGTATCAATACAATATTCTTGTGCAAAAGGTAAATCCCAATGACTTGAGGTGTCACATCATACTCACAATCGCTTGAGTAATCTGGGCTATTTGTATCAATCACGTGATTCTTCGCATCATGCTGACTATATAAAATCTCAAATGTCCCATACCCCATAGGGATATGTGCATGAGTAAGATCCATACTGAGAAAACCTCCAAGGGTAGCGGACCAACTCCTTGACAAGAGAATTCCCCAAGCAATGGGTACATCAATCAAAATTATGTTCATAATGAGGCTGATGTGGGGGAAAGCCTACAGATAAACCTCCACATCTTCTATAAGAGCGTACACTTTCACCATTTTTGAATCTATACCACAAACATTTCCATAAGGGTGGGTTTTCTGCAAACCAAGTTGTTTAATGACCTTTAACGACATCACATTTTTCGAGGCTCTGGAAAACAACAGACAGTTATTCAAGAGAAAACTATTTATGCCCAAAGAAATATAAAAAGGAGGAGAGTCCTCTCCCTGGTTCCCATGATACATAGTGTTTAGGATGTAATGATCCCAAGCCATTATGCAAGGATCATCACGATTTTGGTGTCTTTTTAAAACTTTTTCTGAGTAAGGTATTTCGTCAAACACTTTATTGATCTACTTGTTTAGATGTGTTTATATGTGTGTATGCAACAAATAACAGAAAGAGATAACCATGGAACATACCTCAACCATATGCAATATGATAGACAAGCCAAAACATATCAAATCTTCTTTATTCATAAAATAGAAGAACCTGCTACAATGGAGATGTCGATCTGGAATGCTCAACAGATGTCCAAGATGATAGACAAATAGATAACAAGTATGAGCTGCTACAAAATGCTCTCGACAATACAAAATAAGCCTCCAAAGGTTGGATAAGAGATGAAGACCAATGCCAAGTACCAAACCCCTCACTGTTGGAAGATGCCACGCTCTGCTGGATAACTGAAACTGCTCAACAATTCGTCCCTGGTGCCAAAGATGTCCAATCACCTCTAGAAATATGCCAAACAGTAGATTGGGTGATGGTAAGAACAACCTAGGTGCCCGAATCTCCAAGATCCCTCTCAACCTCTGTAGATCTGAACTCCTCCACTGAATGGTGCACCCCACTGGATGACTGAAGCCCTAGATAATTCGGCCCTGATGAAAGAGGCATCCAAATGCTATGAAACTCTCCACAACGATAGATCAGGATGCTACAATGACAACCCAAGTGCTCAAATCCTCCAATACCTGCTAGATCCTTAGATCTAGCTACCCTCCAAATAATGGTGCGCCCTCCTCTTGGGAAAACGTCCCACTCTCAATACAAATTGATCCTCCACTGAAAGACTCTAGAAAACCACCAAGAATGATGCCAAGACACCTACAAAGGAAACCCAATACGAATCCCTTCTCCTCATCTAGGAAAAATCCCTCCTCAATGAATGGTGCGCCCCCCTTGCTGGAAACCCCAACTGGTGTGCCCTCTCTCTATCTACACAAGCAACTGATGTGGAATCCTCCTGCAACTGAGTAGATCTAGAACTAGAATGGTGTGGGAGCATATTGCAGCTTCGAGACCAAGCTTGGGACAAGCTAGGTAGAATCTTTCACCACCAAATCGTCCTCTAGGGTTTGTTATGTCAAAACCCTCAAAACCCCCAATGTTGGGCTCACTAGCTAAAAGCCAGATATCAAAAGATAGAAAGACATGAATGAATGAGAAGAGGCCCTTGCCTTTCCTTTATACTTTTGTCTCACCTTGTCTCTCCAAAGTGACTTTCATTTTATTAATATTTAATTAATTAATTAAATCACTTTAATTAATTAATTAACCTTTTTACCTCTGAAAATCTCCTTATCTCTCCTTGTGGCTTCCCTGGCCACTAAAAGTCACTTCTAGCCATTCCATCCTGTAGTGTTGCTCTTCCTGATTCCAATGATCTATTACACTGAGAGGTTCCTCCAAGTAATGTGCCCAAAATGACCTCTTAAGTGATTTCAATTAACTTATAGCTCAAAATAGTCAAAATCATGGAAATCATCAGAATGGAACGAAACCAAAGCCAACCTATGTGGAATGGCTCATAGTGATGGAATATGATGATAAATGCCAACTAGACCCCACAATACCTCTCAAATACCCATGTACTCGCTATAACATCCATCTGGCTACTCTGGTCATCATAAGTCTCTGCATTGTGATGATGTCCCAAAGTGGGGACATTACAGTCCTCCCTGCTAGAAAATTGCTTGTCCTCAAGCAATAACCGAATCCACTAACATACAATACCAGGATCCCATGTCCACCTGTGGGATACACAATAGAACCCATCCAAGATGAACAATAGTACACTCCACCCCCTGGATCCTATATCAGGAAGTGAACTGCAATACTCTGCGAAGCATAGTCCTGAAAGATATCAACCCTGTGAACCTCCTGCACATGACACATGGCATCATCTCATAATGAGTCCATCCTCCAAATCTCTACCAAGATCCACACGGCCTCCATCAACTGCTCATGCTGATGCCAAAATGAGGTATTGCAAGACCTCCGTGAGGCACCTGCAAGCGATGCGCTCCTCTCAACACTGAAGCTCAATGGAAAGTTAGAATAAATTTCCCCTGCAATGGTCCACTCTCCCCTGTCGGTCAATGAACTGCTCAATCGTGCAATCCATGGGTCCCATGCTAAACTCTGTCGAAGATCCTCATGTTGACACTGCACTACTCTGACCATGACTATCTGCCCCCTGCATACATACTGGATCCTCCTCTCCTGGATCCTCACACTGAAATACCTGTGACCACCAGACCTGCTGTCCAGAAAATGTATCTGTAAGGGCATCTATGTAGAAGAAGTACCTATCCACCCATCTCCACGTCCGATCATGATGATCAAGAGTGAAAAGTTGTCTCGCTTTTATCGGACAAATCCCTGCAGGCCCACTCCAAACCGACCCCTGGTGGAGTAAGTGGCTCTCGAACACAACCTGGGTCATCATGTAGTGAAACATCTGGCTCACCCAATGAACTCCCAGATCCCATGGAAATCTTGGAAGTTTATCACTTCCAATTTCATGTAACTGCTCCTGTGTGAGACTGATCACTGTCAGAAGCCCTCTATGCTCATCTGTTGTCCTCCTCATGCTATTGTCAATGATAAATGTGTCGAAGAAGGATAACATACATATATGCAACTGACTGTAGGACTGGAAGGCGTCACATGCTTTGGTCAATCCCAAGGATTCGACCAGAAGCTCGTCCATCGGTATCCATGATAAGTACTCCCCCATGGTCACCACTGAAGCCCAACCATCCAGTACAACCGGAAGTAACTCCTCCAACTACGGCTCAACCAACCTCCATCTCTCATCTCTCATGCAACCACTGACATGGTGAAGGTGATATCTCATAACTAGGTGTTGCTGCAAAGGAGTGACATATGCATGCTCCCCTAGGTGTGTCTCCTCCCTGCAAGGCATTATACCCCTTTGACTGCCACCATACATCTCGGCATGACTCTGTGAACTATCCCTCATCACCGTATGCTCTGGCATACTCATGTCATCTCCTGCAGACTCATGCTACATCATAGATCCTGGGCATACTRTTGGATCAACGTCTACATGGAGGTCAACTGCTCTCAAAACACAAATGGAAGTGTCCTCCCTCAACTGGTGCTCCTCTGCTAGATCACCAACATCCTCTATCAACGTTACTGATTGATACATCTGAGTGTCCACTAAGACAGATGAAGTGGATCTCTGATGAATCTCCTCAAGAGACCCATCTGATCTAGACTCTGATTCTTGAAGGGTTGTCTGTGTGCCTCTCAAGAATCCTCGAGTGCTCTCCAACTCCTGAGTGAGACAGTCCATCCCCAACTCCTTCTCCCTCAGAGCCTCATGATACATCTCACTAACCCTCAGTAGATAATCCCTACCTGTCAACAACTGCTGGTACTCAGTCCTCATCGCAGATACTCTCTCCCTGAGAGTATGAAAATCATCCATGGAAAATCCTCCATCTGAGCTACCCTATGCCACTGATGCTCTCCAATAATAATCTGCCATCATTGTACGCATGTCATCAATACGTCTAGTGGCTGCCATGATCATAGCCTCACTAAATCTCAATTGTGCTGCTAAGTGGTGTGACTCCTGATCATGGTCATGTTGAGGTGCCATCTCATACCCCTCACTGCTAGTGTCAACTCTGGAATCCCCAAAAACACCCTCTGCATAAGATGATGTGTTGAACTGTCCACTGTCTATTGTGTTGTTGGGTACTCCTATATGCCACTACATCCCATCACTAGATGCCATCTCCCCCTGACTCACACTGTATCCTGTATGAGCAACTGTATCCTCCTGTGCACTCAACCTGCTACTATCATCTGCGCCTGGATCCCATATAGTTGTGTCCAGACACATGCTATGGTCATCCTGGCTGCTAAAGAGTGCATACAGATTCTTAAGAAAAACATAAATTAATCAATGGTTCATACACATAGTACACAAAGATTTACACTGGAAACCTTAACCGGGAGAAAAACCAGCCTTCCTCGGTGTCGCACCTCTCAAATATTCATTGCATTACTATCACCATTCACAATACAATATACACACAATATTTTAGGTATTCTGCAACTACCAAAACCCTAATCCCTTAATTCAGGATTAATTTAGAAAACCGCTAAAAATAGCGAAAAATGCTAAAATAGCAAAAAAAATGCCCAAAATAATTTTTGGGGCGTTGCCCCGAAAACTCCTTGTAACTAGGGGGGAATCCTAGCCCCTCCTAAGACCCCCTATTGGGAATCCCTTTTGAAATCTACAGTTACCTCATTTTTGCCTCATATATCGAACATTTTTCCTTGAAAGCATAAGTAATCCACACATTTTGCTCATTGTTATACTCTCTTAACCACTTCTTGGTGTACATGAGGTAATGAACGTTTAGTTATGGTTTTTATGGTTTATTAATAGTTATAATAATTATTGATGTGATCTAATCCCTATAATTACCTTGTTGTAGAAATTGTATTAAGACAGGGTGCTAAGACAACGCTCCAGATCATATGGTACTCGCACTAAAAGTCATTTGGTACCCGCACTGGAAGTCATATGGTACCTGCACTAGAGGTCATCTGGTACCCACACTAGAAGTCATCTGGTACCCGCACTAGAGGTCATCCAGTACCCGCACTGGAATTCATCTAGTACCTGCACTAGAGGTCACCCGGTGCTCACACTGGAAGTCATCCAGTACCTGCACAAGAAAATTCCAGAAGTCATCTGGTAACTGCACCAAAACATTCTAGAAACCATATGGTACCTGCATCATAATTCATCTAGTACCTATACCCGAAAATATCCATCCAATAGCAGCATCCTACAGTCATCTGGTACCAGTACAGTCATCGGGTACCAACACACTCTACAGGCATCTGATACCAGATTATAGTTTGAAATATTGGTAGGCTTCTAGAGGAAAATCAAGGACATGGGTTTTGTCCATGGCGAAGTCGGAATGCGAACATGTGATTTGGAATTCTCCCATATTTCATGTGTGGACCCCCAGCTCAGGGGGAACAATTTTTCAAAAATTAGTAAAAATCTCAAACTGCCAACTTGCACCTCAATTTTTGTGCAGATGAAGGAAGATCTCGAAATTCTAAGATATGGGTTTTGTCCATAAGGTGAAAAATTGAGTAAAACATGGGAACTTTTTCCAAATTCGAATTGGTTTGGAAGATATGGGTGGATCTCTAACTTGAATCTGCTTAAATTGATGAAAAACCCATATTTTGTGATTTCATTCCAAAATTTGTAAAATTGGTTTTAACCAAAATATGAGTTGGAGAATTCGGTTTTATCCATTCCACCATGGATTTCATGTATAAATAAAGCTTCATGGATCAAGAGAGGGAAATTATTATCATTCATGAAATTGTATTAGGGAGAGATTCATTATAAAGAGATGGAATTGATAAGAAAATAATTGTAATCAGAGATTTTGATTTATAATAAATGAGAATAGTTCATGGCTGAGATTTGATGCATTATTTCATTTCCGATCTGAATTAGTCTTCCAGGAGCATGCCTAGGTCGGGTAGGGCCCCTCGATCCGGGTATGTCCCTGTTGTTATTTATTTTCCTAATTAGTTTATGAAATTGATTTGATTTGATTTCCATGCATTGTGTGTTTCAATTCTGCAATTTGATTCTGCAATTGGTTTCATGGACAACTCGAATTGATGTCCTTACACTCAAAGAATCATCATTATGCATTTAACCTCAATCATACTCCCTTCACAAGCTTCCAATATATGTGTTTTCATGATGCTCTATTTCTGTGATTAATGATTATTTGACAAGTGATTCATTGCTTTGTGCCTCGTTTTAATTATGCACATTCATGCTTGATTGCTTTGTCATTTATTTGTTGCTCGCATTATTAAATGGTGTTTTTCTTTCCCAACTGTGTCAAATGTATAAAACAAAGTTTTGATCTTTAGTTGGATATTTGAATTCATTTATAAATAGAAGACACGAAAACATAGGTTCAAATATACACTTATTATTTACAATTTAGAGTGTGTGTCATCCTTCATGATGTGCTTACAGATTGATTACCCATGCATGTGCATTTATATTTGTTTATGAGCAGATCGCCCCTCTATTTTCTTCATTCTTTTCATGCAGAACTTGCATATTAACACACACCACCCATTATGCATATGCTCCTTTTCATTCACCTTATTTCCTTGCTTGGTTGATTGCACCTAAGTCCTCTAAGTTAGACGATTGTCACCAAGAATCCATTTCATTTTCTTCAACCATTTTTCCATCTTTTTATTTGACTGTGTACATTCAACCTTTTGAGTCAACTACAGAAGCATTCCTCCCTTCTTTATGATTATTCTTTGTTGAGTTCTACAGTTTACATTGAAAATTATATGTTCATCTCTTCTTAACCCATCTAACATTCATCTTTCTTGACAGAGTTGGTATTTATTTTCTATCGCATAAAAATTTCAATTCTTTGCTTCACATCTATACAATATCATCTTTGGTTATTCCTTCTCATTATTCTCCGTGATTGATGCATCTTACTGTGGAATATTTTGAGTTTATATTTCATTTGCAACCTTATTTGATTGCCTTTCATTTCAGCTTGTTTTCTTAAGATTGATTTTAGATTGCTTTCATTCAATTTCCCGTAGTTTGCTTTCATATTGCTTTATTTTCCTGTACTTTGGATTCCTGCACTTTAATTTCCCATAGCTTCAATCACCAAAGGAAGATTAAAGGCCTAACTCATGAGATATGGCTTTCCCGTAATGGATTTCAACCTAAGGTGCTAGTTTATTTCCTGTCAATTGAAGTCATTTTCTGGTTTCTTGTTTCATTTATTGCATTGAAGTGTGTCTATTAGCCTTAGATTAGGTTAGACTAGGCTCCAATCCTGCACATATTGTTCCTGCACTTCGAAGCTTACGAGCCTCGGTTGATAATTTAATGTTGGGAATTAATAATATATATATTTAGCCCCACATTTTTGACGTCGTTACCGGGGAGGTGCTATAGGGATTAAAGCATAGGTAGGTTGTTTTTATTTCTCCAAATCCTTGACTGTTCCTTTCATGAAAGTGTGTTTCTTTTCATGAAAATGTGTTTTTTTTTATGCAAGTGTGGTGTGCTTTTAAGGATGACCTAAGGGCGGAGAGAACACGGTAAGATGAGAGGTAAGAACCTGCGCATCCACTTTGGTGGGGTCACTCCAAATTTAGGTTGTCATCTTCCTTTCAGTAGTTATAATTGTGTTTTATTATAATTAGACATATTTTTTATATATGAGAAGAGAAGCTAACTTGTGTGAACATATAACTTGGTGACAGTAGGGTCCTAGTGGCATGGTGGTGTTTCGAGTATATAATTTGTTTTCTTACATTTTCTTTTAGTTTTCTTCTTTTTATTTCTTTAGGATTTTTAAAAGTTTTTGGGCACTGTAAGAACCCCCNCCTCTACACTAATCCATGTGTGAAACATGGCCCATTAACCAGCAACAAGAACTCAAATATGATCAAGAGTTTGACAGAACTCTCTCAAATCCTAGCAGCAGCTGGTATCTCAATCTCAGGCTCTCGGGAAGAATAAATCTTGACAACAGTCATGAACTTAAATGTCACTCCACATCCACAAGAATATCTAGAAGTCTCATTTGATTCCCTTTGCCAATATATCAAGGAGACCGAAAAATCTTGGACCACATTTGATGGAGAGAAACCACTAGAACCTGAGATCGAGAAATTCTTGATATGTCTTTCTGAAGAACCTCTATGCACTAATGAGACTAGTCATTTGAAAGAAGATTATCCACAAGGCATGATAGAGGGAGACATGTAGAGTGGTCTAAACAAACAAGTGAACCAAGAACATCATGACTATATTTAACATTGGTTCCAGAAAGCAACTAGATTTAACCACCACTCTCTTCTTCAACAACTCTTCACATCATCATCAAAGAAGTTGGTTCTTCTTACTTTGGTATACATCAAAGATTATCTTTCAAACCCGAGTATGAGTGTATTTCTACACATGTTACGCACATGGTTACATTGGAAATATTCTTACACGTGAAATATGGTTTCTTGTTCTTAGATAGGATAGAGTAAAAGTTGCATGTTAGTTAACTTAGTCCTAAATAAATGTAGCATATTTTCATGTTTCTTTTCAAATAAATGAAATGAGACGAAGATAATATTTATCTAACATCAAAAACCAAAACAACTTAGGTTATTTCTTCTTATTATTACATATAGATTTATGACTATTAATAATAACAATTGCTCATAAGCCTAATCTTTAAAATATTATGGGGATTTACAAAATCTTTAAGGTTTGCATAATGATGCACATAGGTAACTTGTACATCCTATTTTCATATCAGAACTTGTTATTCAAGCATTCTTATCAAATAGTAGCAAGAGAATGAATGAAACTTCTAGTTGTGAGGGAACACAATCTTATATGGAGAAGATGAACTTCGAGAGTAGAGGCACCTTTAGGCCATTCTCTCATGGCCTCATCCACCACACATTAAGTAAGTTTGACCATGATATGTATTTCGACTAATCTCAATACATAAGTCTATTTTTCATACGAACAATATTTTATGGGAAAGCTATAAAATATCTTCCAACCCAATACCATCCCATCCTGTAAAAAGGTTTTCAAAGATGCTTCCCCATTCACCCATGTGAAAGAAATCTATAAATTTTATCTTAAGGGTAAATATTGGGACAAGAGCCTTTGATGAAAAATAGGTGTAAGAGGCTAACCCGTCGGGAGACTGAACAGGTATGCTGGCAGGGGGTACCGGCATGTGGTATAACTAGGCAAACCCATCAGGTTATTGAACAGGCTTGTGGGTAATGGGGCATTCTTCCTGGGGAGGATATTTCTTAGATGTCAAAATTAACCCATTGAAGTACTGAACATGCTTGCTGGCAATGGATTTTGATTTTGATGTATTTCACTATGCCTAATCTATATTTGTCCATATGAACAATATACTTGTGTAAATCCTTAAGAAGAAGCATGCATGGTTGAACAAAAGGCTAATGAACCTCATCTAATTATCATTTGAGAATGTCCATAAGATGGTCTTAAGACCCCATCATTCATACCTAGGATTTCATTGTCCTAGAAGTGGGACCCATAAGTGTAGGAGTCTAATAAACTCGAATGCAAACTTTATCAATATTACTTGAATGATAGAAATTCTCTGAGAAATTAAACAGGGATGATTGGTTTCCTATTGGTTTCTCATTTATTAAAGACCACTTATCTCCTCATGTTTTCATGTTTAAGGATGAAAGGAAAAATCCCCATCATAATTAACATGGTTTCCTGAGCATAAAATTGTTAATGATTGATGAAATCGTATGTAATAAGTAATTTAGGAATTTCCTTTATGCTTGTAATGTTTTAAAATTAATTTCATTTCCAAATTTACAAGCATGGATAAAGTTTAAGTTTTGGTTGTTTCTTTAAGCATGACATCAATGTTTATCTATTTTCTCATAATAACAATATTGGTTTAGTTCTTTTATATTTTTCTATTCTGATACTGTTGGTATAGAAACTAGTAGGTTCTTGTACCAACAATACAGAAATTTAAATATTTTTTGAGGGTACTTTTTGCAGGATATTTTCAGAAGCTCTTAGTTTTGGCATACTTCATTTCCATCCTTCAGATAACATGCACCAGTTCCACATAGTCCTCTTTCATCTTGCAGCAATTTTTGTGTGCTAATAAGAGTTTGCATAAGGACATGCAAACCAGTAGGCGTAGCGGAGAGAGAGAATGAAATCTCAGTAGATCCAACATTTCCAGTTTTGAATCTTGGGTTAAAGCACCTACAGTCCGATCCAGTACCAGTGATTTTGAGCATCTTCTACAGCTTGAAACTCAGATTACTCCAGCCACAATGTGAGGCCTGTAAGTTCCAGTTATAAAGATCATAAAGACTAGGTACCTTATCAAGTGCATCCGGTACTACAGAATCATGTTCTAGTACTGCCTTGTTCGGGTACTACAAAATCATGTTCTAGTACTGCCTTGTTCGGGTACTACAGAATCATGTTCCAGTACTATCTTATTCTGGTACTGTCATGTTCCGATACTGCAGAATATTGTTATGGTATTGTCTTGTTCCACTACTGAAGAATCTTGTTCCAGTACCAGTTTATAATCTGGTACTAGTATCCAAATGATATGATCATTGTCATGTATTTGACATTGTTATTACTTAAGGTGATTGGAGGTATGAGCTAAATTTTTTCATGTTCTTTCTATTAAAGAATCATTTTAAATCATGTGTTGAATTGTTTTTATTCTTATGTACACTTCCTATTCTAAACTGCCATACCTACTCCTAAATGTATTATCCCCTTAAAGTGAAATTTTTACATTCATCCCTATCTTATTCGATACGTCTATTGGTGCATCTGCCTTATTATTACCTCATCATTTTGAAAAGTGACTTTCATTATTAATGGCCAAGATTATCCATTGATATGGTATTTAAACCATGACTATGTCACTTTTATCCTAATAAGGTAATGAAGGCAAGAGAGCCTAATGAGATAACGAAGGGTGGAACTTCAAGGAATGCTCAATTTAGTTAGAAATAGCACTAATTTTGAAATTTTGAAGATCATCATTACATGAGGACATGCAATAGATTGGGAATGGAGGAAATGTTGGGTCTCCCTTTTGACATCTACACTTACCTCAGTTTTTCCTCATATATCGATCATTTTGCCTTGAAAGCATAAGTAATCCACCCATTTTTCTCATTGTTATCCTCTCTTAACCACTTCTTGGTGTACATGAGGTAATGAACGTTTAGTTATGGTTTTTATGGTTTATTAATAGTTAGAATAACTATTAATGTGCTCAAATCCCTCTAATTACCTTGTTGTGGAAATCGTATTAAGACAAGTTTCTAAGACAACACTCAAGGTCATCTGGTACCTTCACTGGAATTCATCGGGTACCCACACTAGAGGTCATCCGGTACCCACACTAGAAGTCATCTGATACCTGCACTGGAAGTCATATGGCTCCTGCACCAGATCATTCCAGAAATCATCTAGTACCTGCACCAGAACAATCCAGAAACCATATGGTACCTGTACCCAAAAATAACCATGTGGTACCAGCATCCTACAGTCATTCGGTACCAGCATAGTCATCTGGTACCAACACACTCTACAAGCATCCGATACCAGATTATAGTTCGAAATATTGGCATGCTTCTAGAGGGAAATTGGGGACATGGATTTTATCTAGAGCGACATCGGCATGCAGAAAATTTTGTTGAAATTCACCCATCTTGCACGTGTGGACCTATAGCTCAGGGGGGATGATTATGCAAAAATTAGTAAAAATCTCAAACTACCAACTTGTGCCTCGATTTCCATACAGATGAAGGAAGATCTCAAAATTCTAAGATATGGGTTTTTTCCAGAAGGTGAAAAATTGAGGAAATCAAGGGAACTTTTTCCAAATTCAAATTTTTTTGGAAGATATAGGTGGATCTCTAACTCGAATCTACCCAAATTGATGAAAAACCCAGATTTTTGTGATTTCATTCCAAAAATTGTAAAATTGGTTTTAACCAACATGTGAGTTCAGAAATTTGATTTTATCCATTCCTCCATGGATTTCATGTATAAATAGAACCTCATGGATCAAGAGAGGGAAATGATTATCATTCATGAAATTGTATTAGGGAGAGATTCATTATAAAGAGATGGAATTGATAAGAAAAGAATTGTAATCAGAGATTTTGATTTCTAATAAACGAGAACAGTTCATGGCTGAGATTTGATTCATTATTCCAATTTTGATCTGAAATAGTCTTCCAAGAGCACACCTAGGTCGGGTAGGGCCCCTCGATCTGGGTATGTCCCTGTTGTTATTTATTTTGCTAATTAGTTTATGAATTTGATTTGATTTGATTTCCATGCACTGTGTGTTTCAATTATGCAATTGGTTTCATGGACAACTCGAATTGATGTAGTTCCACTCAAAGCATCATCATTTTGCATTTAACCTCAATCATACTCCCTTCACAAGCTTCCAATATAGGTGTTTTCATGCTACTCTATTTATGTGCTTAATGATTATATGACCAATGATTCATTGCTTTGTGCCTCGTTTTAATTATGCCCATTCATGCTTGATTACCTTTCCATCTATTTGTTGCTTGCATTATTAAATAGTGTTTTTATTTCCCAGTTGTGTCAAATGTATAAAACAGAGTTTTGATCTTTAGTTTGATATTTGAATTCATTTATAAATAGAAGACACAGAAACATAGGTTCAGAACTGCACTTATTATTTACAATTTAGAGTGTGTGTCATCCTTCATGATGTGCTTACATATTGATTACCCATGAATGGGAATTTACATTTTTTTATGAGCAGATTGCCCCTCTCTTTTCTTCATTCTTTTCACCCAGAACTTGCACATTAACGCACACCACCCATTATGCATCTATTCCTTTTCATTCACCTTCTTTCCTTACTTGGTTGATTGCACCTAAGTCCTCTAAGCATGTTGGAGTTACTTCACACACACCTAGGATTTATTTTTCCTAAGGTTTTTCCTTGTTTATTAGTCATAATTAGTCATTATCTAGTCTCCTATATTTTAGGGGAGAATATTCCACCTGGGGAATATTCTCTTTCAGTTAACACTTCAATTTGACTAGTTAAGTTGAGTTTAGATGCTGCATTGATTTTGTCACCATGCAACATTGGGATCATCACCAGCTAATGTGCACTTGCCTTGGGATCATCACCGGACTGGCACATTACCCTTGATTTCCTGAGTTAAATCCTCACTAATCTCTGTTCAGTCAGTTAACTGAAGACTAGTTGACTAGTTAACTCATACTAGGTGACAGTTCACTCCCGTAACTGCCTGAGAGAGTAGACTAGGTGGCAGATCACTTTTGTAACTGTTGGTGTGTGTCCATATCACTCTAGACCACCACTATGGAACATCAGTTACTCGTGTATCATATATCTATTGTAAATTATTCACTCTTTGAGTGTGGAATACGGTTAATGAGAATTATTCCATTCTTTCTCTCTTGCTTCTTCTTTCTCAATTTCTCTCTGCAAATGTGTGTGGTATTTTCTAGCTAGATCTATTCTGTGCAGGTTGAACACATTTACATTGCTTACATATTGATTACCCATGAATGGGAATTTACATTTTTTTATGAGCATATCGCCCCTCTCTTTTCTTCATTCTTTGCACCCATAAATTGCACATTAACGCACACCACCCATTATGCATCTATTCCTTTTCATTCACCTTCTTTCCTTGCTTGGTTGATTGCACCTAACTCCTCTAATTTAGACGATTGTCACCAAGAATCCATTTCATTTTCTTCAACCATTTTTCCAGTTTTTTATTTGAATGTGTACATTCAACCTTTTGAGTCGACTATAGAAGCATTCCTCCCTTCTTTATGATTATTCGTTGTTGAGTTCTACAGTTTACATTGAAAATTCTATGTTCATCTCTTCTTAACCCATCTAACATTTAGATTTCTTGACAGAGTTGGTATTTATTTTCCATCGCATAAGAATTTCAATGAATCTTTTCTTCACATATCTGCAGTATCATCTTTCCTTATTCATTCTCATTCTTCTCCGTGATTGATGCATCTGACTATGGAATATTTTGATTTTACATTTCATTTGCAGCCTTGTTTGATTGCCTTTCATTTCAGCTTGTTTTCTTAAGATTGATTTTAGATTACTTTCATTAAATTTCTCGCAGTTTGCTTTCAGATTTCTTTATTTTCCTGTACTTTGGATTCCTGCACTTTAATTCCCCATAGCTTCAATCACCAAAGGAAGATTAAAGGCCTAACTTGTGAGATATGTATTTTTCATAATGGGTTTCAACCTAAGGTGCTAGTTTATTTCTTGTCAATTGAATTCATTTTTCAGTTTCTTGTTTCATTTATTTCATTGAACTATGTTTTTCGGACTTAGATTAGGTTATACTAGGCTCCAATACTACACATATTTTGCCTGCACCTCGAAGATTACGAGCCTCGGTGGATAATTTAATGTTGGGAATTAATAATACAAATATTTATCCCCACACCCCCTAGGAAAGCGCCTGGTGCACAGGACACAAAGAACACTACTAGGGAGGGATCATCAAATGCACTCGTCAAATCTAACACACCCCCCCACACACATGCAAAGAATATAACACTTACCCAACATTCTCCCACTTGTTGTTTTATTTTCATACAGGGGGTAATAGGACTACATAGTCAACAATATAGGGAAGTAATGCCCATTGTTTCTCTACACCAGGAGAACTTATCGGAGCTCATCTACCTTTTTAATGAATCTACAACATTCTTCAAAGTGTCAACCTTCTCCAACAACACCTTCTTGTATTCAACCATGTCTCTCACAAAGTGATATTGAACATTTTTATCACACAATATGTACTTTCCCAAAGCCCAAGGCCAGTAAGGGAGATTGTCTTAACAAATAGGATATCCCATCATTGTCACCTTAATAGTAAATCCCCACTTTCTAGGGATAGGAAAGTTCTACCCCAGGGGAGGATTCCCCGGTAACCTAAAGGGCTGGAAAATTAGGGTTATGTTCAAGATATATTCCCCCCTCATTGGTTACCAAAGTCACTAAATCTGTGTCCCAAAGATGAGGTTAATGGAGTGTCTGATGTATTTTCCTGGAACAAGACAATATAGCATGCATATACAATAATTCCAAGTACAAATATGATAATAACACCTCAATAGACAATGGACAATGAACATAAGTGCTAGCCGATATAAAATTGCAGCAGTTAATAAGATTACAACAGCAATTGATAAAATGTAACAACTGCAACAAATATTCCTCGGGAAATCTTGAGAAGACAATGAAAAGATAGCATTGACTAAGTAGTATGATAATAACTTGTCATAGGCAATTTCTGAAATGATTATCTAGCAATCAAAGTTGAGTATACAGAAAATTTGTTGCAATTAGATGGTTGTAGAAAACATTTATAACAACAGCAAATAAGTTAGTGATCTACGCTAAACTAGGGTTAGAGATAATTATTAAAAGCTTAGGAGAAGAGTGTTTGAGTGTTTAATAAATCCTTCAACAAGAGAGAGGCAAGAACTAGTGCCTTCTAGGGATTATGGAGTCAAGTGGAAGGCTTCTTCTAAGGCTGCAAATCAATTCGATAATGCACAAAACTCTAAGAGGGAAAATGCATAGGAGAAGTAGTAACTTAAGTCCCCCTATGCATTGACCTCAAGAGACAAGATGCTAGGGTGTAGGCAATTCTAGGCCCTAACACCTTTCTCTCCTTAGGCTTCTTATGGAGTAAAACTTATGCAAATATAACTAAGTCAAAATCTTTAGAGTGCTAGCAATTCAGGGATCTAGGGTTTTACTAGTCACTAGATCAATTCCATGAAAATCTTGGCAAATAGAAAGTAACAAAGTAGAAATTTAAGTTCCTTACTTAAAGAACTGAGTATACCATACAATTTCATAATCTTGTATGAGAAAATAAAACCATACACAAACCATTCAATAGATGACAAAAAATTCATATTTTACTTACTTGCGCCAAGAATAATCATGAAAATACCATGCATGATCACCATAAAAACTTCCAAGATTGATCCAAATTGTAAAAAATAGCCTTATACAAGAGTGTGCCTCACAATTTCAGCCAATATCCCTCACTAGGGTGCAAATTCCATACCTCTTCTCTTGTGTGATAGGTTTTTATGTGAAAATGAGAGTACTTTATGCTTATTTATACAAAATTTTGACCTTTAATTAATTTTAGGTAAAAAATACGGCCGACCTGGCCAATTTACAATAAATTCAATTTTGACATAATAAAAATTAATTTTCATCTAGAAACACCTCCAAGGGTGACGTTGAGCCCCATAAGTGAAACATTGAGATGGAAAAGTGGGGTGCTTGGCCTCCAGAGGCCCCAAATGATGCCCACACGTGCCACCAGGCTCATAAATGTCTCTAAAAATGAAACCCTATCTCTGGGTGACATCTAGGGATATGATGGTGACATCTGGGGCCCTCAAGGGATAACATCCATGTGGGAAGAGAAAGGTCCCTTGGGTCTAGGTCTGTCAGGGTGCCTACAAAGGCAACATCCTTCTTTCTCCCAGTGCAAGTCTTCAATTTCTTCTTACCCCTGGCTGGGTTTTCAGCATCCATCACTGGGATTTAAGCCCCATGAAGGTTTGAGATAATCATCCCCTCATGTTTACCTATCCATCAGGCAAGGTCCTGTAGCGACAACAAGTATGCCCTCCTGGGGTTCATAAGTCACAGGGATAATAGCATGTAAATGACATCCAATAATTAAATTACCAAAACATGTGCAGCAAACCCCCTTTAACCCAAACACATTCTCAAAGACGTTGTGAAATTTGACAAGTTAGGTTTGGAGAAGGTATTAGGTTGTCCTATTGGCCTAACCTCTCTTAAGTTTGTGGTGTTTCCCAGGTGAGATCTAGTCCAATGCATGTAAGTGTATGAGGTGGCATGGGGTAAGTATTTGGGCATTGGGTGCATGTAATAACATGGAAATGTAAAGTCTTACCTATGGGTGCCTTTGTAGAGGGCAAGATGCACCTTGTCATAAATTCAATTGTTTCCTAGCCCATTCATTTCCTTTTACTCTTAACTTTATTTCTTTTGATCTTTTGCTCTTGTGCTTCAAGGGAATAGTTGAGGGACATTTTACTAGCTTGATGACCAGAGGTGACAGTGTTATCCACAAACATTTCATGGAAATGAGAATTTTGTCTCATGATGAGACCCCTTTTCTCTTGGTTATGCCACCAAGAGCCACTACCCTAGTTTGGTGACCAGACAGGTGGTAGTGGCATACCGCTACATGCCCATGGTCATAATCGGTCGGCTCGTGATGAGACCTCATATCCATCAACTGGTACCTTGAGTGTTTATGTATATTATGGGTTCCCTTTTCTTACTAAGAATATTTTTACTGCTTTCTCAGGGATCCCTGGGTGAAGCATCTCAAAGGTTTCAACATTGGATTTTAACTCTTGCCAACTACTTTTACTCTCTAGGCCTTTGGCCCCTTCTTCCCATGAGGTAAGGTACAACCCTTCCTAGTGTATCCAATCCCAGTGCCCAAATAAGGATAGGGGAGATGAGAGGGATGAATATGGAAAGTGGTAAGTATGGAGGGAACGGACGATGACTTTTCATACATCCACCCAGTGGCAACCCATCCTAAAGGGAAATCAACATACTAGGGACCATCTCACCCTTCCAGGTATGAACGAGGCAAAGAGCATAATTTCCAAGAAAATGTCATGAAATGAAGAAGGATTCAATAAAACATATTCAAGTGCTTCAAAAATCGAAGTGATACAGACCATGATACCTGGACTCGTTACCTCATGGAGCAAGACTCACTGCTACTTCAAGACCAGGATGGTGGGAAGAATATTTCTCCTGGTGATAAATGGATTGCACTAAATAAAAGAGGGGCCCTCTGGGGCCATGCTCAAGTCGTCTGGCTCTTGGTACTCCATGTCTAGGACCTGTGGGCCTCAAGATGTGATCTCCTTAGTTATCCTTGGGCTAGGGGATAACAAACATCAATATGCTTTGTATTTGAATTATAAGTTGGGTTCTTTGACAAGAAGATTTAACTTTGACTGTCACAATTTAATATTATTGTTGGTTGTACCAACCCAATACATGAACACAATCTTTGAAACCATACTAATTCCTTGCATGCCTGAGTGTCTGCCATGTATTCAACTTCTATAGTTGAGAGTGCCACTACAGCGTGTCTTTTTCTCATCCAACTAATTTCTCCTCAAAATAGGTTAATCACATACCCACTTATAGATATTATGCAATCCAGATCTCCATCCCAGTCTGCATCAACAAACCCATGTATGTCCAACACTTTGTCCAGTCCTGGTCTTCCTTGGTAGCACAATCCATAGCTAGAAGTGCCACGCAAATACCTGAAAACCCTCTTTATTGTTGTCTGACACTCCTTCCCTGGTTTTGACATATACCTGCTCCAAACTCCCACTACATTTGCAATGTTCGATCTAGTACAGACCGGTGCACACATCAAAGTGCCAACCGCACTAGCATATGGAACATGGGACATGTCCTCTTCCTTGTCATGTGCCTTAGGACACTAATCTGCAGATAACTTTACACCTATAGGAATAGGAACCTTGACCAGTTTATTTTTCTGCATATTAAACCTCTGCAATATCGTCTCAACATATTTTCTCTAATTCAACCAAAGTTTCTTGTTTGCATGATCTCTTTTAATCTCCATTCCCGGAATGAAGTTAGCAGCATCGAGATCCTTCATGTCAAATGTGGAGGATAGTCATGATTTCACCTCCTTGATAGCATACATGTTATTTCCTACCAGCGACATGTCATCGACATATAACACTACATAAATGAAGTGATTACCACCATGCTTGGAATAAATACAATGATCATCCTTGCTTCTCACAAATCTCATTCCAAAGATGTATGTGTCAAACTTTTGGTACAGCATCCTAGGTGATTGATTCAGACCATATAGTGACTTATTTAGCTTATAGACTAGCTCTTTCTTTCCCTTCACCAAAAATCCTTCGGGTTGCTTCATGTAGATTTCTTCTTCGAGATCCCCATGTAGGAATGTTGTCTTCACATCCATATGTTCTACTTAAAAATCAAAATCATCAACAACAGATAAAAGAAATATAATATAAATTAGCTTGGCAACAAGAGAAAAAATTTCACCAAAGTCAATTCCCTCTACCCGGGAATAACCTTTTGCCACTAACTAAGCTTTGTATTTCTCCACTTTGCCTTTTGCATTCAACTTCATCTTAAACACCCATTTGTTTCCAATGGACTTTCTTCCAATTGGAAACTCAAATAGATCCAATGCCTCATTCTTATCCAAGGCATCCATCTCTTCGACCATGGCCTTCTTCCATAGTTTACTATCCTCTGAATTCACTGCTTCCCTGATATTTTTGGGATAATCATCAACAATAGATAAAGAAAAATTAGCAAGAAAATCAAGTGGACTATACCTTCCTGGTTTCCTTCTTTCCCTCATTGATCTCCTCAATACTAGAGTATGAGGTTATTCTTCTTCTGATTCATCTTCTTTCGTTGACTCATATTTTGCATCATCCATTTCAAACTCTATTTTATCAGGTTCTTATTTCCTTGGTAGGAATTCATGTTTGGGAACATCTTTAACCTCTCTAAAAACAACATCCTGACTCTAAAAAGTGGTCTTAGTTTCTGGGTTCCAAATCTTCAAACCTTTCATACCATCTTTATAACCAATAAAGATACACTTTTCGGCTTTATTATCTAGATTACTCCTATTTTCCTTTGGAACATGTACATAAGCATCAGAACAAAATACTCTGAGATCTTTAAGAGAGGGTTTCTTACCAGTCCATACCTCATGCGGAGTTTTTTCCACCAATGTTGATGAGGGTGATCTATTTACCAGGTAACATGCAATACCCAATGCCTATGCCTAGAATTTTTGTCCTAACCTAGAACCATTGAGCATGCTCCTTGATTTTTCCATCAACACATGTTCATCCTTTCTGCAACCCCATTATGTTGAGGTGTGTATGGAGTAGTCTTCTACCTTTTTATATCACACTTCTTACAGAACTACTCAAATTCATTCCCACGAAATAAATCCATGTGTTCCTTAAGAAATCATCTATGAATGAAACATAATACACATATTTACCTAGTGATGGAATAGGCACGGGTCTAAACACATCACTGTGTATCAACTCTAAGACCCCCTTTGCTCTTGTATCACCAGATGGGAATCTTACTCGATTATGTTTACCATATATGAAATGTTCACATAAATCAAAATCCAAGGTGCAATTAGACATACCTTCAACCATACCTTTACCATGTAGTGTTCAAAGGCCCTTTTCTCTAATATTTCCCAGTATTTGATGTCATAGCATGGTATTCTTTCCAAAGACAGTATGGATCTTGTCTTCTTTATTTCTCTACTCGGGGCCAGCAGAAAAGTTGCACCCACCAGTATAAGTTCTTCCCAATAATTTGTATAGAGTTCCACATCGAACTCCCCTCATCAACACCATTTCTCCTCTGAGCATCTTGAAATTTCCCTTTTCTAATAAAGTATCCACAACTGCATCATCCAACTTACTTATAGGTATTAGGCTCTTGTCTAGATCTAGAATGTGCAAAACTCCAAGGAGAGTTATAATCCTTCCATATTTCAGAAACATTGTATCCCTTCCACATCCCATGATTTTGGTTTTCAAGTCATCTCCTAGGAATACATCGACCATCATACTTTTCATATTCACTGAACCACTCCCTGTGAGGAGTCATATGAAATGATGCGCTTGAGTCATTCAATGATACATCAATATCTGCATGTGTACCTATAGACACCTATAGGTAAACATCACCTCCTTATTCTGTGGAGGTTTTCACCTCTTTGAAAGAGGCATCATCAATTCCCTTTGATTTATCAACTTTCTTAGACCTGCAATTTTTCTTATAAGGCCCAGCTTTACCACATTTCCATCATCTCCTTAAATATTTTCTTGGGGATTTATATCTACCTTTAGATTTAGATCTCCCACCCAAAGACTTATTTGTATCCCTATCTTTGGGATGAACTCTTACAAATAAAGCATATGTGTTATGATTATCCATGATTTTCCACCTCATCTCTTCTGATAACAAGGATGAAACGACATCTTCATACTTCAATGCATATTGAGTGGTACTACTGTTAATGTTTATGCCATTATTATAGTTCTTTGCATTTCAATAGATAAGAGCATCATAAGAACAAGATCACTGAGAAATACACATTCACAAGAGACACAGCATTTATCCTGGGAAACCCTCTAGGGGAAGAAAACCCAACAAAAACTTCCTTATCATAAATTGCTAATACAATGTTCAAGAGATAACTCAAACCAATATAGATAGTCCTCTCCAAAAGATGTGCCACTCTTCTCCCTCTCTCCTTTGTCGGTAATAGATCAGAACTTGTCTTTCAAACTAAGCAAGTGAGTTGTGTTCAAATGAGGTGCTAGCCTCCTTTATTTATACAAGTTCTGGCATGTGTGAAGTGTCTCTTCACTGGTAGGGATGACTTCTTAATTTGGGTGGGTAAACCCACCTTTATTATATTTCTGGGTCTTCTTATTAACTGTTGGGGCTGACTTCTTATTCTGCCTATTATAATTGTCTGTTGACCAATCCACAAAAGGGGATTTGGTCCTAATACAATTACCGACATGATTAATCCACAATGGGGATTAATCCTATGAATAAAATAACAATAATAATAAGAATACTCTTTGCAGTTACATTATTTTAACACTCCCCCTTAACAAGAAGGGTATTCTTCAACAGCATCAGGCAAGAGAGGTTTGCATCATCAGTGGCATCAGGAGGACAGTATCATCAATATCATCTTGAAACATTGGCTAGCATATTTACGAGTCATCGGAAGTTTTCTTCATCGGCAACATCATTCTCGAAAGAATGTTATCATCATCCGCATCAAACATGTATCAATAAAAAATGATACCTCATCACAGCACTAGGCTGGCACATCACAGTACTACACTGGCTCAATGTCACAGTTGTTAAGCTGGTAGCTCAGTGTTAGTCACATCTTGCTTTACATCTAACAACTAGGTCAGAAGCAAGGAATATCATCATCTCACTTTACGTCTAACAACTAGGTCAGAAGCGAGGAATCATCTTGCTTTACGTCTAACAACTAGGTCATAAGCAAGGAACACATCAACATCTCGCTTTACGTCTAACAACGAGGTCAGAAGCAAGGAATCATCTTTCTTTAGGTCTAACAACTAGGTCAGAAGCAAGGAATACACAACGTCATGCTTTACGTCTAACAGCGAGGTCAAAAGCATGACTCTCTTGCTTTACGTCTAACAACGAGGTCAGAAGCAAGGAGCACACAGCGTCATGCTTTACGTCTAACAGCGAGGTCAGAAGCATGACTCATCTTGCTTTACGTCTAACAGCGAGGTCAGAAGCAAGGAACACATAGCATCATGCTTTACGTCTAACAGCGAGGTCAGAAGCATGACTCATCTTGCTTTACGTCTAACAGCAAGGTCAAAAGCAAGGAACACACAACGTCATGCTTTACGTCTAACAGTGAGGTCAGAAGCATGACTCATCTTTCTTTACATCTAACAGCGAGGTCAGAAGCAAGGAACACACAACGTCATGCTTTACGTCTAACAGTGAGGTCAGAAGCAAGGAATAAATATATACTCCCCCTTTCAAGGAAGGTCCTTTCGGATTATACCAAGTTTATCTCGAAAGTGTTCAAACTTTACACGAGATAGAGGTTTGGTCAACACGTCAGCAACTTGTTCATCCATGCTAATGTATTGGAGCTTCAAGGATCCTCTTTGTACCATGTCGCGGATGAAATGATAGAGGATTCCTATGTGCTTCGACCTGTCGTGGAATACAGGATTCTCTGTCATCTTTATGCAGCTCTGGTTGTCACATAGAATCACGGTTGCTCTCATCTCCAAGTCAAATAGGCCAGTCAGCAACTTTCGAAGCCATATAGCTTCACAGCTAGAAGAACATGCGGAAATGTACTCTTCTTCCGTTGTGCTGAGAGAAATACTGGATTGCTTCCTACTCTGCCATGAGATCATGGCTGATCCCAAACTGAAACAGCATCCGGAAGTGATTTTTCTATCTGCAATGCTTCCTGCCCAATCTGCATCAGTATATCCACTCAATGTGAAGTCATGATCTCCATCATAGCTGAGACCATAATCCATTGTACCTTTAAGGTACCTCATCACATGTTTTGCAGTCACTAGATGAACACGTCTGGGCTCTACCAGAAACTGACTCAAGGTGTTCACTGCAAAACAAATGTCTGGTCTGGTGTTCGTCAGGTACATCAATGATCCAATAATCTATCTGTACAGTGTGGCATCTATCAAATCTGATGAGGTATCAACCAACAGCTTCAACTTCGCCTCCATGGGTGTATTTATGGGCTTACATTCTAGCATGTTGAATCTCTTTAATATTTCGACCGTGTACTTCCCTTGGTTAAGGAAGATTCTTTCTGGACTCTGCCATACCTCAAGGCCTAAGAAGTAATGCATTAGACCAAGGTCTTTCATTTCAAATTCTGCGGCAAATCTCTATTTACATTTAGCGATGAGCTTTTCTTCTCCAGTTAAGAATAAGTCATCCACGTACAGTAGTAATATTACTGGTTCATTGTCCATAATTTTGAAGTAGAGATTTGAATCTGCTTTACTCTTGGTAAAGCCTAAGCTCATCAAGAAACTGTCTATACGGCCATACCAAGCTCTGGGAGCTTGCTTCAATCTGTATAAGGATTTCTTTAATCGGCAGACATGAGACTTCCTGTCTTCAACCTCAAATCCTTGGGGTTTCTCTATATACACTTCCTCTTCGATAACATCATTCAGGAAAGTTGTCTTCACGTCCATCTGGTGCAGCTTCCATTTCATCTTGGTAGTAAGAGCTATAATGGTTATGATCGAAGTGTATCTGGCCACAGGAGCAAATGTCTCTTCATAGTCAATGCCTTCCTTCTGGGAAAATCCACAAGTGACAAATCTTGCTTTATATTTCTCAATACTTCCATCAGCAGCATGTTTTATTTTGAAGAGCCATCTGTAGGATACCCCATCTTTATTCTTCGATCTGGGAACTATTTTCCATACTTTGTTTTTCATTATGGATTGGTATTCCTCTGTCATGGCATCTTCCCATTCTTCTAAATGGCTTCTTCAAAGCAGGTAGGCTCCTTATCTAGTAGATTACACATCAAAGTCGTGTCACTGGAGAATGGCTTTGGTCTTTTCATCTGTCTTGAGGTTCCTTCTTGAACACCATACTTCTCTCCATCTTGAATAAGCTCTCTTGCCTAAGCAGAATTTATTTTATGGGAGAAGGTCATTTGAGGAGGTTCTTGAACTTCTGTTATATCATGGTCTTCAGGAGTCTCCTCATCAGGGGAAGTTATGACTTCCTTCTCTGGTTTTGCAGCTCTGGGAACTTTCCTCACGGATTCTGCAATCCTGGAATCTATAGGTTCCTCTTCATATACTTCTTCAAGCTGGCATCTTCTTGATTTCTTAAGTGTTGCTTCTTCATCAACGATCACATCCCTGTTGATCTCAATGTGGAGGTGACTAGGTATGTAGATTCTGAAGGCCTTGGAGACCTCACAGTATCCCACAAATATTCCCTTCTTTCCGGAGGGTTCCATCTTGTTTCTTTTCTCTTTCGGTATATGAATAAATACTGGACATCCAAATATTTTGAGATGGCCTACCTATGGCTTCTTTCCGGTGAACATCTCTTCCGAGGTCTTGAACCCAAGTGTGCTATGGGATAGTCGGTTCTGCACATAAACAATTGCCATTGTTGCTTCTATCCATAAGCACATAGGAAGATCTTGATCTTCATAGCTTCCAGCATGGTTTTTTTCTTTCGTTCAGCTACACCATTTTGTTGGGGATCTTGATCCCAACATCTTTGCAGATATTCACGAATTCTTTTGAGGTATATTCTCCTCCATTATCTGACCTGATTATCTTAATCTTCCTTACATAAGGGTTTTCTATCAAGGCTTTGAATTCCTTCATCTTACTGAACACTTCAAATATATCCAGGTCTTTTACGAGAATAATCATTAATGAATGATACATAGTATACATACCCATTAATGGAGGATGATGGCATTGGGCCACATACATCTAAATGAATGAATTCTAGGACTCCTTATGTCTTGTTGTCCCTCTTCGGAGACGGGTTCTTGATGTTCTTCCCTTGTGCACATCCATTGCATACGCCTTCATGGTCACCTTTGAGTTCTGGTAAACTTGTGACTGCTTTGCATATGTATGGTATCACCTTGTAGTTGAAGTGAGCTAATCTTCAATGCCAAGATTCTTCAATGACGTGGGTCATGGCAGCTTCTGAGTGACCCTCTATCTTATGTAGGCCATTTTCTTCATTTCCGATGACGATTGCTTCATTTACAGTCTCTCCTTTAGCACATTGCCTTCTGCAACCTTCGTTATAGCTTCCTCATGTGACCTGGAGCAAGGTCAACAAAACAACAAGCAAGAATAATATCCTTCTTGATAATATAAAGCAATAGCACGAATAATCATCACAGTAGCTCCTTTAGAGCTATCACTTATAATTTATCTGAAGCA